>VYXB01010417.1:384909-474300 GCA_013397135.1 Pachyramphus minor
CTGGGAGTGGTAGGCCTGGCGGGAGCGCTGCCTGCCAAGGTGCGCGCTGGGAATTGTAGTCCTTGGCGTGGCTCTGCTCCGGGGCAGCGCCGGGCGGGACGGGAGTGGCTCCGCCGGGGCTGTCCCGGGGCTGTCCCGGGGCTGGGGGGCCGCTCCCTGCCTCACCTGCGCCGGGTTCTGGGCTGGGGCGGTGCCGTCCCACCTGCGCGGGCCTGCCCGGCCCCCGGCGAGCCGCTGCCTGCCCGGCCGCCGGGACCGCCGCGCCTCCCCCCGCTGGCCTCAAACACGGGCTTTGGGGCGCTTTTATGGTTTATTTTATGGTTTTTTGTAAAGAAAATCCCCAGCAGTCACCGTCCAGCAGACAGGCGTGGCCAGGGCGTACGCGTCCCGGTGTTCATTTCCAGGCAGCGCCTCGGGATTCGCGACGTGAATCACGGTCCTGTTTGACATGTAAACAGCAGTAAAAGCCAGTGTCTTTTTAAACACCGAGAGATTAAATGTCGCGGAACCTGATGGGCCAGCGCACCGGGATCCCCCCCGCCTCCAAGAGGAGAGGATCTTTGCCGCTGTGAGCAGCTTCCCTGGGGAGCCGCGGTGTGACCCGGTGTCGGCAGACAGGGATTCGCCTGTCCTGGGTCTCTGCGATGCCCCAGCAAGCCCCGATTCTGGGACGTGTCGTAATTTTAGAGTTTGCTAATGAGCTTGCCTGTGTGCCCGGCACACACTGTGTGCCTTGGGGATTGGCAGTAATTACCAGTTAGCAGGCTGGTAATCCTGCTAACCTGGCAGGTGGTGACAACTCCTTTAATTGTTCTAGGATTGAGAGCTGGTTTTTTGCTATGCACAGGGACTGGCTGTGAATGAGTAAAATGAGGGAGAAAATTATTTTTTATAATAATTCTTTTCCATTCTTCCTTGGTGGTGGCTGTGGGCATGGTCCCCTCTGCAAGCTCAGGCACCACACTGGACCTGTCAGCTGTGGGATCCAAGGCTTGGGTTTGTTGGGACATAAAACTGTGATAAAATCTCTGTGTTCCAGTAAGCGACACCTCTCTGATAGTTATTTAAAGTCTCTGTCTGCATTGTTCCAGAACTATTTCCTTTTTCCTCTAAGCAACCTAGAGTAGGAAGCTGATGGTCCCTCAGGTAACCTGCTTTTACCTCGCTGGAAGCCTCGCCTGATATTGGGTTGGAGGCCAGCAGAACCCACAGAGGGTGAGAGTGGGTCTCCTCCTTCCTGCCTTTTGTGGAGCTGCCCAAAGATAACACTTCTGGATTGGTCCTGGACAGCGCAGAAGAGGGCCCTTTTTGTTGTTACTCACATATTCCACTCTCAGGTCAGAAAATTGGCATTGATGATGCTGTAAAATGGACATGCTCTCTTGGGACATTCTTCTCTACCCTTTGAAGTGCTCAGAAGTATTCCTACTGATTTCAATGGGAAAAGATTCTTTGTCTGATGTGTTAGTCCATGTGCCAATTAGTATTTCGTAGTGACTGGAAGGGAAACGACTAGGGATGGATTTTTGATGAATGTTTGTAGAGCAGGGCATTTTAAACAGTAAGTGCAATTTGCAGATCAGTAATTTGTTAGTTGTTTGTTTTTAAAACTAATCCAGCATCTTAGATATGGCTATGGCTGAAAGTGAACATAAAAGACAGCCAGTTATGACCGAAAATTTCACACTGTGAAACCAAGAGTTACTCCTGTGGTAAAAAATATGGCCTGTGGAGCAACAGAAATTAACTGAAAGCAAGATGTTGTAAATCAAATTGCAGGCCAGGTTTTTTGCTAGTGTCCTTCACAATGCCAATGACCACCTGGAGTCCAGCATTATGTGAGGACAGGCATTTGGAGCTGTCTCAGTCATGTAGGGAATCACTTTCCAAATGCAGTTTTCCTGTCAACGGGTTTGTTTGCTTGGTGATAAGAAACAATGGTCAACTCAATTTGTTACATGAGCATTTTAGTGACTAAGAAGTGGAGTCTGGCATCCTATACTAAATCCATTTTCTTAGCTACTCAAACGCCAGCTTGGCAGCCTATTTAGAAAGCTGATAGCACTGGGACAGGCGTGACTGTGGAGGTTGTTTTCAACAGTCTCTTGTAAGTCTGCTTTTAAGACACCTTTCTCAGTTGGGAAAAAACCCCACAGTTACCACCTTCAGGACTGGGAGATCTGGATGAGAGAAAGGAGAGAGCCATGGGTATTGTCTGCAGCCTAATATCCTACTTTTCAAAGTGCCTTTAAAAATAGCACTGGGTTTAGTTTTGAGTAAGGCTTATTTATTCACTAGAGTGGTATTAGCTATACTTAAGAGGGGAAAGCATGTCATAGAGGACATAATTCCCCTTGTTTTGTTGGAAGAGAAACAACAAGAGAAGTTGTGACTTTTCTAATAACAGATGAGGGATCAAATCTTTCCCTCTGCTAAAGAAAGTGTAGTTATACCCCATTTTTTGCCATTTTTGGCCCCTGGGCCAAATGTATGTGCTTGAACATACACTCATTTCTCGCATGGACCTTTCCAGTTTCCAGAAATAGCTAGAAAGTTTTTTGCCAGAACCTTTTGATCTGGGAAAAAACACAGTGCACTTGCAGTGGGTCTTTGCTGAGTTGGTGCGTTGTCTCGGTGTCACCCCACATGGCTGGAGAAGTCAGAACTAGATCACAGCATAAAGATGCCCAGGTCTCAAGTTATGTCCCCATGGCATGCAGCTTCCCAAGTCCTGAGACTTGACCTTCAGATAAAACCCAATGTTAGAGAAAACGTGAGTGTGGTAACTGAAAGGACAACACGCTCTCGGTTGCACATCCTTATTTTACTGATGTCACAAACAAGTTATTCTTGTACTCTGCAGAGAGCCTCACAACCACAAAACCAGCAATAATTTTATAAATGATAAGCTGGTTTTCCTCCTCCTCTTCCCAGATACTCTGAGTGCAGCAGACAGCAGAGATGTGCATTGCTGGAATCCAGAGGGTTTCGTAATTTGGCAGCTGCTTGCTGAAAGCCCTGCAGATACAAAACAACACTTATTTCAAGTCTTGAGAAACATCTAAGTAGAAGAAAAAAGCATTTAGGTGAAGCAATGTTGCCAGTCCCATTTGTTTATGAGGCTTGGGTTTCGTCTCTGTACGTTTTAAATGCTTTTTATTTTCCTTTGGCTTTTTGAGCCTTTCAAGTTCATGTTTTCCATGTTTTCCATATAACAAGAAAATCTGGAATCAAGTCCTTACTTTAAAAAACAAAAATTTGGTTCAGAGTCCTGTATAATCATGTAGCTCCAGACAAAGGATGTTTAAAAATAAAGCCACTTTGTTGAGAACTACCCATCTTGAAGGTGACTTTCTCCACTGAGTTTAAGTAAATACTTTGTTGACAGTTTAAGAAGCTTTTAACAGCACCTGATCTATGTTTGCTTTCCACTCAGATCTCGCTCCCTTTTCTTCTTTTCTGAAAATCTAGAGTGTGTTTCACCTCTATATGTGCTGATGAGATCAGAAGTGCAGTGTACCAGCATGGCTGTGACTGTGTTGAACAATGCACACCAATGCTTTCAGAAATACAGGTGCAGATTTCATGCAATTGTCTCCTTAAGCTGCTGAGTGGTATTATGGGACAAAGAGCCCAGCTTCAGAGAAGAAGGAGGAAGGTGGTTTGGGTTTACTGGGTGGGGTAAGGCAGGGAACAGAAAGCCTGGTGTGACTCCCTGAGGGAATCCCAAAGAATCCCAAATGCCTTCAGAGCCTGAAGCTTGATAGCTTGTGTTTAACCCAGTCCTTGTTTTTGAAAGGGAGTTGACAGACGAGTGTTTTCTTTTAGCTGAGCTTTCAGAATATACTTATTTTAAATTTGTCGTTTGATGCAGTGGGATCCTCAAGCTGTGTGCAAAATGCAAGAAGGAGATGACCTTATTCAGTGTGATGATTCTTCTTTCACTGCTACGTATGTAAAAGTGCCTGGAAATCTATTATCCAAGCGACATAAAACCAGCTTTTTGACAGGCTGCTCTTCCTGCTAACACCTGGTAAATGCACAGACCTGACTACATGTAAGTTCCATCCTGGGCTCCCGGGCCAAATGCTCTATCCTGGCATTTTTAGGAGGTTACTGCTCTACTTGTGTGGTTTGAATCGCTTAAGTCTTTGGCCCTGTGCCTTGGATTGCCAGCAGAGGCATGCTGTAATTGCCCGTAAATGCACCGTCTGTCATATTATTGTTTAATTATTCCAGCTTCTTACCGCCACACACTGCTCAGTGTCTCTCTTGCTATCTTTATTTAATTGAGTGGAAAAAATTCGAGACTTGTGCTTCACTTGCATCACTTTGTTTTTACTCAGCTTTGCTGGATCCTACGATGAAGTCCTACCTTTTGTATGCAGAAGTCTATCTTCTATATAGATAAACTATTGTCAATATCTAAAGCATATGTTAGAAAGAGAATCAATATTTTAACAGATGGTAAAGTCAAACCATAAATTTCCTAACACAGACAAATGATTGTATTATTCTGCCTTGAAACACTATTCCTCCCTCTGAGAAACAAGAGAGGGAAAGAAAACTCTTGAATAACTAAGCCCTTGTCCTCACAATGCAGGACTGTTCTTAGCCTGTTGCTCTGTGTCTCTTCTTTCTTTTCTGTCTACTAACTCTCTCTTTTTTGTGTGTGTCAAATGCCTTCCTTTTCAAGACCTGTCTTTCCCTAGCCCATCCCTGTTCACCTGTTCCAGGCTATTACCGGGATGTCAGCTCTTTCCTGAGACCAGCTTGTGATGAGCAGTTCCACTGCCAACTTGCTACCATTTCAAATATATCTGTGCTTCCTCCCAGCCTTGCAACCAGTCCCTTATTAATGTGTGTTGAAAAAATAATCTGTCAGAGCTCTCTTCAACACTCTCCATGTCCGTATGGCCTATAAAAAAACTTGGCAGCACACTGACTGCTTTTCTTTCCTCATGCTCCCTGTGTCTGTGACAAATGTATGTCATTTTTCTGGTCTTACATTAGGTTTCAGCCTCTGAATCGAAACACTTCTTGCACAGCCCCCTGTGCACACATCAATGCTCTTCTACACTACAACAATAATAATAAGTATTAGGGTTGCTGACACTCACTCTGCTCTACTTTTCATGGCTCTGGGCAGAAGGATTTTCATGATGTCCTTGTGGAAGATCTATTTGTACCAAAATGATCTGGTTTTCAGGTTTTGTTTTTTTTAGAAATCCTCAACTGAAACTTTGCTCTGTGGGTGTACTCCTGATAATGCCTGGCTCCCTAACTGAGGCAGCATCATTGTTGGGGTGATTCTTTTCACTTCCTCTAACTGAACTGTAAGATTACTCATTACATACTATTTTCTGATTTGTTTTATTTTTCATCTCTCTCTTTTATGCAGGAAAGAGCAATTTATATTAGGATTGGAATTGACTTCAGGCTTTACTGTTATTTGTCACCGCTCAGGAAACCCATCCCTAGCTCTAGGAGAACGCTCAATCCCTGCTGACAGTCTGGAAGAGGAAGAGAAAATAGCAGAGCTGCAGCTATTAAAACCCATAGGCAAATATTTTATTCAAACTCAATTTTTTTTTTCCCTGGGTTACTTTTAAAGAATATTTTTCTGTTTGCGGGAATGTGAATGTAGGTTGTTTGGTTTTTTTGTTTGTTTGTTTTCCTGGGGACTCTCCTATTCAGCTGATCTTCATCATCTCCCACATTTCAGTCAGCAGAGCTTGCAGCAGTGACAAGATGTAATCCCAAGTAAAACTGCCTCTGCCTGTGGCCTTGGTTAACCTGCTGGCAGTGATACGTGCCTGGGCATGGGGCAGCTGTTTTACACAGCTCAGCATGGACGTGCTGCCACTCCCAGTCACTTTTAGGACCCAGTTGAGTTGTTCACAGCAATCTCGAAAAAACTTGTAATAAAATTGTTCTGCTTTCCTGAAGCCACCACTCCCAGAGACCTTTCCCCTTTCTTGTATACTGTGGGAGCCTCCTTCCTTTGGCTTCACACCTTTATTGGCTGAAAATGATCCAGTACAACCTGGTTGTTTCAGGCTCTCCCTTAGAAGGATGGGCTACACCGCCACTCTGTTGTGACTGTTGAGAACTGGAAGATCAGGGAGGAACGCAGGGAAGTGGAAGCCTGCTCCCTCTTTTATGTGGAACAGAGTCAGGATATGCCCTTGTATGAAGTTCAGCAGAAGAAAACTTGGGCTACACTCGCATTCCTACATACCATGCCATACCAGTCAGCCTGGTACTAATCTTCACAGACCTTTGAAGGCATGAAACAACATGCAGTGTAAATGAAATCTAAGCAACAGCATGCCAGATTATTGGTGCCAGCCAGTTTTAGAAGACTGACACGAGAGCCAAGTGAAACAGATACAGTGGTAGGAGATACCTTGTACCACCTGCAGGCACACAGATCCACAGCCCTTGTGTAGCATCCGAGTCCAAAAGCAACGTGCGGCATGTAAAGAGCTGGTGAACCCAGGGCCACTTAGACTTGAATGCACTTTCCTGGGGAGGAAGTGGCTTTTCCCTTGGAAAGCTCAACTCCCCAGGGTCTGAATGAGGTCAATGGAAAAAGTGATTTCTTCAGAATATGATTCAGAGTGCCTAAGCACAGTCTTATCTTATTGACTACAGACAAAGCTCAACCTCTGTAGATTTAAATGAGCTTTTGTGAATAGCCATCCCCTCTTGCCCCTTAATTGTGGGAGTTACAGTAGTCCAGGAGATGTTTAGTCCTTGGTAGGCCCACTGCCTACTGAAATTCAGGTGCTGCAAACCTGAGCTAGGAGAAGCTTGTGTACCAGAACACAGAATGTCCCGTTGGATCCTGCTTTGTCCTTTTGAGTTACCCTGTGATGTCAGAAATGGATTTCCAAGTACCAGAAGAATGAAGTCAAGAAAGGTTTGTTTCTTTAGGGATGCCCTGAGTGAAGCTGGAATAATCAGCATCTGTTTCAGTTTAACTGACTTTTTCATTCTGGCCTTTCTCCCCTTTCAAAGTACAGGCAACTGAAGCCTTTAATTTGCCGTGTCTTTCACTGCAGAGAAAAGTAGGAGTTTCTAACAGCTGATACTATCCTGTCTAGAATAGCTATGCTAAAAAAATACAGTTTATTGTCTGTTGTGAATGAAAAAGCTCTTGCTTGTTTGTGTTGTTTGTTGTGTTGACTTTGAAAGATAAATTGTTTGAACTGGTTGACTCTCCATTTGTATAACTGAAGATTAGTTTCTTGGTAGCGTGCTAGATTTGCAGTTTTCTTTTGAACTAAATAAACTGAAGAACTGCTGGCCCTGGGGCAGTTAGGACACAATGCATACTAGAAAAAGTTTGTGTGCATACAAGTTAATAAGAGAAAATCACGCATGACATTCTGGATGTGCTGTTTTAGTGTTGATATGTCCTGTCTTTCCACCCGGGAGAGCTCCTGTAAGACCTAGGAAGCCCGCTTAAAAAATTGCTAAGAGACATAGATAGGTGGCTAATGAGTCCAACGTTGAAGCTGGCAGGACAAAAATTGTTTTTTACACAAAGTTCTACAGCCCTAAATTATGCTGCTTGTTTTTGAGAACATACGTACTCGGTCCTTTTATCATATATATGCTTTGTAGAAAAAAAATGGAGAAAAAAGCAAAAATAACTTCAAGTAAGCAGACCTGGCTCTGAACATATAAAAGGAACAGAGAGTAAAAATAGCAACATCTTACTGTACTGAGTCCTTCAATAGAGAACCACATTTGGAGGTTCCCCTTCTTTGCATCCTCCTTTGTATTGCAAAGGCATCTTGCCCCAAGCAGAAGCTTTTGCTCTGGGGAAGCAGTCTCTGTTTTTTTTCAAAGGGACAGAGTTTGGTGTCAGCCACTCCATTGGAGTATCAGCTTCTAGACATTGACAAGGGCTCTGACTGTCCACGTGCATCCTCCAGGTATGGTTTCTGTGCCTTCCTTTCTACCCTTCAGCTTCTGAGTTGTGCCAACTGGTCCAGCCTTTCCAGTCTTTGTATACTCATAATAAAGGAAGTGGAGCCAAAGTGACAATCAGGGGGAAGACAGAAAAGACTGACAAAGGCATACACTATTTTCGTGATGGGTATGATGGTCACAAAATGAAGTGGCCTTTGTTGTGCCATCAGCCTTCAAAACATGCTTCTCTCTCCCAGAGTAGAGTCCCATTACCAACTTTGGCTAAGAGGCTGAAGCCAAACTTCTGGTAAAGCAATTATTCAAAAGGAAAAGGGATAGGATAGGGCAGGAAGATCTGGATAGACTGAGGTGTAGATGAGAAGAAGATAAAAACCTAGGACAGGGAACTTGGAGATTTGAGATGGGATAGAGGGAAATTGAAATACACAAAGAAAGAGAAACTGGGAATTGGAGGACTTTTATGCTGAGACTGGCTGGTAAGGAACTGGCAGAATTCAGTTTGCCAGTACAAGAAACAAGAAGGAAGAGTGTAGAAAGTCAGGGGGATAGGCAGTGATGTGAAGAACCAGGTAAGAGACTGAACTAGAACCTGGTGTAGGGAACCAAAGTTGGAGACCTTGTTGGAAGTTAAGAAAGGAGAGATGGCCTGGGGAAGAAACAAGTGATCCAGCTCTGAAACTGGAGACCAGGCAAAGGGGAAGGGTAGCAGGGGAGAGCTGTGGGAAGCAGCCCTGCACAGGGCAGAGCAGAGGGATATGTGGGTGGAAAGGGGCCCAACAGGCTGTGCTCACTGGGACATCCTGACTTGCAGAGCTGGAAGTGGAACAGAGCTTCCCTGAGGCTGGCCTTCATATTGGCTCAGCCAGCAAAGAATTTGCTTCTTGTGCTGTCTGCCCCAGCCTGTGGTACAGAAATGGCTGGAGCTGAGTGTCCTTGGACGAGGCAGCGGCAGCTGCCTGCCTGGGGGAGGAGAGCAGGCTTTCTTGTAGTTACATGACAAAAATTTTACAGTTGGGAGGAGGTAGTGAAAAGGCCACATGACCAAGAGAGAAAGGGTCAATTCATTAGTCTGGCAGCCACTAAATTAAGAAAAGGCAAGTGGGACTATTATATCAGAGGTATCTGAATTCAGTCAAAGATGATTCTGAAGTTGCTAGATTGATCTTGTGGTCGGCTTAAGCAAGCTTAACTAATTAATTGCTTTATTTTAGTTCATTGTGTAAGAGCTAGCTCTTAATAAATCACACTGCTTTGTAGAAATATGCTTGAAACAACTGTGTAAATACTAAATAGCCTTAGGAATGGTCTTATGAATCCATTGAATAATCCAAATTCCAACAGTCATCCCCCTCCGCTGCTGGTCTAGATGGAGGATAACAGTCCTGTGCTGCTGCTTCTCTTTGAGTAAAAGGGACAGAAGTCTGTGTTGGGCACACAAAGGTGTCAGCATGGCTGATGACCCACAGAGGTGCTGTGATACTGCGTGACCTTGCACTGACAGTTGTCCTTTTCAGGAACACAGGAAGTGCTACCAGTAGTACAGGAACATTACAAGTTAGACAATACCCAAATGAAATTGCCAGTGAAATCTTGATTCAGAACCTTAATTTATTTCAGTGTGGATGGCAGTAATTCAAGGTCCTTGCACAGTCCTGTGGGTTTTCTGGGGCAATGAAGACTGAGGAACCTCTGACTTACTGTCTGTGGAGTTATCTTAAGGAGAGGTACTCAGTCACAGTGCCACAAGGTTCAAAACAGGGGCCTGTCAGCGTAGTCTCCTGATCCTGAGGGACCCTCAACTAATAATTGTAAGGGTTGTGACTCTTATACTCACTTTCTGCACTGGGACAGGTCTGCACCAATGAGATCTGGGGACAAACAGTACTGATGGAGACTGGGAGTAGGTTGGAGCTGAGCTTTCCAGCATCCAGTAGGTGGGTATAAAATTAACTACTCCATTTGTGCAGATTAAAAACAAATCTTGTGTGTATGAATTCTGCCTTTGCAAAAATGTCCTTTAGTTCTGATTGTTGGCACAAGTATTACCATAGTATTGGTCTAATCTCATTTGACATATTTAAGGGATTGCAGTAGAAGGGTGGAGTTACCAGTGTAAATTTCTTGGCTGACTCCTTGTATAGTGACAATTGTCCTGCTCTGCTTTATATCAGCTTTTCAGTTTTATGTTTTGTCATGAAAAGAGCAAATCACGGTTTTTGAGCATAAAGCAACATTTTTTTATATTTCAAATCATATTTTTGAAAGCAAAGATAGTAGAAACAGAAATAGAATCTCTAAAAGAACCAGAGTAACATGTATCCTTTGTAAATACTTCAATGTTAAGGCAACTGGGCAGTAGCACTTTGCACACAAAGAGCCTGAGAAATGTAAAGGTACACGGTCAACAAAACATTCAGATCCTACACACTACAGTCTTTTATTATAGAAGAGTGTGTTCAAATAAGTCACACAAGAAACATTTATTTCAGATCCCAAGCTTTCAGGGCAAAGCGTGTATTTCCATGTCTTGTAGAAGATTTTGTGCTGTTCACACTGAAGTTTTACTGAGTAATAACAACAAACATCCAGTCATTGTAAGAAATATTGTCACTAGGAAATTACACTTGGTTTCTGCCCTGTGACCCACTATGCCAAAAAGTCAATTCTGCTTTTAATGCTGTCCAGCATTTATTAGTAAAAACCCATGTAATCATGTTGAACTGGCTGGTTTGTCAAAGACTCACACAAAGGAAAGTAGCAGAACCCAAAAAATTGAATTTGGGTAGCCTTGTTTCACTGAAACCATCCCAGATGGTTGCCAAAAGTTGTAAAAAACCTGACGGAAATAAAATCTCAGATTTTATTATCTAATGTAGGAAATGGCTTACCAAATGGTTTTGATTCAGCCGATGTGGCCACTGTTCCTTCCAAACATGAGCCAGTGGGACCAGTCCAGACCAGCAAGTACTGAGATCAGTTAGTAGACTCCCACTAGCTTGAATGTGTTTTAGAAATTAGAAGGTTAAGATACTACTGCAGTGCAAAATCTATCTAGGTTTGAAAGGGGAACTGATTGCAACCACCTGAGAATTTAGCATTAAAAAGCTAAACCTTTCTCAGCAAAATATTGAAAGATGTAATAACAAGTCCTCAAAGAACTTGCTTTAAAATCCCATCCAAAATCAAAGGACGAGTGATCACAGATGCTCTGCCACACTTGAGTGTACTTGTCTACACAGAGTTACGGTTGTCTCCTTCTGAATGAGCGCTGCCATTTCTTGCAGCTCCTACATACCCCTTGCAAAGGAAATTTGGTTGTGATATCTCCTACAGACAAAACAGTCAGCACATTGGTCCGAGATCATAGTAGTTGCCAACTGGGGATAGTCTCGATTTTGTCGAAAAAGGAAATGTGGGAGTGTCAGAGTCCCCTGGTCTGTCTCTTGGGCAATGTCTCAGTACCTAAAGATGACTTGCAGCGAGAGCGGGGTGACCATGCCATGAACGTACAGCACTGAGGAGAGAGACTTCATACGAGGTCATTGTATCAGAATTTCTGATCCTGCCTGTGCTGGGGGCAAACTCTTCAGTTAAACTGTTGGAATGGCAGGAAAACACTTCCTGTTTGTTGTAATACTTTAATTCGAGTTGCAGTCAGTCCCCGACGGAGCTGTGGGGCTGTGCTCCTCACCCGGAGGGATCTCGACAGCGGTGGCACCAGGGCAGGTTCCACCGCGATGTGCGGAGCGCAGGGTCCCCGTCCAGGCTGCCCGGCGGGTGCGGGGACACGGGATCAGGGCAGAGACAGCGGGGAGCCCTGCCCGGGGAGCCGGGGGGGACGCTGGAGCGGGCCCCGGGAGCGCGGCGGTGCAGCACGCACAGGCAGCTCCGGTCCCGCTACCGCCGCCGGTGCGGGGCCCGCACAGCCCCGCTCCCGCCCCGCTCCCGCCGTCGCCAGGAGCAACGCGGCGCTTCCGCCGTAACCTGGAAGCGCTCGGTGTCCGCGGTCCCGCCCCGAGTGCCGCGGGAGGGCCGTGGGCGGGCGGTCCCGTGACGGCTCGGTGCGCACAGACGGTGGCCGGCAGGGCAGGGCCGGGCGGGCAGCGGNGTCCCGCTGGTCCCCGCAGAGGGGCTGCCCTGCTCCCCCGCGCTGCCGGGCGATGGCATCGACCGCCGCCACCACAACAACAACAACAGAAAAAAGAAAGGAGGAAGCTCCGTCTCACAGCCTCACCTCTCCTCCTCCCCTCCGGGTCCCGGTACCGGGAGCTGCCAAAGAGACATTTAAGGGACTTGTCGTGTGTGTAGTGGCAGTGGCGCTCAGGGTAATGATTACCGGCGTTCGGGTAATGATTACTGCTGCCTCTGCCCGTGTCAGTGCGGTCCCCCACCCTAGTACAGGCGTGAGGCTCTTTTCCTGTTTCAGCCGATGTATTTATTGTGGCAGTTCTGATGGAGCCAGTGAGACAGAATTTCGTTTCAAAAGCCGTCGCCTTCCTGTCTAGCCAGGTGATTTTCCCGGTATTTAAAACGGAGAGGTGTGACAGAGAAAAGCGGTGTGACAGCTTCCCGCGTGTATTTGTGGCTGGAGAAGGCGTTTTCACCGAGTTGTACGTATCTTTCTCGGGGGAATGCCTCAAAAGCTATAGTAACCTTAGTAAGGTGAACGGCTCTGTGTGTTGACTAAAATTGCGACTGGGTGTGAGCTATATGAAAATTCAGCAGAACTGAAGTTTGGTGAAACTGGGTTGCTGCTTAACGTGTCCATCTTATATAGGAGCAGGTATGCACATGGAATAAAAAGTCACCATGTGTGAGAAAACAATTACAAAGTACCGAAATAGTACTGGTAATTTTTAAGTTGTGTATTTGAGATGGGACTATGGAAGCATTCAGTACTGCACATGTGCAGACACTTTTGAGGAAGAATATGCATGGTCAAGGAGTTGTAGTTGTGTGTATTGTCACTGCTGCAGCATTTGAGATTTTTTTTTTTGACTATCAAAATAGAAATTAGGATGGTTTTAGTAATTACCTGCAGGGTCTTAATTTTCTGCTCTAATTTTCTACTGTTTCTTGTTTGCACATTTGACTTTACGTATTTCTTTTACCTTCTACACTGTGTGTGTTTTTATTTTTCTTTTTAATCACTAGTCGTTATGGTATACTTCTATTTATAAAATCAAGGGCTTGAAGTAGGTGGTGGTCAAATTAAGTCACACTTATTTACAGCCATATTTAAGGCATATGTTGTATGGTGATCTTGATATAATCCTAGCCTGGTTTGGGGAAAGATTTACTGTATCTTATGAATTTGTTATTACACTGCTGTGCATACATTTTAATTTTAGTAACACCCTTATCCTCCTAATTCCCATTGAATGATTTGGATTTGACTATTTTGGTTTTCTATGTAATTATTCTTTGCTCTGGATGAGTAAAATGGGAGATTATTGTACTAATTTGAAGCCAGATTCCTTTAATTTTAGGCTGTTTGTCAGCTGTCAGCATTTCTGTACGTGTGGCAAGGCAAAACATGTACATCAGGCAAAACTAATTCTATATGTAATCTTGTAATACAGAAACATGATTCCAGACAAAGCTCTCCTTTGTGTCCACAGCCTTCCTTTGAGGAATAGCGAGGGATCCTCAGAGAGGATGCTGTCTTCTTCCACGTCCCTCTATCTGCTCTTTCTAGAAACGTTAAACAACCCCTAGCATTTTTTCTTAGGGGTGATGGCAAGGGTAGGGGCGATGAGCAGCGCTGATTGCGAATAGCTGCTCTTCCCGGTCTAGTTTTTCCTTTCCAGCGTAACATATCTGTGAGGCAGGAGGTGCTGGGAGGGGCGTTCCTTTGTTATGTTGACACTTAAATCGCACTGACGGGTGTATTCTCGTCCAGGAATTCTGTGTGATTGAAGGGATTCCTGCAGACGGGGAATATTTTCTCCAGCTGTCTTCCTGCACTTTTAGCCTATGTACAGAAATTAATTGCTCGGGAGATCACTGCTGTGCGTGTGCCTTTTAGGAAACCCTTGGATTGATTGTTACTTGGCTGTGCCTTTCTAGAAAAGAATATTTCTGCTGGAGCAGGGTGTGTGTGGCGGTCCTGTCTTGTCACCGCGTGAGCTGGCTGCCGCTGGCCTGTGTGTGGCCCCCATGGAATAGATGTTTGGATGTGCCCATGAGTGCTAACTGAATTAGGGCTGCCAAAGTACCTTCTGCGTATTTGGAATCACCTTTTGTGATCCCTTCTTGACAAGGCTGAGGAAGCCGAGTAAATAACAAAGCTCTCTTTTGGGAAGATTTAAATGTGATAATAAGGAAATAAAACTGCATTAAGAGATCTCAGTGGTTCCAAAATGCCACTGTGGAGAATTTGGGTGGGTGATAGGAAGGAGACATTTCTCTCTAGCAGCAGGTTCTCCTTCTTGTCTGAAAAAAGATGGAAACTTGTGTGTGCAGGAGGGGAAGGCAGCACTTGCCCCTTTCCATGGCCTGCTGCAGCCCCTGGGATGGCTCACCATGATGCCCTCCTCAGCACTGAATTTTGGGTAGCTCTGTGCTTTTCTGGGTGCAGGATATCTCCCAGCCAGGAATGTGTACCCACATCCAGCCCGCTGTACCCTCCCCCTCATCTTGGCTGGTGGCATTTCCCACCCAAAATGCTTCAAGGCTCATTGCTTTTGATTTCATCTTTCTGTGCGACAGCTTTGTGGATGTTCTTTTAATTGAAGCAGCACTTGCTTTCTGTGTTGCCGTCGTAATACCTTGTATTTATTTTTACTGCCTGCAACTGCGTCTCAGGAGATATTTCTGTTTCTCCCTTTCTGGTGGGTTTGTGTGCATGTGAGAGGGCTGGGGAGGATGCTGTAGGGAAGATTGAACAGCCAGTTATAACTGATTGTACAGATAAAAAGAACCCTTGTTTATGTGAAAATTGTACTGTCTGACATAGTCTGGTCTGTTTGATACAGTAGTCTTGGTGTGTTACAAAATGGACTGGGATAAAATGTAACAGGTTGTTATAATAGGAAGGTAATGTTTGCAGTATTAGCCATTGCCCTTAATTTGCTTGTTTTTTTCTGTACTGCTTGGCCTTGACTGTGTTGTGAAATACACATCACGTACTATTAAATCTGGGAATTCTGCGACATCAAATTTGATTCAGTAGAGGCATTTTCAGCATATCCAGGTCTCTGGACGAAAAGGGAATTTTAATTACTAACAATTTTTCCACAATTAACCTCTAGGTAATGTATATTTTGTACAGAAATTATGTACAGTTTACAATCACTTTTTAAAAAGTGATTTTATACCAAGTAGTAATTTTAGACTGTTTTGAGATTGTCGCAGCTTAAGAAGTACTTTATCTGTATTGCTCTGCAAGAGAAATACATTGGAGAACAGAACCCATCATGTAATTGTAGACAGTGAGGGTATATTAAGAAGCTGTGAATTGGTGTAGATAAATACTGGGATGCACGGTCAAAGAACTTCTTAAAACAGTCTGGCATGCCTGGATACTTGGTTCTTTTAGTATTGTTTTACCATTAAGGTGTACATGTTAAAAAACAAATAAACAAAAAGAAATAGTTGAACCTATATGTTTATTTTTTGCTTTCTCTGCAAAAGCATAGTCTGTGTTCTCAAAGTGAATGTTCACTGGGTGCTTATTTCCCCTCTTGCCTCCCTTTGTCTTACAAGTGCCAGAGAGTACTTTTTTTTTGCCACAGGAAAGTGTATACCCCGTTTTAATTTATTTTTTAACCTAGTTGAAAGTTTGCTGCTTGTCTGTTGTTGGTAGCGGGGTTTTGCAGAGAGGAGCTGTGCTCCAGCCCTATTGCTCGTCCTTGTGAAACATGTGACTGGTGCTCTCGTTAAATTGGTTGTAGCTTGCTCTTACCTTTGCTATGCTAATCCTCTACGTGCTTTTGTGTCTAAGAACGCTTCATATTCTAAGTATGAACACGATGTATGGTGTGATCCAGCAGGCAGTATTTCCATGGAGCCCGGTTGATCCCGTACATATTGTATCCGGTTCAGCGGACCTGCCTACCCTGTGGTCGGAGGCTTTTTGTTATGCATGCATCCTAATTGTTCTTTCTGTTGGCATTGTACGTAGACAGAAGGGGCTGTGCACCAATGCAAATAGCCTTTCTAATACCTTAGCATTTGCATTATAATGGCTGCATAAATATTGCAGCACATCTCAATTCACTCACTGCTTTTACTGCTAGGCTTTAAAATAGGTTCTTTCTGTAGCACAGATCTTGTTCGTGGTTGATATTGCTTTGGAGAGGGGTTCTGAAGTGCATCTTTATTAAATAGTGAAGCCTGTTTGTGATGAGGTGCAATTTTAACTTAGCCGTGTTCCAGTCTCCCACTCCTTTCAGCCCACAGGTTGATACATGCATTTGGAGGCAAAAAGAAATTCAAGCTTGAGCAGTTTTTTACCAACTATTTCTAAACTCGCTATATTTGGGGTTGCAAAACATGTTTGCTTGAGATTTGGTTTTGCATTAGTTCCAGAAGTCCTATGGATGTCTGTGAGAGTATTTTGTGCATAAGGAATGTGAAACATTTGTACCACCATTGTTTTGGTGCTGAAACGTTTGTTGACTTATTGCTAACTATACAAGAAGCACCCCAAATTTCCTTTGAAAGTGTCAATACAGTGATGTGACTGAAAGCAGACACTCTTTTTGGGAACTGGTGGCAGATTGCCATCACCTATCTGTCAGAAGTTTGCTTTACAGGGTTGTTAAACAGACCAGTGATTGGTATCACGTACTTGACTTTTAGTGATTAGTAGATGCATAGAGACTTTTTAATATTGCAGGATGCCAGCTTTTAATTAATTTCTTGTGGCTATAGTCTTTTTATTAATATAATGTGTCAAATTTTGGGAAGGCTAATCAGTTCTAATCCTAGGATTTGCTCTGTTTTAAGTAATTTAGTATGTGAGAACTGCAGCAAGAAAGCTATATTTAAATAAAATGGTAGTATTTTTTTTTAATATATCTCATGTTAGTGGCTTGTCAGTCTTGCACTTGTTTGTATATATTAAAGCAGTAATAGTTATTCAGGTTAAGGATAAGCTGAATGACATTGTGGTTAGAATTAAAGTTACAGAAACAGTTTTCTGAAACAGTAATAGTATTGCAAGAATCCTAAATTTACTTAGGATTTCTGTGTGATGACTGATGATTCACTTACATATGAAGTATTCTGTGTAGTGCTGCAAACAACATGTATTACGGTAATACAGTATTTTTAACACTGTGTTAAAAACTTGTGTCTACTAGAGGTTTAGAATAATTATTTATAGTTATGGTCATGAAAATGCAAGGCTAAATAACATTATGTGAAAGAATAAAAAAAATCATGAAACCCTGACACCTGAGAACCCTAAGCTATAGTATATCTATACTTCATGTATAGATATATATGGATTTTAATTATCCATTAGATATTACAGATAATATTGGTTTAGTATCTCAAAACTACTTTAGGATTTAGATGTAGTTTTCTACATCCTAGTAGGACTTTGTATTAGATGAGAAATTAAAGAGTTGTTTCATGAGAGTTTGAATGGTCAGAGCAATTGGTCTGGTATGTTGTGCTGACTGGGAAGAAAAAGAAGTGTATTTATTACTTTTATGAAGAAATACCTGACTGGCAGCCAAACGACCAGGGCCTAATATTTGTTTGTAGCCGAGGTGAAGCAGGGATTGTGTGGAGTCAGAGTTCTCTCTTTTCCTTTCTCTTGCCTCTGTCCCAGTCATCTAAATCTTGGCAAATAGGAGATTTTGCTCTCTGTTCATTATGAGGCTTCTGTCCTGTGACTGGCAGTAGTGGTAGTCTCTGTAATTATAGCATGTGAACTGTCCAGTCTGTATAATAAGATTTCTCACTGCTGTAATTTTTTGGATGCTGAAAGTTATAATCTTGTTTTATAATACACAGCATTAATCATGGTTGTTGAGAATTATCATGGGACGAAATACTCATCTTGTGACAAAACAATTATATAAATATGTATTTTTTTTTTTACTGTTTGAACTGTTGCATAGATTTTTTTTTTTTTTTTTAAACAAAGGAATTCAGTATGACACTAGCTTAAAGCACAGTAGTGAAGGTTGTAGTAAATTTGCAGGTGATTGGCTGAAGCTCTTGCATACAGTGCAACTGCAGGTGCTAAGTGCATTGTCCCATGGAAAGGTTCAGGTTCTTAGCTACACTTTTATTATTTTATTCATGTTAGAATTAATCTAGCAAAATACTGGAGTCTGTTCCATTCTCATAAAAAAAAAAATTGAAAAACTCTTATAATCCCTCTCAGTGCTTCTCTCAACAACCCCCCCATCAACCCTCAGCAGTCCAAGGCAATAAAATAATTGCATAATCATTAATCTCTTCATTAGATGAGCAGTCGTATTTCTGAAATTTTAATGTTAGAGTTTTGTGCTCTTTTATATTCCTCTTCCCTCTCCCCTGCAGAAAAGCAGAACTGTGCATTACTTTCAATTCTAAGGGATAACTTCACAGACAGGAGTCTTTTGCAGATTGCCGTAAATACCAGCTCCTGTTTAGAGCTGTAGTTGCACGGAGTCACTGTGTGTAGCAGCGAGAAAATGACTTCACTGGCAAACTATATGGCTCCTGGAGGCATCAGGTGGCTTAATATGTAAACAAAAGTCCACAGCAGTCAAAAATAGATCTTTATAAAAAGAAATGGTGCAAAAAAGTGACCTCCTAAACAAGGAAGTGAAGGGCTCCCAAAGAATCCATCTGTGTAGTCCTGCAAAATGCTGGTCATAGTGGAATGTGAAGGACTTGCCATGAAAACCCATTTTGCTGTTGCTTCTGACATAGCACTTAGAGTATATGACTTTTAAAAATGTTTCTTGTGGAGAAATGATTGTACAATCAAAGGGTCTAAAGCCAAGAAAAATCCTATAAAATATGCATAAGTTGGAGTAATTTGAATAATTTTCTTATTGAAGGGATGGATGGGTTAAATGAAGCCTCAGCTCAGATGTTCTTGTTAATATACTAAACCTGTGACTATTACTTTTCTAATAGTTCTTAAGATCTAACAACTATTTTACAGTACTTGCAAAACCTAGAATATTTCTTCTTAAAGAGAATTTTATAATCTGGCAGTTACATGAGCTCTATTGAATTTAAAATTCTAGATCATTATTTTTCATGAAAAGGGAAATTTATGTTAGTAAATAGCATGAATTAAGATACTTGGGAACTTGACTTGTGTATTAGATTTTGTTCCGGTAAGTCTCTTCAGCTCTTTTGAACTCTTAGACAGTGTGCAGGTGATGACAGATTTCAGGTTATCATATTTGTTTTTCATGGTGGGCTACATATTTGCTTTTTGGAATATTCAGAAGACTGTTTGGCAGCTCACTTTATAGCATATTGTGTGTGGCAGGCCTAGTTAGGAGGGAACAAAAGTTTAAAAATTATGCCCATGCGTTGTTATTCACACAATAAATACAACAACCTGGATTTTTTTTTTCCCCATGCCTTCATCCATGAATTTATTTTCTGTGTTTTAGGCCATCAGTAGACACATTTTTTACAGTAGTAATTTCTCTCTTTCCCGTAAGTATTCTTCAGATAAATGTTGGTAATTATTTCTTGCATTTAAACTGTATCCTGTTTTGCCATTTAAAACTGTCCCTTTGCAGTCCAGCTCTTTTGAGAAGCCCTAAGTCATACCCAGACAGATACCGAGGTTTCAGTTACATGCTCTCACTGTAGTATCATGTTTTCTTCTTCTAAACTGAGATGCTGTTTATTGAACCAATTAGCTGTTGGGTGCAAGCCAGAACTTTCTCCTGAAATCAGAATTAATGAATAAACAAATTCCACTGGAAGGACTTCTATTCTCCATGGGCAGTGACAGTTAACGTGTGACAAGGACGTGGTTCATACCCTGCAACCTCAGTGCCCCTGTGTGTCTGGGTCTGTACTCAGCCCTGCCAAAATCAGTGGGGTAAACTTCTGAGTGTGGATCACACGTTTGCATCATATATTTGATGGTATGCCTGTCTTGGACTGTTTTTGAAACCATTCCAGCTCTTCTGTAGTCAGCAGATGGGATGCATACGCCTTCATTAACAAGCAGTTAACTCCGCTGGTACGACTGAATTTTCGTCACGCTCCGGGTCTCTGACTTGGCTCTTTCTGCATTCCAGCTCCCACTGTTTGTTCTGCTCTCTCTCTAAGAAGAAATCCACAGTATCGTTACATGCTCCTGCCCTCCTGTGGTAACGAAAAATCCAAGTGTTTTTCTCAAAATCGGGTTGTGTAAAAATAAAAGAGAGGAGAATAAGGAACTGGTTTTTCTCTTCTGGAGCAGCTGCTCTCATCTCAAGATGTGCGTTTTAGTGAAGTGCTCTGCTTCAAAAGCCCTGAGAAAATCATAGTTATTTCTGAAGTTGCTGTTGCAGTATCAGAAAAACATTGTAGCCTTTTATAGTTTGGAATTAACTTTCTGGCCTTTTTACTATGATATGCAGTATTCCTTTTGCATTAGAGCAGAGAAACCAAGGCACAGAAATTACAGGGAAGATTTTTATCAGCAGCAATGGCCATGTGATTGCTCTGCCTTCCCTGCTGTGAGCTGGTGGGAGCTAGAACCCAGTTCCAGCATGTGCCCTGGGGAGCCTGCCTGGACGGGTGACCTATGCCAAGGTCACCATGGTTAAGAAACAGAGGTGGATCCCAACCCCAAACTCCTCACTCCTTCCAGACAAGTGCAAGATGGTGCAGGGCAAACTGATGTGAAACCATTACTGCTGGAAATTAGTGTGTTAGATCTTTGAACGTGGCAGTATGGTAACAAGTAATCGTGTGGCCTGAAAGGATCCTGAAGTGGTTATAATCTGTATGTGACCTCTTGTTTCTTTAATGATCGTCTGTATTAATAATACTAAAAGAAACCTGCTCTCATCTTAGTTTCAAAACTAATGGTGTATATAAACTATGGACATATTACCTCAGTCTCTATAGGCAAATGTTTGTGTTATTCTCAACCTGTAAAGTCTTGGAATGAGAAATCTGTGTTTGTCACAGCTTTCACTCCTGTGATTTTCAGTGTCTACTGAAACTGTAGGGTGTTTTTTTTTTCCCACTTAAACCTGCATTATGTTATCAGGGAGACATTCACAGTTTGCACACTGTTGGTTCTTTGGACCAGGTTGTTGGCTGTCTTTCAAAAATATTTAATATAAACTGATCAGTTGTATACCACTGTAATCTGAAAGTATGCTTTAGAGCTGCTTCTACTGATTTTCTCATTGTTTTGTATTTTTACAGTGTAATGTTTGGTTGCTCTTCATCTTTGAAGACACATAATTAACAGTGAAAATACATTACATTCAGTTCCAACAAAAAGAAATGGTCCAGAATAAATTTATGTAATTTTGGATGTAAATGTCTTATTTTGTGACAGAGAAACAAATTAATGCAAGGCAAATGGGTGTATAGAGCCTGAAAACAACTGATTGCTACTGCTTGCGTGTTCCCTTATCCTGAGGTAACATGAGGTCTCCTGCCTCTGTTCATCTTAATGCACACATTCAGGTATGAGTGCATACCTAAACTTTCTCCAAGTAACTGATGTGCTTCCACCATTCCATTACTCTTAGCAAGTCTATTTAGAGGTATGAAGTTTTCAAACACAGGTAGGGGGAGAGAGCATGGAAGGTTTGTACGTGAGTGCTACTTTCAATATGCTGTTTCTTAATAGAAATTGATAATGATTTGAACTTTTTCAAGCACTTTCTCAGTGATAAAGCACCTGTATGTGATGTGAAGAGCAAAGGATGATGAGCTACAGAGAGTTCTGCTTGGGTTGTGTGTGGGTATAAAAGCTCATGGAATTTCAAGTTGTTTGTTTTAAGTGCAGAATGTAAAATGACAGCTTGGATCCTTTAAATCCCTTTCAAGAGTAAACTTGCTTTCCTCTCTAAGAAACCTTCTTAAGCAGTGGAGGGTGAGATGGGCAACGGCCCTGGATAACTTAGTTATGATTTTTATGTAATTTCATTGTAATATAATCTGGTTTATAAACTACATGAGAGACTGGGGAACTAGTTAACAAGTCGTCTTTTGTGGGGTTCTACTTTGATGGTCCTTCCACATGTACCACAGGTGTGTGTCTACATTCATCCAGTACAAATGTGCTGCTCCTCAGTTACCAAAAAGGAATGGGCAGAACTTGATTAATAGAATAGGATTAATTATTCTGGAAATGTTACTTTATGCCCAGTTTCTGGCCACTTTTCAGGTAGCTGCTCCAAAATAAGGTTTTCATTGATCTATTATACAGATGATAATTCCAAAACCCCAGCATTTAGGATTTGTTTGGAGTCCCATTTTCCTTGCTGCCAAAACTCTAATTACCAGCTTGCAAGCACTGTGAGTTCTCTTATCAGACTGGTTGTATGGTCTGTTTTCTTAATCTGGTCTGATCATGGGCACTTTACATCTGAGACTACTGTTTGGTTTTGATTATTATTATTAACATGCAGCTTTTAGCACTGCCTAGTGCTAGCAGCCTATTGTAAATAAAATGTCCCAGCTCAAAAAGCAGTGATAAATGAAAGCTTAAACATGTGATCACAGAGCAGACTAATTAGCCAGTGCAAAGAAGTTGGTTCTTTTACACCAAGCTTTTCATTTGCCTTGTGTTCTGATATGCTGACACCATTGTAATTATACAATTTTATATCTATCTATCTATCTATCTATCTCTACATCTGTATATCTAAAGGAGGTGGGGAGAATTTGTACTATTTGTGAAGTTCACCAAACTGACTTGTGGATCACTCCCAGCTTTATTTTGGTACTTCTGACGACAGGTAGTGGTTCTTGAAAAAATAATTTGGCTTTTATGCAAATCTTCTGATATTTGAAAAAATATCTAGAAATAATAAATAACATATTGAGAGCTCCTGATGATAATACAGGTAAGGAAGAAATTGTAACGGGAACAGATGGTATTTTTTCAGCTTGATTTGGATTTGCTGTGTTAGCTCTTTTTAATTTAGTATTCAGTCTTTTGTATCTCTGTTAGCAGAGATAGCATGACTGTTATACTGGGGCATGCAGGGCAGCATAGCTTGGTAGCAGTCCACAGGTCAGAACTGCCTTGCAGGGCAGTGATATGCTTCCTTTTTTTGAAGGACAGGTGGAAGGTCTGTTTGGGCAAGGAGGAATTGTGGGGGAGAGAAGCTGCCCCCGATTGCACAACCTTATGTCCAAGACTCACAGGAGCTGGAGGCTGGTAGGGAGGAGAAGGTTTCATCAGACACATGCTTATCCTTTAGCCCTGCATAAGAATAAAAGACTTGATGTAATTAGTCTGTTTCTTGCCTTGCAGCAAAGGGAAGGGAGGGAGTCTGGCTTGGGACAGGATGGAGGAATACAGCACTGGCATGTTGTGCCTTGCTGGGAAGGTGGCATTGGCCATGCCCTGTTGCAGGGGTCACACTAGTTCACGTCCTGCTACACGTATCTTTCCTAACTGGTTCTGTTGTCCTGCCTGTCTGCCTGCTACTGCTCTTTGGTTGTTATTCCTGTACCTTGTCATACTTACACTTCCTTGCAGCCTGTATGCAGTGCTCCTGTCCTGCTTCAGGTAAGTGGTGGTGGTTGTCATCTCTCTTTTAACTGTATTTGTGTTTGTTCTCTTTTTCTGATCCTTTTAGTTTTCCTTGGAATGGCGTTCCTGTGCTTTATCTTCTCTTCCTACTATTTTGAGAATGGTTGACAAAAAATAGGTAGCCAGTACTTCCTTGTTAAACTGATTTTTATTTATTTATTTTTAGAGGTTCGGGTTCTACAGTGTTTCAGTTTCTTCTTTTTCTTTCTATTCAGGAGCTCTTTTCTCACATCCTCAGATATTTTCCTTGTGTCCTCTTAGTGTTTGTATATAAATACAGTACCCTCATTTTGAACATATTGTTCTGGAGCATATATTGTCATACTAAAATTTATTCAGTCCTTCTAGTTGATTTGTGAGGCTGTGTACTTTTTTTTCTGAGTGCTTGGTTTGAAAAGGGCTGTCTCTCTTTTAATCTGGATTACTTCAACCTGTCCTACTCCTGAAAGGAGCTGAGACCAGTCCTCACCTCTCTGCAGTTCAGAGAGGAGCAGATGTGGGCAATCCTAATGCTGTGAATCACCTGTTCTCAGCTTGCACAGACCAGTGCAATCCTCTGGTCCATTTAATTAATATGAACAGATTTTGCAAGGCACAAATATCTGGAGACCAGCAGGTCTGGTGAGGCACTGTGTTGTCCCTGAGCTGGTTGCATTTTTAAGTGTTCATGAACAGATCAGATGATTCCTTGCTGAATTAGTAATTTGTAAATGACATATGGTTTTTGTCTATAACAAAGGGCAATAAGGTGCAAAAATGTAATTCAGTGTAAATAGGCATACAGTACAATTTTGGTTTTAATTTTCTGAGGACAGTGATGTGAACTTTCATGCAGTTCTAAGCTAGCCAGCTTTTTCATAATTTTTTTCAGATTTCCATTGTCTTATTTTTTTTAAAGGGATGAGATAAAAGGCTTGTTGTTACATCATATTTGTACAGTGTTGTTTAGTTCAGATTGTGTGTCCAAATTTTTTCTGTTACCTTTTTCGAATTAACATTGCTGCTACTTTCTACTTTTACAATACACAAGCTTTTCAAGCGTGCTAAGAGTGTATCATGATTTTTGACAAGCAGAAATCATGTTTTTCACTGCTTCTAGGAAAAATGTCATTGGAGACCTTTTGTTTTTTTTTTTTTTAGAAAATAAGGATGCCTCATCTGAACAGATTTTGAAGAATCTGCTTGGAAGAGATCATAGTGGTTTTCTTTTTTCTTTGTTTTTTTTTTTTTTAGAAAATAAGGATACCTCATCTGAACAGATTTCGAAGAATCTGCTTGGAAAAGATCATATTGGTTTTTTTTTTTCTTTGTTTTTTTTTTTTTTAGAAAATAAGGATACCTCATCTGAACAGATTTCGAAGAATCTGCTTGGAAAAGATCATATTGGTTTTTTTTTTTCTTTGTTTTTTTTTTTTTTAGAAAATAAGGATACCTCATCTGAACAGATTTCGAAGAATCTGCTTGGAAAAGATCATATTGGTTTTTTTTTTTCTTTGTTTTTTTTTTTTTTAGAAAATAAGGATACCTCATCTGAACAGATTTCGAAGAATCTGCTTGGAAAAGATCATATTGGTTTTTTTTTTTCTTTGTTTTTTTTTTTTTTAGAAAATAAGGATACCTCATCTGAACAGATTTCGAAGAATCTGCTTGGAAAAGATCATATTGGTTTTTTTTTTTCTTTGTTTTTTTTTTTTTTAGAAAATAAGGATACCTCATCTGAACAGATTTCGAAGAATCTGCTTGGAAAAGATCATATTGGTTTTTTTTTTTCTTTGTTTTTTTTTTTTTTAGAAAATAAGGATACCTCATCTGAACAGATTTCGAAGAATCTGCTTGGAAAAGATCATATTGGTTTTTTTTTTTCTTTGTTTTTTTTTTTTTCTTTTGAAGGAGAACATCTTGTTCCTGTGAAAAGACCCAATTTATCATGCATTTTTCAGAATTGTTAGTATATGTGAAATAATCTTTTAATCAGGCTCATAGTTATGAGCAGAATAGTGTTTAGTGCTGCTTGTAGTCTTTTGGGTGTCAGGCTGGGGCTTGAGGTGTTCAGTGCATCAGGCTCTTTGATAGGGCTGGGCATGAGGGGTATTCATGGCAGATCTGGATGTTCCAGGATTCTTCCTAGGAAGGTGAACAGAGCTTGCTTTGTTTCAGTTTTATCTTCTCTCCTGGGAAAGAAATCTCTGGTATCATGGGAATCTGTAAGAATGTGGATGAACTTGCAATAAATTCAAATGCTGTCATTTTTGGTTTTTTTTGTAATGCTAATGCATTAAATGTTAAATGGGGGACACATGTAAAAAACCTAAATAAAAATATTCTAGATTAAGTTTGCAATATGAAGCAATCAAAATTAGACAGGTGTGAATGAGGTGGCTTCTAGTGCTTTAGGTGACCATGCTTGTCAGAATATGTTTAACACCTCTCCAATCATTACATGCTTTTGCCATCTCTAAGACCCCTTCTCCATGCAGTGTGTAGGAGCAGGAGTGGTGCTTGTTGACTGATTACTTTCTCTGTATTTTTATATCTGTGATACTCTCTTATATAGAGTCTCTTATCAGCTGCTTCTTGCCCACCATCCCCTCCAGTCCTTGTTCTAGCTCCTGCCTGTTTCTCAGCTTGCCTGTGCTCCAGGCAGAGGAGCTTTTCTCCCTGCCTGGCTGCTGTGATCTAGTGGAAGGTGGGGAGGACATTAGGAGGCTGTCTCAGCTGAAAGGAAAGGCCTGTTTGGCCACTCTGAGTTTGACTTGCTCTGTGGGAATGTCTTGTATCAGAAGTTGTTGGCATGTAGGAATTGAGGAGGTGAAGCAGGCTCAGGGTTTATGAAATACTCAGCACTTTGTTGCCAGAGGAACTCCTTGCAAGTTTTCTCATTAGAGTTTCGAAGTGGCCAGGAGTGAATACATGCTGAAATTCACTGTGGCACCAGACATTTTAACAGATTTGAAGTCCCTACTCTAAAATCAAAATGCCAGTTACGAAATTGGTGTTAAAATTACCTTCAACATGAACAAAGCAATGTACTTTTACCAGCTGTCAGTCTTATAACCAGCTCAACTAAATAAATTATCTTATCTGTTCCCTTTATTCTTATGTCCCCTCAAGGCCCCTCTCTCCAACCCCACAACAACCTGAAAAATCCCAAGGGCTGGCAGGTGGATCCTGGTTAACGTCAGCTTTGAGAAGTGAAGTCAGTAAGGATCAACATGATTGAAGAAGCCTTTGCCACAGACCACTGGCTGTATACAGCTGTACAGTGTTACCTGTAGAATGCTATAGAATGCATCTATTTGTTTAAATATTACACTGCTTTATGTCACTGTGTTTAATTCTGTTACACTCAATGGGGAAAAACAGTTGAAAGCTTTGAATGGGGCTTGGGGGCAATTTTGTTCTTCATCACCTCCTCAGAGTGTGTAATGAGCCCACATTTCTATGGTGCCATTAATTTACAAAGTTACCCAAGTATTTCCAAGTTGCTTTGGCTTCTGCAGCTGTGGTTGAGCATCATTTCAGGCAGTGATGCAGGACAGTCCATTGGAACATGGAAGCTGTTCAACCATGTGCAGCAATGCAGCACAAGAGGGTGAGGACAGGGAGGGAATAATGCAAAATCCAGTTGAAACTGCAGGGAGAATCTTGGGGGGCAGAATGCAATTAACCTTAGAAATGTAGGGGTTAAAAATGAGGCTCTAGCTGCAGTGGACACACATAGTACAGGACAAACACCATTTCTCTTTGGCAGTTTGTAGTTCTTGCATCTGAATAAGAATGCTTGGAGGGCAGAAGTGGTCTGTCATATAATGCTTAGGAAAACGGTTGCTGGGAAAAACAGGTGAGAGTATTTTAACTTATATCCAGTTATCTGAAACACCACAGTTTCTTTTGCTAGTGTTCTGTCTATATTCTAGCTTGGCCTGAATTGGTTATCTTTCACCAGGTAAGATGCATTTGTCTGAAAGGGTCAGATTACAAAACCAAACAGAAAAACCTCACTGGAAAAGTCATTGGTTAAGCAGTAATAGGGGAAGATGTGTAGATATTTTTGATTTTTTCATTCAGAATATTATAAAATTGCTTTGGTTTCCTGTGATATTTAAATGTATAATGTAAACTTCTGGAAAAATATGCCATCATAAAGAAAACAACGCTAGTTGATAATTTTGCAGTTTTCAAATAAATTTTATTTAGTTTAGTTGTAATGAAGCAGAAATGTACACTTAGATTGGAGCAAATTTGATGCTGACTATGGTGGTTATCTATGAAGAATGCTGATCTATTCAAGGAGGTATTTATTGTCTGAGAACAGGTCAGATGCAAAATATGTTAATGAATTTTAAAAATGAGGAGATGTATAATTGGAAACTTGTGGGTAAATATATATTTTTTTGGACTTTGCCAGACATTTGTATCTCTTCCAAACTCACAGTGTTAGTTGGAAAATAAATGTTACTGCATATTTCCTTTTCTATACATTAGTTATATTTAAGCTAGTTGTTCATAAAACAAATGTATCCAGGCTTTTCTCATTTTAGCTGAAGATCAAGAACTGCAAATAATTTTAGCTAAAAAAACCCCCACCTGAACAGGGGCCAGATATTGTTCAGTGCCGAGCTGCCATAGTGTAGCTGTTGTGGCTTTGTCTGCTAGAACATCGATGATAGAGTCATCGCTCCTTTTCATCTTCAGAATTGCCTTAAAAGCACATTTAAAGTTGATTTTTAGGTAGGCTTTTTTCCTAGCAAAGCATTCCTCTGCAAAAGGATCTTGTGATCTACAGAGTCACTAATTATGGTCAGAAAATTCAAGGGACTGAGAATCATCCAGCACTGAACTTTGTGAAATAGTCATAATTATTACATAAAACCATTGAAGAGGATGAGCAAACTTACTGCATCAGAGACGAAGAAACTGGGAGAAATGCTACAATAAGCAAGATTTTTGCTTTTTTGCTAGATAATCCTGTGTTGCTGGTAGGACCCAGGGTGGGATGCTACCCTAGATAGTAATGGAGCAATGTTTTATTTAGCTGAGATGGAAGTTAGCGTTTGGTTTGTGTCAATTTCTGTAGGATCAACATAGCTTAATTTGTTGATAATATAGATAATTAGCAGATAATATGTTACTCTGTTGTTGCTTTGTGTGTTACTTTCTTTCCTGCTTGTTTTGTCTCCTGTTTGGTAGGTGTTGTTTTTATTGCCCAGAGGAATTTGTGAATGAAAGACAAATGTTTGGTGCTGGTTTGAAGTTTGTATCATCACCTTTGGTGGGAGCAGTGCCGTTCTGTGTCAAATTTGTACCAAAGCTGTGTGTGTGGCAGGCTGCTTCCTTTGTTAATAGGAACTGTTGAGGGACCTGAATGGTTGCTCCTGGATGCTGTGTAGTGGTAATAGTGAAGTTTTATTGTAGTGGAAAGTAAGTTTTTGCTACAGCAGGGTGATCTTTATTCAAAGGAGGGTGTTGGGTGGGTTGGGAGCATTTGCTCTCATGGAAGGTTGTATGGCATGACAGATACAGAATTTGTATAGTCACAAAAATAAGAACTGGTTTTTCCTAGATGAATATGTCCATTCAGAATAACTTTTCTCAAGGCATATTAGAACCTGCGCTAAACCCATGAAATTTGTTCCATCCAGCAAGTTACAATTTTCAAATTTCATGTATTATGCAGGATTACACAGCCTGCTGATACAGCGAGTTACCATGGAAACAGAGATATGCAGCTCAAAAGGTACATGCTGGGGGCCACACATGCAGAAAGTACCTTTTTACATATTAAAATAAGCTGCCACATGGAGTTAGCAGAATTCTTTGTACTTGCTCTTGGAGTCTGTTTCTACAAAAACATGAAATGGTACTTTATAACTTGGCCAAAAACTAGTGGGGGTTTTTCCTGTAAAGGAGAAAAAGAGAAAATGCTTCATAAAAATAATGTTGGAGTGCACAGAGTGAATCACAGTCTGTGTATTTTTGTACTTGCTAGGTGAGTTCAAAGGCAGGGCACAAAAGATTATTTCTGTCTCCTGGGAACTTGAAGGCATAGGTGACTTTCTGTCTGCAAGCGTGGAGCCTTTTTGTCTTGATAGCTCTGGACTTTGGTACGTGACCTGGCATTTACTGTAGAGAAGTACTTCCAGAGAGCAGCAAAGCTGACAATCAGTGAGTGAAAAGATGGATTCCAAAGCTTTGAAACCAGCAGTAACACCCATGTGCCTGACTGTGTGCTGTGGAAAGGCATGGCTATGACAGAAGCTGCGATGGGATGTCCTGGCAGATACACCTGGTTCTGCAAGCACAAAATGATCAACCACCAAGCATCTCTTTCTTATTTATAGTAACTTCAGGTTTAATTGCACATAGGTTTGTAATTAGGTGCCTACAGTTACAGATGTGTCTGCAGATTTAAAACACCGCAAGTAAAGCTTTATGCTCTGCTGTTGGAAGCAGCAAGCAGTCAGGGAATGGTCTTGACTGCAGTCCTTTGGCAGATGAAGATATCCTAAAGGGCTTAGTGAGCTGTCAGGGTCCAGGCTCCTCGCTTACCCAGCTCCACAGTCTTGGGCTGTGTGTGCAGAGAGGCAACAAACTGCTCCCTCAGTGTGAGTTGGGATTAGGGCGTAAAGTGGGGCCACATCCAGGTGTACTGAAATCAGGCTACATTAGGAATCTGTGAGCTACTGTCTGCTGGGCATTTACTTGCAGGACTGAGATGAATTTAATGGTCAGCCTTCTCTATTGAACAAGCCATCCATTGCAGCTGGCAGGAAGAATCATTACAGTATTACACTGCTGCCATTGACCATTCTATACTCCAAAATAATGGAGGTTCTTCCCAAAGAAAAGAAGGTGTCTAGCTGGCATATTTCAGGAGCACTACTTTTGTCGAGATAGATGAAGAGATGTTTTTGATCTGTGGTGGTTCCTGTGCTGTCTCCATACTTCAGAATGAGGTTTGTGTTCAGAGGAGCCATGTAACCGCCTGGTGACTGATTCAGCAGTTTGCTCCCAGCTGGTCTGTGGTGGCTGCAGTGGCAGAAGCTGAAATGCACTTAGGCAGATGAAAACTCTGTAGGTCAGATGTTTGAAGCTAGCAAATTGTAGGAGAGAATGTGCTTTGTTTGCAAGCGACTTGTTGGCTTAAGCTATTTGGGTTTCTAAATGAAAGCAGTGGCCATGGTGGGTTTTTTTGTTTGTTTGTATTTTTGTTTTTTATATGTGGTATTGAGAATGGAAAGGCATTGTAGCCTCTTGGTCTAAGCTTTAAATTTCATCCATTGCTTATTGATGTGTTCATGTTTGTGATGTAGTGGAATATGAAATGTTCTTGATATATCCCATGCTATTCTAAGTAAAGGGTACGTACTTCTAAGAAGGTAGGGTTTTTTTCCTGTTTGTTGTTTGTTTGTGAGCAGGTGTTGTTGCAATTACTAGATAGCATTTGAACTCTGCCTTGTTGTTCAAAGCAACTTCAGGCTGACTAATCAAAATTTCCTAGATCAGAATGGCAATCTCAAAATGTTGTGGTTTTTTTTTTTTTAATTTTATTTTTAATTTTTATTTTGTAGTGGAATCATTGTCTGCTTACCCTGAAAGGGTCAAGTATGAGCTGATGCCTTATTTCTTTGACATGTTTAATATTTGGAACGATCCTCTTCCATTTTTTGGGTTGAAAAGCCCTAGCTGTGGTGTGTGCCCTTTGGGTTAAGTTTAGTAGAAACACAGAATAAAGAGACAAAAATCATTCCTATTCCATGATATAAAATTATACATGTAGTGAAGAATTTTCCTTTCAAATGCAGGCCTGTAGGTTTCCTGCTGCATTGCAGAAGTAAAATTCTGTTTCATCTGAGTGTGGTGTATTAGGCTTGAGTGAAAATGATGCCTTAGATATCACATGCTCAGAATATTAGAAATGTTGATGATTTAAAGTGCCTGGTTTGTCTACTGAAACACTGTATGGGAACCAGTAAGAGTTTAGGTGGAGCTGTAAAGTGACCATGTTGTAAGATGATTTTCTTTTGGCAGAAAAGCCTGCTGTTGGTTAGCCTCATCACTTAGAGGGAAATATTTCAACTGTGGGAGGATTTTTTATTTCAATTAATGATTTCTTCTTCAGCCACCTCTGTGAACTCAGAGGAAACTTTCATACACTTGCAAGTCATAAGACACTTTAACACATCCACAGAGCACTGAGGGACTGCTGAGAGCACCTCATGTGGGAATGGCCTTGTTGCGGGGGTTCCCACTGCCCTGAGGTGGGAGAAATGAGGCTTGGAGAGGGACCTGGGTGCTGTCAGCACCTGGGATTGGGCACCCTGGCACCAGGGATGTTTCATTAGAGAGCTGCATGCAAGCTGCTTGAAAGTTTGTTCATACGAAGTCTATATTAAATATATAGTTGGGGGAAAGTCTTTACCAAACTGTGAACTAATATTGGCAGTTGATTCTTTTATTGGGGCTGGGGTAGTGAAATTGTTCTGCAGTAGTGGGTAGGACACAGTTAGGTCTTTTACAGCATTTTTTGAATAGCAATTGGGTGAAATCCTTTATCTCAAGCCTCATATTGTATTAAGTAGTGACCAGGAAATATCAGCATTTATATTACCAAATTGCAGTGATTAGTTTAGTATTCCTAGAAATTGCAGGCATGGTTACTCCTACATTACCACAGTTTTAATAAAGCATTTATTGCATAAATGTTGTATGTTGTATTGCTCAGAACAACTGAAATCTCTTTTCACTTACTTGTACATATAAAAAAAAAAATCATTAAAATATAGAGGATTAGAGCATTACTCTTTTCCAGGCAGTAAGGAAGGTAATACAGTTCAGGCTGAAGTTGTTTCTGTTTCTGAAATTTCATCAGTTACAGTTGACCCCCAAAAATAAATACATCTGGTTTATGTTCAGTAGGCATGAGGAGTGAATCAAAACTCTGATGTTGGTTATTTATAACTATTTACAAATATTTTTCTTTAAAAAAAAAATATTCAGAATAGGGAAGAGATTGTTTTCCTTAACTTCTCTAAAAGTTTTATTTTCCCTCATATACTGTGCCAAGCAAGAGTCCTATTAAATTTTCCAAGTTCTCCAGGACATAACAGTTAAATGTTTTTATGTCAATTAATATTGACAGGAAGTCAGTTTGAACAGCATTGGAAAATGGAAGTAGTTGGCAGAACTGGCTAATTTCACTGAATTTCCTTTTGCTAAAAATATCTCTAAAAGAAGCTCTCCTTTTGAGATACAATGAATGTTTGTTTGCCTGTAGTTTAGAATTGATGGTGACTCTTGTCCTTTAACCAAAAGGGATTGAAAAATATGAATAACCTTTTGAAAGATATTCAGCTTCCTCTGTAGTATATATAATTACACTCATGGCCACTAAAAGTTTACATACATGCTTGCATTCATGTATGTGAGTAACCCCATGAGCTTGAATGATTTGCAATAGAGAGAGAAGTTCTGTACAGCAACTTATGTGAAGCTGGGCATTTAATTTATATACATATTGGTAGGATTGAATTCTGAGCATTGTGTTTTGAGGTGTTCCAAGTTCTGTTTCAAAACTCAGTCATTAATGTATGAAAGGGTAAGATTTTTAGGCCTGCTACCTGAGAGCAGCATACAGCATCAAATATGCATTCTTATTTATATTGCATGCAGCTATGTTAAAAAATACTTTTATTTAGATAGGTTGCAATGGCGAGTATTAAAAGTTATAAAATACTAGAAATAAGATGTATTTCATATAGTTGTTTAGGTTCTGTGCTACCTCTATTATGACACAAGACCAGGACAGCCTAGAACAGTTGTTTCACAGATTTGGGCAATTTTGGGGGTAAGTGTAATTTGACAGGAAGACTTCTTGCTTGGACATCTTTCACTTGTGGAAGTTGGTGACTGAGGGGCTTGTGGGAAGAGAAGGGGTTGTGCCATGATTTGCAGTTGTGCCCTGGCTCTTGTACTCTTTGGGACTTTTTCCACCTGAACTAAAACAAAGAGGGGAAGAAGGGTTGCAGGGATGTCAAGGATAATGAATCACCACAACATAAATGTTGCCTTGTGGCACAGAGGAATTTACTGCTTCACAGAGAAACTGGGTGAAACGTGGCTGGTACCTGCTGCATGGTGGGACCTTCTGCTGTTGGGAATCTCATCCCTGGTGAGTGATCTGAAGAAAGGGCAGAGAGATACCGGTGTTTTAGGGCTGTCGGGGACTAGAGGTAGGAGGCTGTTCCAGTTGAGATGTTTTCTTTGATGTAATTCCCCTGCTGTTGTGTTTCATCTGGTAAAGGTTTCATCATAAGCTTATTTTTTTTCTTATAAGTGCTAGTTGTAGTCATTCTAGATATTAGAAAATGACTTTCTTTGGGAAGAAAGAGGCTAAATCAGGTCTTATGACAAGTGGCTGAGGGAGCTAGGTGTATTTAGCATGGAGAAAAGAAGGCTCAGTGGAGACCTTATCACTCTCCACAACTACCTGAAAGACGGTGTAGGGAGGTAGGGGTCAGTCTCTTGTCCTAGGTAAGAAGTGACAGGATGAGAGGAAACAGCCTCAAGATGCACCAGGGGAGGTTCAGATTGGATATTAGGAGAAGGGGTGATCAGATGTTGGAACAGGCTGTCTAGGTGTTGGAATCACCATCCCTGGAAGTGTTCAAAAGGCATGTGGCTCTTGGGGATGTGGTCAGCACAGTCATGGTTAATGGTTGGACCCAATGGTCTTTGAGGTCTTTTCCAGCCTTAATGATTCTGTGATTTTAAATCTTCTCTGACTATTTAAAATACATGTTGCAGTCTCAGGCAGAAATTAAAATCCTCAGTAAAGAGATAAAGATGCCGTAATTGCAGTACATAACTGTACATAGCCTTTTGTCACTCTGAGCAGGGAGTGTATTTTGAAGGCCTGCTGCACTGTAAACTGGGCTCTGGTTTCTGTGTGTTGGAAAACCATGTGTGCCTGTGGCTTGCCTGCAAGTTGTCTGCATTCTGTTAAGTGTGAGGTGATGCTGAGGTCTCTGGTCATAACCCTTTGTATTGCTCTGGATTTTCTTTTATGTTTCAGATATTGCTTTTTAGTGACTTTTCAATTTTTATTCTTTTGAGTAGCAAAAGACTTTTGTTTCTTACCAGAAAGTGAACTATTAATCTGGCATGTTGAAACAGGAAGTGCCCCCTTTTTTTAGGTACAGTTAAAGTTATTGCTAACAAAGGCAGTGAAATACTTGCAGATTATTTGGACCACTTGCACTACCGACCTGCTTTCAACAGTACTAATCTCCAACCATCTTTCCTTTCTGAGGCTCTTTCAAAACCTCCTTCAGCTGCTGTGCATATAAAAAAATGAAACAAATCTCTTGGTGGGTCCTAACCTTGATTAAATTGAAAGCTCATGAGAGCAGCAGCCCTTTGAGTGTTTTGCACTTTAGGGCCTGATGTGGAGCAGTAGCTGTCTGGCACTGCTACATGGCTGAGTTTTCTGTGTATTATCAGAATTTAGAAACTGTGTGAGTTCTTGATTCTTTGTGTAACCTTTCATACTGAAAACAAGTTGTCAGGCATTTGAGGCTCCCACTCTTTAGTCAGCTGTGTTTTTTGCGTTTGGAGTCATTACATCTCCTGTTACTGGAGTTTTACAAGCGTGTGTATTATACAGTGCTGAGAACAAGTTTTAAAATATAATGTAGTGAGGTTAGTAATCTTGAGGATTGATCAAGTTAATGGATGTTGTAAAAGATGTGTGGAAATCTTAAGGATACAGTGAAGAACCAACTTGTGCTGCTTTAGGAGACTCAACAGTGCAGAAAACTTCCAAGTTAAAAACTGTTTTTGCTTGCTGCCACTAACAGTTGGCCATAGTCCCTTACAACAGAACACAGTAACTGGAGGCAATGTTTGTTTGGTCTTTTTTTTCCTTCTTAATATTATGGGGTTTGTAGCGCACGCTTTGTGATACTGCAGCAGTAATGAATCAGGGCTGGAAGGCACTTCCTGAGGCAGGTTCTCTTTCTAACTTTAGTAATAAACAGCTTGGTTTGCAGCTAAAGAAAAGTGGCTTGTCCTTCTTACCATCCTTAAATAGATTTTCTTGACCTTTTCTTAAAAATGTGAATGAATGTGTATATATATGGAACAAAGTATGCGCCTTTATATTCTCCATGTACATAAGGTAAGCATACCTAGTGAGACCCCAACTGAAAAAAGTTACTTGAGCTTTGCTAAAAAATATTTGTACTTATAGTACTTGCTGATGGCTTAAGGACGCAAAATATTATTTAATTGATTTTTGATTACATGCTTAATGGACTTGTGCAGAAGCTGGAATGCCTGGACAGTGACACAGCTCCTGTAGAGGTTTTAAGGGTATTTTAATGTAGCTCAGGTGTCTGGGGAAACTAGGTACTCTTCTGAGATACAAATAAACTTTCTTCATCTGTCAACGCTGCATAACAAGGCTAAAAGCTGGACTAACATGTAGACATGAAATTATTGTTGCCATGGATTGACTGTTTATTTTCTTCTACAAAGATGTATTAAAAAACTTCTCCAGAGTATTCAGAAACGTGAAGTTCTTGGCCATGTGATGTGTTTTGAATTGAAACATGAAACAGAGCTACTTCCCACAATGCTTGATGATTTGTAAAAATGTAAATGGGGCTTTATAGGTTTCAGACTTCTGTTCACTTATTAGGCTGCATTATAGTCATTGAGGGGGAAAAGATTCAAAATACTGTCTAAAGAGATGTTGTATCCTACTCTCAAGAGAAACTCTTTCATAGTTTTTCTTATCTTGAAGCTAAATACATTGTTTTTTCTGGGCTTGCAGTTGGCTTTTTGGTAAGTTTATTTTAAAACTCCTTGGTTTTGGGTCTTTAAAGCACATGAAGCTGGCGATAGTGTTCTGCTCTACATTAAAAGCGGAGACCTGTGGTTCAGAGCTGGTCAGAAGAGAGATCTTCAGGCAAAGTATTTGTGTTACAATAGTGTATTAGATTTCACTGGAGGTAGAATTGAGACTCCTTTGTGCGGCAAGAATAAGTTTCTACCAGGTTGTTGAAGAGGTAGGCACTTAAAATTGTAGCAGATCTTTATTGACTGATTGGGCATGGAGGGGAGGGTCATGTTTATGACCAGAGTGTTATTCTAAGAACTAGGTAAGATGTAAGACAATGACTCAGATGTAGTACTGAAGGCAGTATTATGTGTAAGGATTGTAATTTCTTTTTCTCATATGTAGTGATTAGTACAACTCTTCTACCACAGTGGGTCTTTGGAGCAATATGTGCAGTATTTTTGCTTTAGCCCTGGGTTTTTCATTGACATTTGTTTAACGGAAGGACAAATCATTAACCCAAGTTTGTGAGCACACACTTGATGTAGAAACATTCAACATTTAGCTTGAAATTAAGTTTTATATTTACACTAACCTTGGCTTCTCTTCATTCTGTGTTCCAGAAGTACTAATACGGAGCATTTGACCTAACCTCTACATCTGAATCTCCTGAAACCAGGATAAGGAAAGAGTGCCTTCAGAACCAATATGTAGCAAATGGGTATCACACCTCTGAAGCTCCTCCCTTGGTTCATCACTTGCATGTTTTAGGGATCCTTGTTGCCTCAGCAGTGAATTGTTCTTGTGGACTTCGGAAACAGATTTCATGTGGTGCTTGCTAAACATTGAGTCACCATGAGTAGTAATCTAGGAAAAGAAAAGGACTGTAAAGAGAAGGATCCAAAAGTCCCATCATCAAAAGAAAGGGAGAAGGAGGCTAAAGCCTCTGGAGGATTTGGGAAAGAGAGCAAAGAAAAGGAGCCTAAGACCAAAGGGAAAGATGCCAAAGATGGAAAGAAGGACTCCAGTAGCACACAGCCTGGGGTGGCTTTTTCGGTGGACAATACGATAAAAAGACCTAATCCAGCCACAGGTACTCGCAAAAAATCCAGCAATGCTGAGGTGATCAAAGAGCTAAATAAATGCCGGGAAGAGAATTCTATGCGCTTGGACTTGTCCAAGAGGTCTATACACATGCTTCCATCAGCTATCAAAGAGCTAACGCAGTTAACAGAACTTTATTTATACAGTAACAAACTGCAGTGCCTACCGGCAGAGGTGGGCTGTCTTGTGAACCTGGTGACACTGGCCCTGAGTGAGAACTCACTCACCAGTTTGCCTGACTCTCTTGATAACTTGAAGAAGCTGCGCATGCTTGACCTGCGGCACAACAAGCTGAGGGAAATCCCGGCGGTGGTGTACAGGCTGGGCTCTCTCGCCACCCTTTACCTACGCTTTAATCGTATAACTACTGTGGAAAAGGATATCAAAAACTTGTCAAAACTCACCATGCTTAGCATACGAGAGAACAAAATCAAGCAACTACCTGCTGAAATTGGTAAGCGATCATACTGATTGAAAGTTTAGACCTGTTCTTGTGTTTGCTTTGCAGTTCAGTTAAGTATACATAAACTGCTGCTTCTCCAAGTGCCCTTCATTTAAAACTTCATAAAATGACACTCTTGATCATACAGTTCCATTATTAGCTTCACTGAGAGTAGTCAATACCTTGGATATATATAATTTTTAAAACACCAAAAGCCATTTTTCTTCATCTGTCATCTTAAAATCAGATGTATCTTGTGTTCATCTTTGCTTTGTCCTTTCACATGTTGTGTCTTGAGAGCCCAAATGGTTAAAAAAAGAAAGAGAGATAGAGGGTCATTTTTCATTTTCAGGTTTCTTTATAAATCATTTATGAGCTGTTTCAAGTTATAAACGCAGTATGGGCATGTTACAGAAGGGTGTGACCATGGTAATACAAGCTAGAATAGGTAGCTACATGCTATTACCATGGGCAGGCTGTCAGGTGCTGTAACAGTTAATAATTGAGGTTAATGGTTTGTGTAAGTCTCTACCTTTTATAACTCATGCATATATTAATACATGGACTCTAAAGTGACCAAGTGTTGTATGCATGGCTGATGATTCTTGTGACTTTTTAATGAATAGTATTTGTTTTTCCAAAAGCTTGAAAGATGGTGAAATAGTATGAAAGTGGCTTATTAATTTAAATGGTTTATTATGAAAAATGTGCTGGATTAGCTGTATATCAAAACTTCTAAGTTGTTCCTTTTATGACTGTTCCCCAGAAGTGTTTGAACAATGTATGTGCCCCGTAAAAGTGGGATTCTGTCATCAGTAGTTTTTTTGATGTGTATCACCATTTCATAAAATGCAAGCATAGCTCAGTCCTTTTGGGGGGAGGGGAAACATAAACTTCATGCAGTTAAGAAACTACTTTGGCTTTCTTCAAGTGTGGAAAAAAACTTGTAAAACACTGTGAGTAATAATTCCCATGCCCTGTTTCTAAAAGCTGGTGTAGGACTTTTTCCTGTTGTCCAAGCCAGTGTGTGAGTATGTTGTTACTGAAGTTGGCCCCTGTGCTCACTAATTTTGCGAAGGTTGGGAAATGGTGTTTGTTTGTATCCGTGATAGATTTTTCTCAAACCAACAACGTTTGCCTCTTTCTCTTGCACCTTGATATGAAAGATACCTCAGATAACACGTTCTTGATTGCAGGAACTCCTGAGCTTGTCTGAAACTGCTGGTCAATTAGCAGCAGTGTGTGGGACAGACAGCGCTGTACGTGATAACAGGAGTGAAAAAATGCATCGAGACTCTCAGCTATGAGTCTGAGGCTTTGGCTCCCTGTAGCAGCTACTAGAGCCACAGAAACACTTTTTTGCCAGGCAAAAATGAAATGGTTCATGGGGCATGTTTTCTGAGCCACATGATTTTTAAGTTGGCATGAGCATCTCAGCAATCCTGTGAATTTCCCACGGGAGAATGGAGGAATTATAATTTCCATCTATTTTGACACTTCAGTTTCAGTTCAACAGCCTCGTTGAATCTTTTACTGATCAACAAATCATACTGGAAGCCATGGGCTGATGTTTAACAAAAAACAGCGTGTTTTTACTTACACTGAAGGAATTGTGGCCAATTTAGCTGGTTGAGCTGTGCTATACAATTGTCAGTACTGTGCCTGGGTCTGTTTTGTGGCTCAGTTATTAGATGTAATCTAAGCAAAGAGCCGTCCTTTGAGGTTGAACTGGGGAGAGTACTGCATAAATTTAAATGAATACTAGTATATAAAGAAAAAACTTTTAAGATGTTGCATTCTAATGTTGGGTGTTGCACTTTAGAAGCTTTTTGTAGGTGTGTTTGACACTGCAGACTTTGTTGCTGTAACATCTTTGCTTCTTAACTAGCTTGTTTGCAGAGTATCATTAAGTTTACATTAAAGTGATGGCTGTATGTTTTCGTTCACCGTGGTCGTGAAAGAGATCACGTGTAACCATTTAATGGAGAGAATTAGTAGGTACCTATATCATGAGTATGTAACTTGCTTCTTTAATTTGTATTTTTTTTTATTGTCTTGGTGTGTTTACTGGCAGTGTTTTCACTTCTCTATCAAACCCTAGCTTGAGAACATTAACTACTTCACTTCTGTCTTTGTATCCAGCAGTTAGACCTGCCTTTATTTGTATTGTGATAATGCTCATGTTCCTTGTTACGGGTCAGCACCTCATTGTGGAAGGCATTTTAGAAGCACAAATGCAAGAGGACCCTTATGCAGAACTTCGAAGGGAAACCATGGTGTTCAACACCATCCTTTTTTATTTAAAATAAATTTTTATGTCTAGGTTGCCTGAAATTGAATCAACTGAAAAATAAAATTAATTGAAGCTTAAGTAACACAGATAATTTCAACTGTCAAGAGACACAGAACAGGCATTTGGAAATCTTTTTCCTCAAATAGTAAAACCAGATAAGATAGTTTCACTTTTGTAATTGATTTTTACTCAGTCACTTTCTTTGTTTGATGAAATATTTGAGTTGAAAACACAGCTGAAAAATTAAACTGCTGAGAACTGTATTTCTTACTCTCCAGTAGAATTTCTCTGTTTCTTTAAACACCTGTCATTTCTCTACATCTTTTAAGTCTCAGTGCTTTTAATTCCTTGTATGTTTTATAATACCATTTCCAAATACTACATGCAAGCAAACACTCATGTTATTGGCTTGTAAAGAACACAGAAATTTTTGTTCTGCAAAGCGGGAAGTAAAATAAAGCCATTATCTTTTATAAGGCAGTATCATGTGGAGCAATTCAAATTCTTTGTAAAAATACCCCATTGTTCTAAGGCCTAAGGCTCACAATGGTATGTTAGTGTGCTTGTTCATATTTTTAAAAATTCAAAGCTTATGTAACCCACTGACTTGTGCAGCGAGGAAGAGTCTTGCAGTAGTTAACTACTATGTGTTCATGTTGCTGATCTGGTGCACAAGTGAGTTCAAAATAAATTTCTAGAGATGCTTATCTAGATCATCTGCTGCTTGCTGTGCAAGCATACGGTATAAGTACTTGTTAGAAATAGATTCCTTTTAGGGAAACCTGAAACTAACTGTAAAACATTTCTTAAAGGTTTGAGTGAAGGTATAACATTGAACAAAATGTTGTTTGCAAAACGTTCAGTTGGTCAGATTTCAAGTGGTCCTGGAAACTGCTTTGCAACAACTGACTTGTTACAGTGTGTGTGGTCTTGAGGAAAACCTAGAAGAGGTGAACCTGTCAGCTTTGAGCTTCTGGGAAATAAGCTAAAGTTTGTTTCTATTTTGGGCTTTAAACTGTCTTTAGTTAGTTAAACAACACAAACTTAAGTTAGTAACTTGCTTTGCATTTAAAAAAAGCATTCTAGTGAGAAAGGGGAAGTGTTGTTATCTACAGTTAACAAACAGATGTGTGTGTTTTTGGTCTTTTTTCCCCCTAGGATTCAGTACCTCTCATTCCCTTCCACCCAGTTGCTTTATTATAGGTGAGCTTTATTATAGGTAGATACCTATCGAATAATTTCTGCTAGTCATTTATTGGACTTGTCTTTACACTTTTCCAGCATTGTCTACATTGCTTCTACATTTTTAATGCAATTGAAATTATTTCAGTAGACTGTGTTGTAAGCTGAGGTACTGGATGAGCATTGTTGTATTTTTAAATATAAATAGATTTGATTGAATAAGATCTAAAAATACTTAAAAATCCGTTTAACTGAAAACATATTCCAAGGTTTCTGGGGTTGTTTTTTGCTGGGAGTTTTTTGTTTATTAGTTTTGTGTGTGTGTGTTGCATTTTTTGTTTGTTTATTTATTTCTTTGGGGTTTCCATCCTTTTTCCATGTTTAGCCAAAAGCTCTGTTCAGGAGTAGGTGAATTAGGGGCAATTTTCATGAAATGTCTGTGCTGATGTGTAACAGCTTCATGATGCTGAAAGGGGCAGTATCCATTCCCCTTCTCAGAGCTTCCCGGCTGCTCACCCCTGAGCTGTTCGTTTTTGGACTGACTTATCTCGCTAAACGAACAGAAAATATTAATGGTTTTGCTGCTTTTGTTGTCTATTACTTCAGTTAGTTGAAATCAGTATAGTTTCAGATAATACTGGAACTGGTGTGGGAGGAGTGGGAGAGCGTGAACTGTAACAGGGAGAGCAGGACGGTCACTTTGCCTGCACTGAGTTGCTGAATCAGCTCAGCTCACTGAGAAGCCTCACAGGTAGGATTGCTCATGTATAAAACCATGTGAAGTGCACTGCAAGTGGTTTGAGGAAGGGTGGATTGCTGTCTGTAGAGAGCTGTTGAAAATGCATCAGATTATGTTTTCAGAATCTTTTTCTTCCTTTTCCCCCTGCTTTTCATGTCTTATACCACAAAACCCTCTGTAGCTTATTGGAGTCCTGGTAGCCTCAGCTCAGCTCCTCCTTTCTGAAGCAATTTTCTGTGTTGTTTTTATGTGTAGTGGTGAGAATCCATTGATGGAAGTTTCTTGATGGCAAAGTTACTCTGTTTTGCTCTTTGTGAACCTAGCCTTGCTTAAAATTGTGTCCTACCTAACAGTGGTGATAAATTGTTTGAGTGCATCTTGCCCAGTTAACTGCTTCTGACTGTAGCCCTAAGCAAACATGCGTAGAAATAGGGTAAGTATATATATATACATGTGAGGCTTAACCTGACTCCTTGCCCATATACAGCTGTTTTGTATCAAGGATTTCCTGAGTCTGGTGCAGCTTGTCTCTTTAGACATTCTCAGTCCACACTTCTTCCACAGGCTTGACCATTTTTTTCCTTTAAACTCCTATGAATGCCTTTCATCCTTAGCAAGGTCCACAAGTTTGCTTTGAATGTTGTTCCTGACCAAAAGGTCACTGTTATGCAGATGTTGAAAGAAATACACACACACACACACATATATATATATATATATATATATATATCCCCCAAGTGCAAAGCAGAACTTACCTATTCACTTGGCTGTTCAATCTCAGGTGGTACCCATGACATAAAACCTTAATGGAAAGGTTTCCATGTGAAAACTTTGCCAAAAGACAGTCTGGAGGGATAATTGCGAGTTCACAAGGTGGGCACCATCTTCATCACCTTATCTGGTAAATTGTCCATTCCCCTAAGATCAAAAAGTTGAAGATTAGAATGGAAGAATGTGAATGCCTTGGTGAGTCAGACAGTCAGCATGAAAGGGATAAAAACCAGAGGAACTGTCTTGGGATGAGGCCAAGCAAATGTTTCAGTTTGCAGGCTGTTACTTAAGCAAGCCTTTTGCATTTCTTGTGTTTGGAGTTTTATTGCATTTCTCCATGTTGTGTTGAAGGAATTGTTTTGCAACAGTCAAGTTAATAATATTTTCCTTGCAAAGACAAGGTTGCATCTTATACCAGTTTTGAATATTTTTGTTGTCTTAGCACACACAGCTCAGATAGAAATAATATTGTCAACTAGAAAAAATATTGTCAACATGGTTGAAATTACATTTGCATAGTTTCTGCAAGTTTCTTGAGTCTCCAAATATTGTATTTTCTGTCTGTGAATGCGACTCTTATTCTAAGGAGAATCTGGTCAGGGCTGTTCTGCAAGGGAAATATTTTTAGAATGTAATTCGGGGAATCTGCCTACACCAGACTTGGAATGCCTTTGAGACTCTCTTCTGTTCTTCTCTTCCCCCATCTACCCAATATTTAGATCATTTGTGGTTTCTTCACTGCTTCAAAACTCTTTTTCGTAACACTTGCACCTGTTTGGTTTTCAGTAGCAAAGACAGTGAACCAGATGTTTGCAGCCACAGGAGTTCATGTGTACTCACTCCATGCTGAATATGGTGCCTCCTTATTAAAATTACTTGTTAGTAGAAAAGCTTTTCAGTGATGCTCTAAACTTCATTTCCCCTTTTTATTAACAGATCTGACAATATAGAGAAATATTTATTTACATTATTTGTGTCTAAGATCTCTTTCTGTTTCAGCAGTTTGAAGGAAAACAAGTTGTGTTTCTTAGTTGACCTATTAATGTCTGCAAACAGTGGTTGGGAATATTTTTATATATTTATATTCTAATGTGATAAAAGCATGAAGTTGTGAACAGTTGTGAAGTGGAATAAATATAGGGATTGATACGTGTCTGTTGCTCCCTAGAAGTCAGAGAAGATCCAGTTTGCTTATTTGATCCGGTTCTGGTGGTTTTCTTGAGCTTCAGGAAAGGCTTAGAACTCGATTTTTGGCCAGCTTCAGCTTTGGTGTCTGGGTTCTGATTCCTGTGAAAGCTCTTGTGGGGATGCAGTTTCATCTTGTCAGCTAGTCAAATTCCTCCTGATTACATTTTCTTCAGACTGGCTTTAGGATAATGATTAAGTAGTCCTGCCTTTTTGATCTACTTGCAGAGCTTACTGGGATGATGCCCCAAGTGTAATTCCAGTAAATACTGACAGCTTATTAGAAGTCCAGCTTTTTTTTTTAATCAATGCTGCAATTATTTTAACTGTTTGAATACTTTCATAAGTGCTGAACAGAGGGAAATAATCACTTCCCTCAGGCTGTCCTTACTAATGTAGCCTGGTAGGTAGTTGGCTGTTATTATTTGAGAGCTTGTTCCACGCTCAGAATGGACAGGATCCCAGATGTTACCCCAGATTCAGCATCACCAGAACCCCCTGGTCCTTCCCTGCAGAGCTGTTTCTCACTGGCTGGTTTGAGGTTGTACCTCTTTACAAGGTTATTCCCTGCTAGATGCATGACTTCACTTTTGTCTTGGCTCTCAAATGAGGTTCTACTGTCCACCTCGAACCCTGCCTTGAACCCTTGCTAAGACTGTTTTTTCTACGTTTCACATGTTTGAGATGTTGTTTGAACATGTTTTTAATTTTATTTATATTTGTTACTTTTAGTTATAAACAATAAATAGAAAGTGTTTTGCTGTTGTGGCTTGTTGAAACTTGGTTTAGACCAGATTTTGAGTCTTTCTTTTCAGTTGAGCTTAATTTCTATGTTTTTGAGTACTCACAACTAGATCCTGTTGTGCATCCTGCATATTGTAAGTAATATTATTTTTTACTCTACATGAGTGTTATAACTTTGGTGGCGAGTGACTTATGTACCATATTAAAATTTAATTCTTTCTACTTAGTAACTCTTCTGTGTAAGTTGTGCAGTAATAATTCAGAATAGCTCTGACTGCTTACCTGTGTTTTTTGGGCAGTGGGTAATGCACAGCAAAGAGCTCAGGCTGTCTGTCAGGTGATGTGCTGAGATCTTATCTAGAGAGAAAAGATCCTGAAATTGTAAAATGGTTTTAAATTTTTTTTCTAAAATCAGGACACTTGTCCCAAAGAGTTTTATAGACCAAAAATATTCTCCTTTTTCTTTTTTTCTTTGCCAGCAGAGAACCTGCAAAGTTACTTGTTCCCAACATTGCTGATTTGGGATAATTGATCTTTATAACTTAGCTTCCAGTTAAGTATTCTGACACACCATCCTGAAGTCCCACTAATATTTGCATTCTCTTCTTCCTTGTCCTTTCCAAAAGTCTTGATCCTCTTGCGGTGTCATCTGGCCCAGGATTTATCATGTTGTGAAGGATTTCATAATTTTCAATCTGCTTAAGCGTGGGAAGGCCCGGCATTAATCCAGTGGAAAACAGGCTACACTACAAATTGTGTTTGTCATCCAGGAGTGGTGCCCCCTGAGTGAATTAGGAGATGCTGAAGCCTCTTTGCTATTGACCTATATACTGTTTCCACTCATGACTGTTAATTTGTGTCTACCTTAATATTTTTTTAAGAGGCTATATTTTGTGTTTTAAATGACCAAAAAGAATTTTCAGAGTTATGTAAGTCAGGGCATTTAACCTGGTCGTCTTTTCATAACAGGCTTTCAAAGTTGGCCATGAAATGGGACTATAATTCTGCCTCATTATGCAGAAAATATTAGTAATTTCATAGTGCTGAGCTTTTTCAGCAGGTATATTTAGCTTTGTCATACTATAACATTTATTCTTTGTGTGTATGAGAACAACAATGAGGTGATGGCTCACCGCACCTCTTTTAAGCATTCTTGAGGTGAATAATTAGCTGTATTTTTAACAAGTTTTTTAACTAAAAGGTACTTGGAGTACTCACAAACTGTTTTCTCTGAGAAATGCCTCTGAACTGTGGGAATTTTTTATCTTGCAGAGCCTTTTAAAATACAAATTTTTAAAAACTACGTGATAGGGTGTAACTGACTATTTTGTGAAAGTTATGTATAGAGAAAATGTTTTATGTACTGCCTAGGGCATTGCTTCTACTTTAAAATCTTTATTCACCAGAGTGAGCTTAAGTCTTGTCTGTTTTGGACAAAAAATAGGCAAGAAAAAAGGTAGTCCATTTTACCTGTGATTCGTATTTCCTGAAAGTAGTTGTCTTCCTGCAGTGATTTTGTGTGTTTGAACAGTCCTTTAGGGAAGCGATGCTGGTGTTGTGTCCTGTTCACATGGTGAACAGGAATGGGTTTTTCTTTAGGAAACTGCTTTCTGGTTAAGGCTGATTTTGATCTGCAAGATGTTTCTACTGGACATATTTCTGTTAAGATACAAAAGTGTTTCAGCAAAGTTTATGAAGTACAACAGAAAAGTGAAAATGTTGATTCCTTTAATATGAAAAAGATCATGAGCTCCTCACTCATTAGCTGTTTTCCTTTTCGTACCTGAACAAATCTTTCTTTTAGGAAATCTCTCATTTTGATTTTGACATATGCCTCTTACTGTGGCAAAGCAAAAATTGCCAGATTTCAGTTGTATCTTGGTGAAACTTATTTTCACTTTTTTTTTTATTTTTTTTATTTGGATAAGCATTTCCTTCAGTACAATTGCTGCTGTTGGGACAATAAGAAGGACACTTCCACTCACTGGAACATCGGCTCCTGGGAAGAGCATTATCCAGATGGCCTTCAGTTTGGCCTCTTTGTTCTTGCAGATCATTATTTGTTGTATAGATCGTTTCTGCCATGTGTTTATCCTGGTGTAATTTCTGACAGAGCTGCTGTTGTGCAGCAGTGCTGTGCACAGTGTGTTCATTCACGGGGCAAGTCCCAGCTGTCAGTCGGTGGAGAAGGAGGTGCCCCTGTTCTGTAGATGCTGGTCTGGCAGTGTCCTCTCCATGTTCAGAGGGGTTCTCATCCCTCATACTGGGATGTTTTCAGTAGTGCTGGTCATGTTACCTGCAGTGTTCCTGGCACTCAGACTTCTGTGCATGCATAACAAGGAGCTTCTCACCCAGGAAAAAAGAGTTTAAGGAGAAGACAGGGCAGATGGTGCTGGTTGGCCATAGGGCATGACCAGCATGGGTGTGTAAGGGACTGGACTCTTTTATTTCTTTATTCCCCTGTTTTCCCACACTTGTCTTTCCTAAACCACATTGATTCCTCCCTTTCTCCTTCCTTAAATATTCCATAGCAACTCTTACTATCCCAAGTTGTTCTTCCTGGTACCTCCCGGTAGATGTTCAGGCCCCGCATGCACTAACAGCCCTCAGTCTGAGGTGCTCTGAAGAGCTTTTCCATTTACTCACCCTCATGGCTCTCACCCATACTTGGACAGCCTGTATTTAGGTTCTCACTCCCACAGCTGATCCTCTCTATGCCCTTGCATGTGAAGATGAGTCTCTGCCACATGACCTAAACATTTTTCACCTTGTTAAGCATATTGGATGTAAGATTTTTTTTTTTTCCATATGTTGTGGACAGTAACAGGAGAAATGTGCCTCAAGTGCTTTTTGTTCACTTGCACGCTCTCTGTATTGTGTCTCAGCAATTCCAGTTAAAGTATTAAAGGAATTTCAGTGCCAACAGCATTTCATTTCTCCTCTCCTTCTACTGTTAAAGGAAAAAACCATTTTGATGAAATGCTGTCAAACAATAAGTATTTTTATGTCCAAGAGTAAGATTCCTTATTGAGCAATGTGAACTAAAAGCTGATTATTACAATATCTTTGCATTTGATTTCCTTAAATCAGTGTATTTCATGACAGGGCTTTAACTTTTTCTTGATTTCTGCTCTAGAGTCTAAAATTTGTTGGGCAGTTCTCAATCTATTTTAACATTCCAAATCTTTATTAAATGTTTACAAGTGTTTCTTTTTAAAAATAATACCTGCACCTTTAATGTAATGATACTAAGTATGACTGTCCAAATTAGACCAAAGCGTCAGCTTGCCCTCAATTGTCTAAAGAGACATAGGCATCCTTTTTCCTGTTTTCCCTCCCCAGAATTAGCTGGTAAGATGTTTGTTTTGAACATGTAGCTTGCTGTTGTCAAAGTTTTCAGCAGGTGGAAAAATGAAGTGCAGCACATGTTGCTGCAAAAACCCAAGTATTTCTTCAGCTTCAGCAGATGTAGTGTGGGAAGAGTCAAGTAAATGAGAAATTGGTGTGATGAAATGAAATTTATGGCATATTTCAAATTTGACATTATTGGTTACAGTCTGAAGTGAAAACAAATGAAAACAGCAATCATGAAGTGAAAACTACTGCCCTGAAGTGTTTGAAGGTTCTGGAGTTATCTTAGTAAAGTTTTGTGGGGCTCTTTTTTTTTTTTGTTTCTTTGTTTTAAGGGAGGGGTGTTTGTCTTCCTCAAGATTTTCTTCCTCCTTCTATTGCCTTCTATACTTGTTTTCATGAATAATAAAAAGACGCCCCTGCTACAGACCATTAACTCTTGCTCAATTTTTTCTTGCATGTGCTTTCTTCTGCATATTAATGGCATTGACCTGTGTGGTTTATGCAGTGCTGGATACAGCATGTCTGACTGTTGCCTCCAGTTGCCTGGAATTATTTAAATGCTGGTATAAGAGAGGGAACACTCACAGTGATGGAGGAGCTGCTTAAACCACCACCTTTACATTTCCACTTGCCTAGTTTCTAGAAAAACATTCCAATTTGGGTTAATAAATGCAGGAAATAAGTGTAGTTATATGTTAGGAGTCTTAAGAAAAACAGAATAATGAAACTGTCGAGGTTGACTTTTTTCCAGGCTTTTCATATTTGTTCTGTGATGTAGTAAATATGGTGGCCTGCAACTCAATACAGAGTCTGAATTCATAAATATTTTATGATTTATTAAGTCACCAATTGTGATTATCTGTTAATCTAATGGGTAGACATCTGACTCTACACGTCAGAACTTGCCCAAGCTAGTCCTGCAGGCCTGTGGGAAAATCCTTAAAGCATTGTGTCAAAGATTAAAAATAAACATTTGCTCCTCAAAAGGAATTAGCTCCTTTTCCAAGTTTGTTACTCACTGAGTCATGCTCTAATACACAATGCAGTGACCTCATCTTTACTGGATAGAGTTGAAGCTGTTAGAATCATGTGCATTAATTTCACCTCTATCAGATGCAAAAATTGTGAAAATATACACCTGTATTCCTGTGCACAGTTGTTTGGGTTTTTTTAAACTCAGAAAGCTTTTTAAACTCAGAACCCAATGTGTTTGTCATTAAAACAGGTAAAACTACTGTATGGAGAGTTGTGCCTAGTTGTGCTTTTAAATTTATGTATAAATGTCAAGAATGAAGCCGTTCAGTATAAAGTAGTTTTCTAAACTCTAAAAAAATCCAAACTCTTTTAAGGTTTAGCAGATAAGCATTTTATTTCAAACTTCTATTTGCTATAGATCGCTTGCTTACACTTTACTTGTCATATGTTGCCTTTTTTGTGATGACTAAAAATGATTTAAAAATAGCACTGAGGACTTTGTATTATCTAGGTTGTCAGCCAAATAATTTTGATATATCTTAATTGTTGATTTTATGTCTGAAAGTCATTCTTGGTATAAAAACAGATTCTTAATTTCTCAAAATTTAATACAATTCATTTACTCTGTGGTGTTTTAAACTTCTGTTCAGCCTGAAATAAGTGTGAGATGTTGGTTTGGTACTTGTATTCCATAGCTTGGACTGTCAGAAGAAAATCAGTCAATAAATAAGATTTGTTCAGAGAATCTATGAAAGCTTTATCTGAGGTTTTTTCAAAATTATCGGTCATGTTTTAGATCTGACTGATGAAACTATGGTCCTATAATACCTTATTTTATATGTATAACTTTATAGTAGCAATAGCTTTTTTTCAGCTTATCCCAATATCTGATTCTGTTAATCTCTTTGTGGGGGTTATTATCTAGAGCTGTACATTAAAGACCTTGATGTTTTGGTTTTCTTGTGTGCTTTTAGGTGAGTTGTGTAACCTCATAACGCTGGATGTAGCGCACAATCAGCTTGAACATCTTCCTGAAGAGATTGGAAGCTGCACACAGATCACCAACCTTGACTTGCAGCATAATGAGCTCTTGGACCTGCCAGAAACCATAGGTATGTGTAGAGGCTGTAGAAGAGAAAATAAATCTCTGTTTCAAAACATTCAGCAAAAGGAATAAATTTGAGTATTTGGTTGGTGACTGTAGAGTGACTGGTGTGTTCAGCTTAAGGCAGCTTCACATTTGAGAGTAAAAGCAAAGTGTGCCTGTTACCTTAAATGTTACCTTAAATTGTCTAAGAGTGAGAGTAGAAGGAAAAAAAAAATCCATCATTCCTACATTCTTAAGGTGTTCTGTAGTTATACGTAAATATCTATTGGTGTGTTGTTCATTCTGTAATAAAACAGCATATAAAGAAATAAAATGCTTGAAGACGTAGTTGAAGTGTAATGCTTTGGCAGATAGTTTTAACTAACATATTTGGCTAAAAAAATAGAATTAAATCATAAATGTTTTACATTAATTATGTATATATTGTGTTCTTTGGTAGATCATCTCAAAATCCTTCCAAGTCCACAATGCTATAGAATCCAGGGGGTTTACAGCTTACATTGGGAATAATGGACTAAGCTAAACACTGTTTCAAAATCTGACACAGGATGAAGCAACAAAATATGACTTTCCTATTTCACTAAGTCAGTTTTAAACAGATGGCAGAAAAGGATGGCTGCTGTGATTAAAAAAGAAAAAAAACAAGGCCATCATGATTTTAAGCTGTCTTTGTCACCAGAACATACTCAGAAGAATGGATGTTATCAGTTAAACACTATTTAATGTTGAACATCTCAATAATGTACTTGAATGTATGGTAAAGTGAATGAGCAGAAGCGTGAGGAACCACTTAAAAACATTCCAGCTTTTCTTCTAGTAGTAAATTATTGAGTGTGGAGTTACTGTTGCTTTTTGTTGAGAAAATTTGACCTGAACACAGTTTTACATTGATGATGCATCCACTGAAACTAAATTTTTTTCCTGGATTGATGGTATTTTCAAACTCTGGAGATCCCATTCCATCTGGAATTTGCATCTAACTTACACAATTCATAAGCACAGCCTTTACTTTTGCAGCTATTTTGTAAACCTAACTGAAAGTTGTTTACATAATATTTATTGTAGTGTTCGGGTCGTATTTAGGAAGCAAGTTCTCTGGATAAACTGCTAATTATGGGCAAAATTCTCTAAGCAAGTGTGAGATTTCTATTTTCAGGGCTTGGAGACTACTGTTGTTGATTCTTGGGCATATAGTAGTATGATTTACTAAGTTGTTTAGTGACTCGCAGGCACTGCGCTTATCAGAGGACCAAAAAAAATCTCAGTTGTAATAGGCTGCAAGACTGGGCTTACAGGGGAAGGTGTTTGGGTAGGAGAGGCAGTTAAGTAATTTGTGATGGATACAAAATTGCTCACTATGCAATCGAGGTAGTTTGGACTCACCTATTTCTTCAGAAAGTTTTTGTAAGCTTGGGTGGTTTCTACTGAATCAGATTCATACCTGGTTGGACTGGATTTTTGCCTATTTCCTCTGTTTTGTTTTTCCCTTGCATTGTCTCTATAGGGTTTTGAAGTTACTTTTTTTTAAATGTATGTAGTTGTCTCCTAACATGCTTATCTGAGCTGAATATCAATGCTATAGAGCTCGACAAACCACGAAAGACAGCTGAATAAGGGTAAGAGACAGCAGTGAGCTGTGCTGTCATTAACCTTACACTGGTTCAGTTTTTGCTCCACTGGAAAATACCTCTTGTAAAAAGTGCATTAAAAAGAAGTTAAGTATTTAAATAAAAACTTAAAATCAGAAAACAGTGTTTGTGCCACATCGAGTTCTTTATCAGAATTTAATACTGAAGGGAAAAACTTCAAGCTCCATCTTAAATGATAAGGATCAGCCTACATTTATGCATGTTGCAGAAAAGGCAGCCGTAGCCAGTTCAACAACATTGGCTTTATTTCTTTGTCATCACAGTTTTGGTTCAACATATTAAAGCAAGTTGTGGCATGATTTTTAGATTACAGCCTGCTTTGTGGTTAGGATTGTTCAGCGAGAAACTTTGAGTACTGAGAAAAACCCAGCGAGTCACTGGCGCGTGGCCGCCTGCGTGCGCAGCTGTGGGGTGGCCTTTCCAGCTTCTCAGTCTCTCACTCCAGTTTCTCTCTTCCCTGCTGATGGATACCTACCTGGTCTTTGGCTTTCCTTGCTGCATTTATGTGATTTCAAGTTTCAGGATGCTCATGGTATAAGTGCTGCTAATGTTTCCCCAGTTCAGTCAGACTGCTGGGGGGTTGCAGACCAGGGACAAAAAAGACCAAGTACATTTTGCTCCTTATCAATATTTAATGTTCTGTGAGCCTATGAGCCTCCTGTTATGGACCAGACTTTCCATTACTGCCAGGGCTGGCCCCTCCTCCCCCACTGATACCCTTTTGATGGAGACCTCTTTTTTTTCTTGAGAGGGGTGCTTTTGTCATGCTGCTTTGAAAATCAAACAGCCCTTCTCTATTTCTCCCTCCCCACAAAAAGGATTCCTTCCCTCTTTTCCCTCTTAAAGTCACTGCTGGACTAACTGTCTGTGGTTTTGCCACAGAAAGATTTCTGTATCTGCCAAATGGGGGGGAAAAAAAAAAAAAGCTTGTTTTCTTACTAGCAGACTGTACTGAAATGTGCTGGAGCTGAAGGGACGTTGGAGGGTGACATGCAGGGGAGTGGCAGGGAAGAGATTATGCATCAGCAATGATTACAGAGGTAGCAGAGCCAATATACCCACTCTGTAAAAATACCAAGTTCTTGTTTCAACTAATGCTGTAGAAGCATACTTTTGTGCAGTAACAAATGTCAATTTTAGATATTAGTTGTCAGGAAGTGACCTCATGTCTTGCTTTATAGATACTGGCTTAATACATTCATATCTGTATTTCTCTTGATTGAAAATTGTAAAGTACTTTTTATATTAGATCACTTCCTGTAAGAAAAATGAGCTTTGTGGAATGGCTTACCACATTCCAAGAGTCTCAAGTCTAGAATCAAAATCATAGAGGGATCTTAGCTGTTTAGTGTTTTAATTGCAGATTGCACCCCCTGTATTGTGGTGGGTTTTTTCCTTTTGGGGGGTGGTGGAATTGTTATCTACTTTTATTTATACAGTGTCTTATCTCTGTATACTTAGCTGGCACACTAATATTCCCAAAAGATATATAAAAGAAGGTGAAGAACATACCATTTATATTAAAATTATTAATTGGACTTTTGAGACAGAAAACAAATTTTGGGTGGAGTAAAGTGTTTCTTAGGATTACAAGCTAGTTTAGATAATTTTGTTCTGCAAATACTGCATTGTGAGTGTTTCCTCTTTGAACTTTCAATTTTAGCATTCTGTACAAATGTGCTCACAATTTCTTACTTGAAAGAGCAGAAACACTTACTTGAGAAGGAATTACAGCTTTGAAAAACAAAAAAGATTCTTCATCTGCTTTGTAATTTTCTAGTTTTGTGTGTTTACATGTGCAGTTTGATTATAGTCAAGTGTTCCATATTCACAGACATTTAAGGCAACAAACATTTTAATAAGAAAAAGAATAGTCAGTTGTAAATGTTCCAAAGTTATACTTTAAAAGCACAAAAAATCCTGTCACTGGACACGATTCCAGTGTCTGATGTAGCACTGTTCCTAAGGGATGGTTAGGAAAATGAGAGGCATATTTACAGCGCTGTGCTGCACTCCTGCCCTTCGCTGTGGCACTTGAGCTCAGAAGCTGAAATCACAACTCTCATGAAAGCAAATATTATGTGGAGTAGCTTTGCCTTTTTTGCCAGTTGAAATTGTGCTCCAGACTAAGCTTTTAACAATTTTATCCCCAGTGTACCTCTGAGAGCACTGGAGTGCTTTTTAAACATACAGTTGATAATACATGAAGCGTTGTTGACCAGAACCAGACGCATGTAATTAGTATGGCTCAGGTTATACAAAATGTGGTTGAGAGCTCTAAGTCCCTAGAAGTAAAGATATTTCTGCAGAAATGTGGAACTCCTTTAAAGTGGTATTTTAAATTTGGCAGGCTTAGCAAAAACAGGAGTCTTATTCTGAAATGTCTGAGCACCTGCAGCTCGCTCAGTGCTCAGGGGTGACGTTCATACACAACTGATCGGTTTGATGTTATTAATTACCACTGTTCTGATAGAGCAGAGTGCACAGCCTCCTGCTCCAGCTTTCATGGCAATATCCATATTCTTAATATTTAAGCACATGACCTTGTGCTTTGGTGTGTGAACACTCCGTACTTTGAAGCATTAAGCCTTTTTCCACGGGCTCACATTGGGAGATCTGATCAGCGTTCAGTGCTTTGTCTGTGGTTTGTTCTTGGACTATGCTGTTAATGAATCATCTTTAATTGGATTCTGCTGGTACTGGGCAATTGAAATAAGCTCAGCCTTTTCTTTATCTGAAAGCAACGGGTCCCACTGTTATACTCTATTATTATAAGCCTTGTCTAGTTCTCGTGGTGGTCTCAAAAGGAAAGAAGCTTCTGGTTCTTTTTGGCTTCAATTCCAGACTTAGTAAGTGCAAAGTAGCAAAATTGACTGGAAAACCGTAAATGGCAGGAGAGGGTAAGTGGGAAGTGACTGCTCACTGCATCCTCCAAGATTGAAAGGCAGGGATGAGGCGAAGCTGTGGGTTGTTGACCTCATACTGGTGAAAAGCAGAGCTTGTGATGGGTTGGGAACATCTGGGTCTTGGTGTTTGCACAGGTTGCTCTGGATGATAAAAGCTCATGGGGTGATATGGCAGTTATACAGAATTTGGGAAATTATGAATTTTTAATTCTAAAGTTGGGAAGTCACTGAGCCACACGCTGATGAATCTTCCTCCAGCTCTTGAGGAAGTTTGGGGATGCCCTGTCCCATTTCCTTAGGTTCTTCTCCTGGTATCTGGTGTTTGGCAGCTTTTTTTTTTAACTGAAGGGAAGATACTAAGTGGAATGCTGGTCTACGTACAATAATTCTCACATTCCTTAATTAGCTAAAATTATAAATGTATATTTGTGTGTCATACATTTTATATGTTTGCTTTATATATTAGGGCTGACTCAAAAAATTAAACACATCTTTCACTTGGGAAAGGTTAATGTTTCTACTGCATTGCCAGTTAGGTATAAACTGCTCTTGTAATGTGATTTACATTTATATAAATCTTTAATTTCACATAAAGGCTTTAAATAGTAATTTGAAAAGCGAAAAAAGACTACCAATTAAAACCTAAATAAATTTCAGTTACTTTGTGTCGCTGCGTGCAGGATGACTTAATGCAACACCTCCATTGGTAGTCTAGAGTAAAGTCCAACTTACTTTTGACTCTGCAGTATGAACTGTTTCTGTATTTTTGTATCATTTTCAGCTAATTATAACTTCCCTCTTTTGTTTTCATTAATACATCTCCAATGCAAAGCCAGTGCAGTTAAATACATATGTATTGTTTTCTTTAAAGGTTAAGCTAGCTTCTATTGGCTTATCAATTCTGAGTTTATTGGTTCAATGTGCATGTATGAAAATATTTTTTTATTTTGTATTTTGGTTGGGTATTCTTCCTGGTAAGATTAGGGTGGGGACAGTATATTTTAGTGAATGTATGTACCATCGCAGGGTAATTAGATGCAGAGACCAGTGTGCACAGATACATTACAACTGCAGCTCAGCATTTTCAGAATGATTTGTATACTGCAGAAAGAAAAAGCCCACAACCCCATTTTCTTTATGTGAGAAGAAGTCATGAGGGAAGAGTGATTCAAGGGAACACATCAGAATTGAGAAAAGCAGGTCTGTGAACTACATGCATTTTGATGCACGCATATTAAATGAATTTTAAGTTGAATTTTCATTGCTTAGACAGTTTCAGAAACATGTCACTAAGAGTTTGTGCTCTGAAGCCTTATGCAGGTGTCGTGTGCATTGCATGTCAAGTGCTTGAACTTCTGTTGCTCAAGTTTTACAAGTACCTTGTATGCACCTTTCACACTTACGCAGTCAGCAGTGTTATAGTCTTGAATCAGAGCTGGAAAATAACTGGCTGCTGATATGGTCACGCTTTAGCCTTAATCCTGAAATAATGAGGGAAAGCTTGTCTTTGCATGACTCTGTTAGACTGAAAATAGAGAGAACTCTGCTCTCTTCAGATGGCATTTAAACTAGTAGGAGTGGTAGAGAGTAATTTCAAATTCATGTTAAATAGCTTTCTGATAGATAACATCTTTATGAGAATTCCTAGAATTTGTGTAGGGAGGATAATGTGCTTTGGTTTGAGCAGGGCAAAAAAGGATGGGCCCTGCTGACCTTGGTAATTTGTGAGTCTGAATCTGTCTCCTACACTGGCCTTGTACATCAGGAGGTATTGGGGGCTGAAAAGAAAAATTAAAGTACGCTAAAAGCCACTTTACTGCTAAAACAGTAAATGAAGTCCAATTTTGCATTTTGTTTAACTATACTTTTGCATTTGGAAGAGTATAATTACATTTAATGCTTTGGCTTTAGTAGTCAATAGCAATGATCAGGAGGGTTTCTCTTCTCTTCTGCAGTTTTCCTGAAGAGTGTTTGCCCTCCCAGCCCCATCACCCGTCTGTCACTATTCACTGTTTCCCTAAAGCATAAGCCTGTAGTCACAGCATAGTAAACATTAGGGGTGTAGGGACTGTAGAAAGGATTTGATCTCTCTCAGATGATGGTCGGTGACACAAGTTTAAATTCATACAAACCTATAGGCTTCAGTTTAGGAAGGAGTTGCCCTTGGATCAGATGAATGATGATCATGTGATTTTTGTTCTCCTTTCCTCTGCAACAAGATCTTTTGGGTGTCTTGTTGGACCAGTCACTTAGTGCTACTGCCGTGTTGGACATTGGCAGACTCATCTTTGCTTGTGGAATGCAACTGAACCTTAAAACACTTTATTTGAAGCCTTTGGTTTTACTCTACAGCTATCAGGGGAACCAGTTTGCTTTCTGATAAGAGATTAGATTAAACATGCCAGCAGCTCCTTTCACCTAAAAATCTGCAAAACACTTAAACAGTTGTCACTGGAGTATGGCTGACATCTGGAAAAACTAGTATAGAGTAAGTACAAAGTGTGGTGCAGGCATCTTCTGACTCACAGCTCTTGGTTTATTTAGAAGAAAGCAACTGATCCTGATAGCAAACTAGCTCTGTGAACTAAATTCTATGAAACAGACTAATTATTCCATCTTTTAGTAATGCTGCAGTAACATTTCACAATAATAATGACCCTTCATCTAAGGATTGGGAATGTGAAGGATTATTTTAACTAAGGGAGGGAAAGGAAGAGGTGTGGTAAACCTCAGAAGAGGAGAGCATTTGTCACTCCTTTAAGAAGCACTGGTGGGACTTTGGATTATGAATTTGTATTTCTTTATTATTCAACATTCCAAGTTTTTTTTCTCTTGATTTTGAAATATTCAAAAAAGAGATGTATTGTTTCTACTTGGTGAACCACTTTAGGTTGTCTTTCTAAAATATGTGTTTTTTTAAAGTGTAGTTTCCTGCTTTATTTCCGGCCTTCCCTTTGTTTTGGGATTTGCAAACACCTGTCTTTCCTTTGACTATTATTTTTGAGGTACCTTTAATAAAGAATTTAATTTAAACCATCTATTTAGAGTCCCTTTTATAGTTAATTTAATGTTTCTGGATTTGCATGCTTCCAAATATTTTTAATTCATTTCTGTGTAAATGAAACATCTAATCCTGAGAGAGCCATTCAGTCACTCCAGTGAAGGGATTGTGAGTTCTGTGCTTAGGTTGCCTCAGACCTGAGAGCTGGGCCAAGTGGAACCTGCTGTTGGGTGTTTGTCCTCTGCTGGTGAGAAAATGGACCGGAAACAAGGCGTCTGTGTGAAACTTGATTCCCAAGAGTGACTGTGCACACTGAAAGTTGAACTAAAACAATTTTTCAGTGACTTTCTTAGGCCTGTTGTGAGTTTAGGGCTTAGTCAGGCTTGGCTATCTTATTTTAAGAAGTACCAATGAATAAGGCAGTTGAGTTTTACAAGGTTTTTTGTAATGAGCTCTCTAAGAAGACAAGTTGGAAGGGGTTTTACTTGTTGCTTTTCCTGCTAGTAGCTACTTTTGACTTGTGGTTATCAAACTGTCATGTTGATGAACATCTAGTTCTGTGTTTTCTGAGTCACTACCTGCAAGGGGATGTTTTAAAGGAGCTGCTGAGGTAGGGCTTTAGTGACAAAAGTACATCTGCAAGTGATCCTGATGACAGTCTGACTGAGTTGATCATGATCAGTTGTTGCCTTCCATGCCTTTTTACTCAGCCTTAACCTGCCAGCAGAGTACCTAATGTGGTGCCATCTCAGAAACCAGTGGCTGAACTAGAAACAATGGAGGTGTAAAGCAGCTCCAAATATGAATATCAGCTAGGTAACCCTGAGCTCAGGGAGCTGTAACGGGGATCACTTGCTGCACAAGATGTGCTATTTAGCAACTTGCGACAGTCTCTGTTGTCAACCAGAGTTTGTCACTTGGTGTTTGTGTTATCCAGCTGACCAGCAGCTGGCCTGTGGCCATGGAGCCAAAGATTAGCATCATTGTTCCAAACATTCATTTAAAAATAATAAAAAAAAAGAAGTTCAACACACTGAACAGAGGGAAGAGTTTTAAGGGCCATCCTGTTTTGTGAAGGCGAGACTAAGATTTGTCTTGTCCAGCCTGTGAAGATTAAAAGTGATAAGGGTTTCACAATGAGGTGTGAGTATGAACTCTGAGGATGAAAAGATATGAGTCTTGTTGACAGAAGACTAAATGGCAATAAATTGGCAATAGATAAATTTTGGCTTGAAATGAGAAGGTGGCCCATGCTGCCTCCATCAGCTGGGTGCAGGACAGTCCTTCCAGGAGCAGTGGGAGAGGTGCTACTTGATGAAGCTTCAGCTGAAATCTTACTGGTTTTGCTCTCATGAATTAAATGTATTTAGTGCTGTGGTGTGTAAAAACAGTCATGAGGAATGTGGTACACTCAGGATGTGTCTTCTGTTACGCCTTTGCATGCCTTTCCCATGGAGGAGAAAGATAACTAGTAGAGAAACAGCGATAAAGTTCCATTAAGAAATGCTGCTTATGATAAGGAAAAAATACTGGGAGCTGCTATTTATGCCTCCTTTCTGATAATGTCATGAGGATAGCCAGCATGTGTCATTCTCTTCTGGAAAATTATGGTACATTTTGACTCTCTCCAATGGCTGCCTCGTTTAATTTTTCTGAAATGCCACATTGCTGGTAGGAAGGGAGCCACATACATGCAACCTGTGCTAACAATCTGGGAACTGGCATAGCAATGTTGTATTGCTAAGCAACAGTTGGCATCATGCTGTCTACTTCCCTGCTCATTCTTTTTGCCTGAAAAAAACAGATCAGCATCTAGCTCAAAGTTTAAGTAGTGAAAAACAGTAGTAGGTTGATGTCTTATTTTTTGTGTAAAGTTTGTTCTTAGTTTTTTAGTAAAGCATTAAATAACGATTCAGAGAAACACAGTCAGGATGTGTTTTGTTCATCCCTAGGATGGAAAATCCTAGTGATCTTGGTGCCTTGCAATGGGATGTTTGTCGTGTGAAATGAGGCCAGTTTTCTGTTCAGCCAGGAATGCCAGATCTCACAAACATGGCATGAAATAGTGAAGTTACGTACCAATGTGCATCTTTGTACTAGTGGATTTTAGCATCAGAATAGGTCTTAATTATTCTCTTTAGTGTGTATGTGCATTGTAGGATTTAGCATGAAAAGATGAAGATTTGTGTACTGGAGAGCAATATTGCTAGCCCTGGATTTTAAGTGTGGGGCTTTTTTGATTAAGTGAGGGCTTTCTTTGTTGCTTCTGCAAAAGTTAATTGTACAATTGCATAGGAAAAAAGCACTTAAAGAAATATAAATAAAAATCCGAATAGGAGGTACTACTAGTTAGGTAATGCTACCTGTTTTGACTTTTGTTTAGTTATTGATGGTACTAAGTAAAATTTGTTGCCAGGCTTGTTAGCTAAATGTCAGATATGCACTGAAAATTTATCCTCTTTTCTTTCTTGCTTTGTAAGATGTAGATGATTTTTGTGCTATATATAGGGATTTTGTGGGTTTTGGTTCCCCTGACCCCCAGTAGATTTTTTTGTTTGGTTGGTTGGTTGGTTTTTTTGTTTTTGGTTTTTTTTCCACTTTCACTGCTCTCGTGACTCTTCATTTTGGTAACTACAGCAAATCATACAGCATTCCCAATTTCCAGTTTTTATTAACTACATTCCCAACTATTTGTTTATGTAGGGACATTTTTAAAGTATATTTTGACCAAGCTCAGGAAAGATATTTTGCTACTTGCTTTATTGAAAATTTTCCTCTGTCTAGCAGACACACGGTACATTTACTTCTTCCTTTGCTGTAATAACCTTTGTGTAAGTACATGTGTGTAGACATTCATACAACCTTCATTTAATGAATAGTTAGACTGTACATATTAAGATCCTTCATATTTCAAAATTATTTATGGTTATTCATGCTACTGTTTGTTAACTCTTATGTTTATTTTCTAATGTGTCTGTCTGGTACTTCAACTTGCAGAACAAACATGTTGTGCCATGAGTGGTTGTAAAAGTGAGTGTAAAATAGCAAATGTTTTGCAAGGAACTGATTCTGTGAATGTTTTCCCAAGCTCCAGTGGTGTGAATTACACATTACAGACGAGTTACAAATTACAGACACCTTTTCTGACTTTAGGGATGAACCAGAATACAAGTTTCTTTGTACTATTTGCCAGCTAACTTTTCAGTGAAGTTCAAGGTCTTATTAGCTGCAGGAGAGGCTAAATGCCACAGTACCCTATAGTTCATCAACATCCTTAAGCAGTTGATTTTGGTCTTTAGTACTTAAATGGCAAAGGCTAGGACTGAAGGAAGCTTCAGATGGGAAATTTTCAAGTTGCAATTCCCTCAAGGGTTTTTTTTCCCCTGACAGAAAGGCATATCAACCCAGACCATCAGCCTGGCAATATTAAAAAATGTTTTTACGTGCATATTGTCCAGATTTTTGCAGACTTCCTCCAGACTTTCCCTTCAGTATCGTTCAGAAATCCTGGAAGTTTGGGTTTTTTTCCTATCACTTTTTAAAAGCTTTGTTGCTACTGGAGAATGGTAAAGGTTTGGGGTTTTTTTTCCCCTTTAGAGGAAAGTGTTTTGCCAGGGCCTGAGCTGTATGATGCATGCCCAAGTTCTGGTAATATGAGTCATCATAATTGAATGATACTATCCGTAATTGGAAAAAGTAATTTTGGGGACATCTGGAAAATGCTAGCCTGTTTTGTTGGTAGAAAGATCAGGATAGAAGGACTTCTACAAAAGGACATAAGCCTTGCTTGGTTACTATATTATGCACAACTTCAGAGGAATATTTAATATGCACAATCTATTTCTGCATGGTTGTCTTCAGCATTGGAAAGCACTGGAATGGATGTATCTCTTGTTTTGGGATAATAGTTCCCTTTTGCCACATGAAATTTTGAAGTGCAGAGTGTGAGACAACAGAAGAATCAGAAGTCATACTTTTCATGCTTCTGTGTGATTCTAACAATTAATACCTGTTTTCTACCTGTAGGAAATCTGTCCAGTCTAAGTCGTCTTGGCCTGAGGTACAATAGGCTGTCAGCAATTCCGAAGTCTTTAGCCAAATGCAGTGAACTTGATGAACTGAACTTGGAAAACAACAACATTTCTACTTTGCCGGAGGTGAGAATTAGGAGTGGACTGGGGAGGGAATGCTGCTGTAGGGCATCGGTGTTTTGTAAAGGCAGTGGAACACATCAAATGATTTTGTCTTAAATCCTAACTCTGAGAAATACCCCTTGTTTTAATCTACATGTGTGTAGTGTGAATTATTGCAATTCTGTACATACGAGGTATATCAAATTAGTATGGAAGAACTAATATCATACAACTTTGGTTAAAACTGGGAGCAACATGAGATTGTCCTGTCTCTTTAGAGAACCTTAAGTAATGAGTCCAGGTTCTCCCCATTCAGCTACATAAGTGTTTCTCAGTGTTTCTGTTTTGTGAAGCATTAGTACCCGGAAATAATTGCTCTGATAACAGAAAAAAAGATTGATGTGATTGTTTCTTATTTTGGATATTTATTCCATTTCTTTATAACCTTTTAAAATGAAGATTTCAGAACACAACATAAAGTTTATAGTCTCCTCTGTTTTAACGATGGTCCAAACTGCTTTTGTAAACTGTCATCTCCACATCCCAAAGTTGTATAAATTACTATTATTAAATGAGTTAAAAGGTTGTCTAAAGATGGGTATAGGAAACTATACATAGAAGAAATAAACCAAAATGTGTTTGGAGTTAGGCAAAGTACTTATAGTAATGAAGTGCAGTGAGTGACTACTTTCCTTCAGATAAATTTCTGAACTCAGCAATGATAGACTGAAAACAGAGAATTTAATAAGTATTTGGGCAACACTATAATTTAAGAAAATGCCACTGAGTGAAAGCAACCAGGCTGCTTTTAAGATGAGAGCTGAGCTAGCCCACCCCACCCAGAGGTGTTATAAAAACAACTATGGCATAATTACAGAAAGCTAATGTGAGGGAAGATTACTTGCTTTAAAAAATGTTCAGTCCCAGTACAAACCTCTTTGTGACTGTGCTGCCTTCTTCAGGTATATTTGCCAACAATACATTAACACCTAAGCTTCTACCTTGCACAAGTACGTAGTTTATACTGTAATCTGTTTAAAATAAAACATGCTGTGCTATAAGACAAAGAACTATACTTGTGGAAGAAATTTCTGCGTTTCAAAACATAGCCGAAGCTCTGACACAATGACTAATAAATATTTTATCTTAAAAGGACGGGCTGGGAGAAGGCAGTGCTGCCACAGCTCTCATAGATGTGAGAGCATTGTTCTCTTTGTACTGCCAAAGCTCTCTTGCTTCTCTTCAAATGTGTTTAATTACTCTAGGCTATTACAGTGTATCAGCTAACATATTTTTGATATATTTTTGGTATGCAAGCAGACTTCAAAAATGGCTTTTTGAAATGCCAAGATCCATTTGAAGCAATAAAGTGTGTTAGTAACAGCTCAGGAACTGCCTAACCCTAGGACAAAGAATATCTGTTAATTAAAGTATAGGTAGAAGCAATATTTCCTAATCAAAGATTATTCTAGTTAGGTTAGATTAATATGGATTCGAAGATCCATTATTTTATCTGTAGAGGGAAAAGTGCTTCACTGATACTTGCTGAGTTGCCCCCAGTGTCTAAAGTTTTAGCCCTATTTGATCCTGTTTCATAAAAAAAAATGTTAATAAACTATTTATAAATAAAGTAGCCAAAGCTTTCCTGGTGAAACAGCAAATCCATGTTTTACAGTGAATGTAGCACTCAAATTGCAATCCAGAAATACTGTCATTAGGAACATGATTGGAATCATTATCTTTAATGTTACTACTCATTCCTGATTGCAGATGTTGCATTATTTATGGTATGTAATGCCATGCATAAATCTCCAATTTCTGTAATACTTAATCAAATAGGCCCGAATTCAAGTTGGTGTAGTAATAAACAAAGGTGGCACTTCAGCAGTAATTTATATCTCATTATTCATCTCCACAGTTCCAGCAACGTGCTTGGCACGTAACTAACAGATAAACTGAGATATGCACTGCTGAGATTTCAGAATCTAATTAGATTGTGAAGAGAAATGAAACTCTGGATTCAATGGACAAGCAGTGTAACTCCAGGCTTCTTGCTTTTCATTTCTTAAGGGGGGAAAAAAAAAAAAGATGGCGTACGAAATACTTAGGAATATTTTATAAACAGGAAAAAACCATGGAATTCCCAAACCCTTCCCATTCTTTTTGTCTGTTCTGTCTGATTATCTGAAACTGTTATGGCCTGGCAAGAAACTTCTACCAGTTGTGATCATGATATTGATTTTTATTAAATTTACAAAGATCTGTACTGGCAGTGTCAAAGGCCTGTTGTGAAAGCCAGGGCATGAGGCTGATACGTCTTTGGGCCCCACTCTCAGCTGTGGTGTCAGAACTGGCTGAGCAGCAGGTGGGCAGCGTTGGGCAGAGCTGGGACTGCTGCTCAGGATGGACGCGCTGTCCCTGCACTTCTGTAGCAATGTGTCATTAGAAAGATTACTTTCAGAGGACAAAAGAGTTCCAAAAGCTCCCAAACTTGTACTTTTAAATGTGGTATATTTGTTTGTGGTTTTTTGTTTGTTTGTTTTGGTTGTTTGTTTTTTTTTGTTTGTTTGTTTTGTTTTGTTTTATATATTCTTGTCAATATGCAAGGAAGAAGTGGGAAATAAGGTAACAGTTGATGACAGTGAGCAGAGATTGTTGCTGATGGAAGTTTTATCAAATTTAACACTGGTTTGTGTGTTGCAACACTTACTTAGGGGTTGGGATTGAGGGGGAGGAAAACATTTCTAATTAGACCCATAAGGGAAGTGAGATGTATTCAAATAAATCTGTCCTAAGTTCCTGGTGGTTTTCTTCTTTCTACAGGGTCTTTTATCCAGCCTTGTCAAACTGACTAGTTTAACACTGGCCAGGAACTGCTTCCAGTCCTATCCTGTGGGTGGCCCGTCCCAGTTCTCCACAATCTACTCTCTCAATATGGAGCACAACCGCATCAATAAAATCCCCTTTGGAATTTTCTCTAGAGCTAAAGTATTAAGTAAGCTGAACATGAAGGTGAGGCACAGAAACATGCTACTGTGTAAAATCAATGAGGAACACTGTTTGCTGCTCCATGAATTCTGGCAGACTTAGTGATACAAGGAATGAATTTATCACACTGAACTGGATGCTGCTGCTGTGACGTACAGAAACAATTCTGTATTAGTCAAATACTGTACTATCAAGATATTATTAATTTGTCTTCATGCTTTTTAGTTAAGATTTTGTCTCATTTGCTTGAGTTTGAACAATGAAAATAAGAAAGTTGGTTGCAAGGTTTTTAAATATTCATGTGGGGCACAAGCATGTAGATAAATTTATTTCTCCCTCGCACACTGTCACAGTTTAAATTATAAACAAAATTATGTAAAATATTTTTTATATATTCTTTCAAAACCTAAGTTTGGAGACTTTGGGCAGAAGTTGTAGAGCACAGCAAAAGAACGTTTAAAGTGTGCTGTATAGAGTGAAGTAGGGAAAAGACATGGTGTTTTTCTATGAATAGGTTTATTTCAAGTTCTTAAATTAATTTAAAAAAGAAATGTTTGAGCAGTAGCTAAGTTCAGCTACTGTTTTAGAATATAGTTTGACACAAATGGAATCTCAATTTGCATTGACTGGTTTTTATCACATACCATTTGTAACTTTGCCTGTTTATGAGGACTTTGAATGAGCATTTTTTTAAAAGATTTTGTGATGTGTGGTCTAGATCAAGTATTACAGCAACATTTTGAGCAGTAGGATGTTCAGATTAATTTCAGATGCTTTTACTCTGAACCATAAAAGTATAGGTTTTTTTTTTTTGGTGGGGGGAGAGAGTGTTTTGGTTTTGGTTTTTTTTTTACTCTCGGTTATGATGGTATTTTTTGGTGGTGGTGTTTTTTCTTTTGATTGCTTTGTTTGGATTTTTTTTTTTTTTAACTCCCTATATTTTTAGGATTCAAGCATTGCCGATAGCACCTTTGTAACTTAGGGAGAATTTTCTGTTCTTTTTTTCCCTCCCACCCTCCATTGTATTCAGCAAAAATAGGACAAAAATTGTTTTAACCACTGAGATGTGTAAGATCTTGAGAATAATGTACTTTTAATTTTTAGACTTCAGTCCATGTTAGTAACAGAGAGTCAATTCTGTAACTCTAGGTTGGTACTACTTATGTCTGGAGGAATTTGAAAAAAACCTGGCCAGTTATCAATGTATTCTTCTGATTTAATTATCGACTATGTTGTTACAAAGTATTTTTGCAAGCAGCTTGTTTAATCTCTTGCCAACGTCTTGCAAGCACAGACCCTAAGTGTTTGATATGTTAAATCACAGGACAATCAGCTGACCTCTCTCCCCTTGGACTTCGGGACTTGGACTAGTATGGTAGAACTGAACTTAGCGACTAATCAGCTCACAAAAATCCCTGAGGATGTATCTGGGCTTGTTTCTCTTGAGGTGAGAAGAGTGTAAACTAACAGCTAAGTGAATCCCTCAAAATAGGCATTCTTTGCTTCAGGTTTAAGTTATATTACTTTTGGGTCAAATAAAACCAAATCAATGTGTATGTGTGCTACTTAATCTGCTGTTGCATCTGTTTATGGCTGTAATCAGCAGCTTTTTGAATGTTGTTCTTTAAGCTCTAGATGAGTGTCTGTGCACAAACAACTAATCACAGATATATTTTTAGCTATGTAGGAAGAAAATCTTTCTCAACAGAAAGTTAGTTTTGTAAATGCAATGGCACTGAACTTGGTTCAGTTCCTGGAGACCAGCGTGGAAGCAGCAGGGATCAGAAAAACATAATGAAATGGTCTACAGACAGAGGTGTCTTGAATGTAGTGCTGTGAACCTTGTAGGCAGCCGGGTGGGAATTCTCAGCCTTTGAGGGGGAAGAACTTGTAGGTTGGAGCTGTGAACTAAACCTGTTGTGTCCCCTCATCCTGTTTCCCAAGGTACCATCAGCAGAGACAAATTAGTTGCCTTGGAGGGCCATAAAGGTAGAGGTACTTGTTTGGGCAGTTGAGGGGACTTCGTAGCCTCTATGAGTTGCTGGGAAAAGTCTGGTAAAGAACAATAGCAAATGGCATATTTGAAATTGTGAATTTCCAATGTGACTTGTGCTGTGAATGTTTAATTATTCCTGTAGTTTGGTGAAAATTATATGACAGAGTAACAGCTATTTAATGGCCCAGTTCCCTTTTAAGTTAAGGCTGTGATTGATGTGACTTGGAAGTTAGTAACCTAACAACTGGATTTGCTGGTGGTCTGTCTGCTACTGAAGCTGGAGAGCTGCATGGTCTGCAGATCCATTGCCACTGTTTTTCTCTGTAATTAAAGAAGCAAATACAAAGAGCTGTTTGGGCAGTGTTTACACAAAGGGGAAGGTTCCCACAGCAGTGCTAAGTCAGCTACTTTGCACGTAGGTAATATTTTCTGTTCCTGCCTTTGTTTCTTGTACGTGATTAAAACATTACTGTTCTTTACCATTCTGTGCATATCGTAGCACATAAGGGAAGGTCACTGAAATACTGCTTGTGCTAATGCTTTGGCTTTTTTTCATTTTGATTTTCACTTTGATTTTAACCTTGTTTCTGTTCTGTTCCTGCCTTTGCTGTTTCCATGTTACATGAAGCCAGTGAGAGCTGGGACAGGCATTTAGAACCTTGGCTGTTTGTGTGTGGCTGGGACCAGGGTCCACACTGGCTGCTCTTTCACATGCTTGCGTTTCAATGTGCCTTCTTAAATAGCTAAATATTAGCATTGTTTAATGAGTAATTAATTGCCTGACTACTTGCTGTGCTGAGGCTTGATTACTTCTGAGGACTGTAGGACTTCTTTGGAGAAAAAATGGTATATTAGTGTAACCCCCTGTTAACTTGCCTGTGGAATGATGAAAACTCTGTTAATTGACGCCGTAAATAGGGATACATTTCTTGAACCTGGTGAATTTATAATTCAACTCAGAAAGGAGGATAAAAACAAGAGGATAGTGTTGTGGTAGGGGTGGGCGTGTGATAGGAGACTGTTTTGGAAAGCCAGTGGGTACCTGTGTTGTGCTGATGTTCTGCTTAGGTGCTTCCTTCTGTATGTTTATTTGCTGCTGCTCCTAACCAAAGGACATGGGGAGAAGAGGAAGTACTAAGCTTTTTAAGGAGGACTTGGCAAGCACAGCAAATAATGTAAAACATGGTTATGAGATAGCTATAAGGAAGCATAACAAAATGATAGGCAAGTCCAAGAAGAAGTTGTTTTTCTTTGGTCATTTGAAGAAATAAGGTCTCTTATGTTTCTGCTTTGCATTTATTATTATGTATAATAATATTTGAAAGAAGTATGCCCTAAATTTATGTATTTGTATCATTAAAGACTTAAAAAAAATTGTGTTAAATCACTGACTTGTTGTTGGTTGGTGTTTTTTTTGTTTTGTTTTGTTTATTTTATTTTAAATTTTCATTACTTCCATATAATGTAAGTGTAGGCTAATCTTGGATTTCATTGCTTGAAAATATAAAAAGATTATGTCTTAACCTGTTACTTACCTACCATGTTGCTGAAATTCTGTGTGTTTGGTTGTTTCTTTTTTTTGAGGTTCTTATCTTGTCAAACAATCTCCTAAAGAAACTTCCCCATGGAATTGGAAATCTACGGAAACTCCGAGAGTTAGATCTAGAGGAAAACAAACTGGAATCCTTGCCAAATGAAATAGCTTACCTCAAGGATCTGCAGGTGAAACAATAATTGGTCATGATAAGCATCTTACACCCCTTATTTATGCCATGCTGATTTAATTACAGCTATTTGAGACTGGACATAGAACCAAAAGTTAAGAATCTTGTGCAGCTTCACCCACAATTAATCCCCAATAATTGTTCCCCAGAATCTTGTGCAGCTTCACCCACAATTAATCCCCAATAATTGTTCCCCAGCTTTATTAGTTAATATTTAACAAACAATTTTTGAAGCTTTTTAACTGTTGTAACCATAACTACAATACCACCACAGGAATAGCACTTGATTTCAGTCATGCTCATGAAATCTTTTATGCTTAGGTATGTGTTTTATTATGTACTATTTTATTTTTATGTTTAGTGATGCCTAATAGAGGTTTGAAATGTTGAATGGTTGAAATTCTTCTTGTTCAAATGCAGAAGAGTAGAACCCATCCATTTATCAGCTTTATATCTTGTTACTTTCTGTCATTCCAAGCAAAAGTCCTTAAGTTAATTTTTATAAATGCATTTTTCCCTTAGAAATTGGTTCTGACTAACAATCAGCTGACCACCCTTCCCAGAGGTATCGGTCACCTTACCAATCTGACGCACCTTGGGCTCGGAGAGAATCTTCTCACACATCTTCCTGAGGAAATTGGTAAGATCCCTTTTTCTGGTTTGGTGCAGCATGCCTGAGCCAAAGCACTTATGATAGGCATCTACTCTGCTCATAAGTAAAAGCCAAAAAATTCATTTGAAACTTCTAAATATGCACAACCTGATGTGGAGCACGTGTCACAGGAACAGTGCTGGAGTGTGTGATCTTTATCTTGCTGAACTGTAGTGAAAAGTTTGCTCTGTTTTTTTTCAGTTCTGCTGCAGAAAGCTGCTGAACACACATTAACTTGTAGTGTATTCCTTTTCTCTCAACTTTCCCACAATTTGTGTATTATCCATCACTCAACTTCATGAATCTATTCTTGGAAAGAGAAAGGAAATGCACTGATCCTACTCTAATGCCATGGTGTAAACAAAACCCTTCTGTAAGGTGTAGACAGATAAAGCAAATGTTTCTCCTGGAAGTACCTCTGCACATGCTTTTGTTTATTGACCATCATATCATTCTTCACCTTGATGAGTTAAGAAGAGGAAGTGGAGGAAATCTACAGAAAAAAAGGAAGGAATAGGATTTGTTTTTTTTTTTTTGGTCTACCTGGAACAGTCAGACTAGATGGGTTCAGAGCATCTGAAACTGAGAACCCACATTTGTTTTATAATTAGTGTCCAGGATATATGTCCAGAGTGTGATTCTGAGCATCATATAAATGTTCAAATCTTATAGTTAAGCTTATTCTGGAGTTAAAAATGATGGGGCAAGCTACACAAAGCAAAATCTGGTCAGAAACAGCGATGTGTAGATGGTCTGTCTCTCCCAGCATCTTTAGTGAAGAACCATTACAGCTTCTGCTCATCTTGTATGTGCCTAAATGTGAGAAAAGCCTAAAACTATCCAAACCTGAAGCTTTTTAATGTAGTTCATAAATTAGTGGAGAGATTTTGGATGCTGTGAAAATGAACTATGGAATTAAAATCAGTAAGCACAATTTAAATACTGTTGTAGGAGTACAGTTTGGTTATTAAAGCTGGTTTTCTTCAAAGATTAGAGAGTAGTTAACTATTTTCAGATGTGACTGCTTCATGTATCATGCTGTCAACTATTTCTCATTATTTTTTCTATAGCTTTTCCTTTTTGTGGGTTTTCCATGCCATGAGTCCTGGCTACTGCTTTCTCTTGTGAAAGATTAAATAGTCTCTTAAGTTACAGGGGATGTTTATGGTATATAAGGTAGGAAAATGTTTTAAGGAGGACTTCTGTATTTTTCAAAGGAGGAATGGAAGACTTAAGAATGAAGAAATTGCTCTATTTTCCAACTTCTGGCTAATCTGTATTACAGTATCTGTAGTAGAGACAAAATGTGAAATTTCAGTTCAGGAAAAAATTTTCATATTTGTTCATTCCATTTAATAAATTCACTGCTGTGTAGAGAACCCTCCTGCTTTCTTCCTGTGATACATGACAGTTACAGCTTCAGGTCTTTTAATATATGGCTTCAGTTTACATAAAAGGCATGACATAGTTGTTTTTAAAGAGATAATAGTTACTGTATAGTATAAGTATTTTCTAAGTCCTTTTGACTAAATAGCTATTCAATGTCCCTTGCAATTGTGTAGCTCTTGACTGAATGGTTATGGTGAAGGCCCTCTCAGTTCTCTTATTCTCTATATTCACAGTTCAGTTATTGTCTAAAGGAGATGCACGAATGGATATTTTTACAGGGAATCTAAAGCAAATTGGTTCTTGCTTAGGTACCAGTTATCAGAACTTGTGCTTGAAAACAGGGGTCTGGATGAGTGAGTGACTCAATATTCTGTGTAGGAAAGAATCTTCAAGTAGACTCAGAGCCTCTGTCTAAAAGTTATAAACTGCATGAATTATTGTTTTATTTTAACCAGGTACACTGGAGAATCTGGAAGAACTGTATTTGAATGACAACCCCAATCTGCACAGCCTTCCCTTTGAGCTGGCTCTTTGCAGCAAACTGTCAATAATGAGTATTGAGAACTGCCCGCTCAGCCACCTTCCACCTCAGATTGTTGCAGGAGGACCCTCTTTCATCATTCAGTTCCTAAAAATGCAGGGACCATATCGTGCCATGGTCTGATGCTAATTGAATTGTCCAATACACTGTACAAAATACAAACTGCATTAATGTTGTAATTGTCTGTATATGTATATATAATATAATATATGTGGTTTATATTATATTATATATATATATAAATATATAAATAATATAAAAAGGCAAATTTAAGACTGCATTATGTGTTTCTGCTAATAGAGGAATCATAGCCATTTAGATTTTTTTTATTCTGTAAAAATGCTTGTCTAAGTTTTCTTTGCTGAACTTGATGGAAGTTGTCTGAATAATCTGAAATTGCCAGTTCATTTAAAGCAATTGCCAATGAACTCAAAATTTAAATTTAAGGGACAAAACCAGTTTTGCTTAGATTTACTTTCAGTTAAGAGAAATGTATAACCTTTATATAATGAACTTTTCTGTTCCCCCCCCCCTTTTTTTTTTTTTGTGTCAAAACCTGAAAGGGTCACGTGCCCTAAGGTTGGGATTTTCTTTTAACTTATTTTGAGATTTGAAGCAAATGGTGTTTTTATATTGTTTACAGTCAGAGTAAATCACTGGATCTTGTTTTATTCTGATTTGCTCTGTTTTAATCAATCATATCTAGAATTTATATGCCTCTGCTGATGAATTTTTATCAACCTGTTTGTATACTAAAAACATATACTCATCAGAACAACTGGCAGGTGAAAAGGATGCAGTCAAAATGAAAAAAAAAAAAAGCTTGAATTCCTTTAAGTCTTGCTTCCCTGAGTTACCAGTTGCAGGCATAACATATCAGAACTGAGCCTTTTGCGGTTGGTCTTTTCTAGCACAAGTAAACCTTTCCAGATTGGTAAAAACATCGAGTATTCTCAGTGAAGAGCGGTTTTCATTGTCTGAAGTAACAAGTCCATGAGGTCTAACAGTACAGTTAAGTGACAAGGAAATAATATATATGTACATTTTTATTACAGTGTTGAGTCATAAACTACAACAGGCAATTTTAAGGATTCCCTAGACCTTGTACAATAAATGAATGTGTCTTACTTTTAAACACTGCAATATATGTAAGTTTTAAGGTTGGTTAACAATGTACTATGGTTTTATATCTTGACTTGCCTTGTACCTCCTTCCATTACGGAACTTCTGTGTCCAAGCACAATATCTTCACACTGTGCTGTTTTGCTGCTGAACTAAATGCACTTTTCCCCACAGCTGGGGCACTTGCTTCAAAATATTCAGTTCAGTATCTTGATTATTCTTTTTTAACTTCATCCTATCTGTTTCAGTATTAAACCAATCTATTAAAAAAGAGGCACCTTTTTCATTTGTGCAGAGATGTTGATAGCTCAAGAGAAGCACTGTAAGTAGTGGATATTCAGTTTTATAATGAATTTCTCGGTCATTTAAAAGGCAGAAGATGCTTCAGGGAGATTTACACTATTGCTGCACTTGTAGGGCCTGTTGTCCTTTTTCAGGAGGGTAGGAACTCGAGGTGGTTGCATTCCACGATTCCCTAAGAACTGTTCAGTTTGTACTCATTGGGATTGCTGCTGGCGTAGTGTGACTTAGAGGACTGTACCTTTTGCACAAAATCGAATCAATTGATGCCATGGGAAATCTGTTTGACGTGCAGAAGTTTGGGAATATTACTTCTGGCTTTCAGGCATGCTTATTTAGATGTATTCCCTTGATCTATTTTCATTTTGTTTTGTTGTACATCTTTTCATTAACGAGAAGTAAGGTTAAATGGAAGGCAGGTGGAGATATAAAACCTTAGAGGGCTTAAACATGCTGTAAAAGTATTGTAGATGTCACTGGATTTTACTAAGTAATGTCTATTCTTTCTCACACACTCTGTGTCTCTGTTCCCTCCCCCTCTCCTTTTTTTTTTTTTTTTTTTTTTCATCTACTGTAGCTTTTCAGTTTAGACTTTAGTTTATAAAAGGCTAGTTCCTTACAGTTCTGCCTGGGTTAATCTTTCTCAGCATTGAGGTGTTAAAATATGAAGATGCTGAACTGCTTAGTATCAAGACTGTAATCTAACTTCTGAATATACTGCTAAGCCCATATTTGTGCCCTCAGGTCACTAGGGGAAACTCGTTTGATTAATACGGTTCCTTGAAACAAAAGTGGCGACCCCTTGTGTTTTCAAGCGTCTTGGTCTCATTCCCTGTCTGCTCCTCAATCCCACTTTTATAAGAGTTGACGGGATTGAATTTGTTTAGTTTGTAAATATGTTGATTATTCACCTTGTTAAGGTACATGGTTAATGACTGTATGATTGGAGCTGACCCTCTCTCACATACATTCTTGTGGAGAAGTTGGCTACCAAAACAGTGCTCGTTACACTCGCTTAAAAACAAACTATTCTCTTCAATACACTTTTAAGAATAAATAAAGGTATGTTTTAATTCATTACTATATTAAAAACAGGATATTTTTTCAAACTATCTTTGTATTAGTATGGTTGTTGCAATGCCAGATAATCCTGAGCCCTGTTCTAGGAGTTTAATTTTATACACTCTGAGGTGAATGCTTATTTTTTCAGTGTCTCAAGAGAGACTTGAATAAAAGCAGTGTGAGAGAAGTTCTGGTACAGGAAAAATCAACTCAGAAGAACAGTTCTTTAAAATTATCCCTTAATTTTACATTAATTTTAAGTAATGAATATCTGGCAAGGATTGGGAATACATATAAGAACATACATGGATTTATATCCAAATCTGTACATAGATCCATATAAATCCAGATGGTTTGATCATTTAAAACATTGTTACATCCTGACATAACAGACTTTTTTGCATTTCCCAGGATGCTGGATTGCTAACTGCTGTAGTTTCTAAATTGTATTTAGTGCCTGATGACATTCAGTTGGACACACATACTGGCTTATACATGTTTAAGAATTTTATTTGCCCATAGCAGTTAAAGTATGAATGGAAAGATCTTCACTCTGACAAGGGTATGTATACATACATACAAAAATGTATTTGTGTATCTATAGATATATGAAAGGATAGACAAGGTGGAGAAATTAATTATTTACAGCATCTTTGAAAACAAGTGATTCCCAGGTACTTGTGTTAAATATTTATCCCCCTTGCCATACTGGGGTAAATAATTTAGAATGGTTATTGAAAAATGTGACAATCTTTACTTTGGGTGCTTTTTTACTTTACTATGCTTTTTTGGGTGAAAATCATGACCTTGATTGCTTGTCCATTGACAGAATATCAGTTTTGTATGTGTCTGTGCCTATGTACATACATACACATGCCCCATAAAGACACTATCCTGACTCATGCCTTGATTAAACAAGCTAAACTGCTATAGACTATATACTATTATGGAAGTCTGGTAAGGTATAAAGCAGGTCAGAGATTTGCTAAATCATGAAAAGAAGGATTAATTGCTGTAGTGACTCGTTGTTGCTTACATATTGAATTTTAATTTACTAAATAGGAAGATGATTGGTAATTCTTTGCAAAAATGTTTTAGTATAAACCCCTTAAAGTTGTGTCTCTCCTTGGCCTGTATTTTAGTTTGTCACCAGAGTTGACAAGTATAGATGCAGTGGAAATGCCGCTGTTGAAGTTGGGTAACACAGCTGTGCAATTGGAACTTTTCAGTTTGGAAGATGGCAATGGAAATGTGACCTTCATGCACCCTTTTTAGAAAGAGATTTGGGTTGTAGAATATTTGCTTCAGTGCCTCTCTTTGATTTAGTTTTTTTCTAGGTGAGGAACATGCATGTGTAGATTTCTCGAAGGTCGTGTTTGCCCATGTACATGATTTACACAAGTAGTACTTAGATTGTCTCTCTAGTCAGGGCTTAAACCCATTGTGTCACCTGGAATTCAAGTGTCATCTTTAATCCTGGGAGTTTGAAAAATATCTTTTATTTAACGATTAGAAAATGTTGAGAGATTATTCCCCCTCCCCTTTTTTTTTTTTTTTTAACCCAAAAATAAATTAAATTTCTGAATCAGCACAAATCCATATCAGGAGACTTGTCATATCTGGATGCAACTAAGAATTTTCATGTTTCATACCTTAGTTGTATCAATGGACATGCCAGAATAGCTTCTAGTTAGAAATGTGCATTTGGCAGTAATTTGCACAACTCAAACTTCAAGGCACAGTAAGGACAATTATAAAAAAATGATAGTATCTACAAATGGGTTTTGTTTTTACATTAGCAAATATCAAAAAAATTATGTTTTTTTTATTCTGATTTAGGTCTTAACCAGGACTGCACAGGACCTTTGCTGTGGAAAAATACCAGACCACACTAATTTTGTGGTTAAAAGCTAAGCAAGAGTGTAAACAGTCTATAAAAATGTACTTTTAATCTGAATTATTGTAATGTTGATTGTTATGTCTCTATAAAAGATTGCCTTGCTTTTTTATAAGAGTCATTCTGTATCAATGCATTCATTATAAATAGTATATTTGTAAATAAGCTGCCACTGAGTCTTTTGAGAGTTTTCTAGTATTTCTAGTCTGACACTAACTTGGATGTAAATCATACTTTTGCAGCACCTCAAATTATCAAGAACTACTTTCTCATTATATATTTATCACTCTTTGAAAGGTCTCAATTAAAATATAGATTTTTCATATAGAGCAATTACAAGAAACTTCAAAAGTTGGATGATAGTTACTGCTTTACTCAGGCATGTAGACTGCACACCTATAAAGCAAATGTTGGTAAACACTTTTACGTTCCTTTTGTTACAGTATAGTAGGGCATTCAGTAAAAAAACCCCACTGCTTTCTCTGAAAGAGAAATTAAATTTTGCATTTTAGTGCAAAATGCATTTCAACAGCAACAAAATTAAAGTAGATACAGAATTGTGGTGCCTAAAAGACAGACACTGGCATTTCATCTTCTGGTGTAATGAAAGACAATATTTCCAAGCTGTCATGACACCAATCTAAGCTGATGTCTTTCAGCTCTGTAAGGCTCATCACTACAGACGCTGTTTCAAGAAGGTCACGCTTACGTCAAGTCCTACAAACCAAAAAAAAAAGAGCCAGTATCCTTCACAGTTATAATAGAAGGACCTCAGCAGTTCAGATACGATGAGGCAGAGAAGGACTATAGATTTAGAAAGCTGAAACAGGTTCTCTTAGTGTGGAGCAGTCACTCATGCAGTAATGTGTGCGCTCCTGTCCTTTCATCAGATCTCTGCTGATTAAAGTCAGTAGATGGTCTGAGCAGCCTACCTAATGGTCTGTGTTTGAGTAGGTCCCTGTTACTAGAAGTGGTGTGCCAATCTGAAAACAAGCCATTCTCCTTTCACAGCTGTCCTGTGCTGGGATGCTGGACCACATGCCATCCATCCCCTGTCTGACAGGGCTGAGTGGCAGATGTACAGAATAGGGACGTGCAGTTCCTGTGCCGTACTGCTGCAGACCTCACCAACCACAGTCTGAAGGGCTTGCAAAAAGGAAATGGCATCTGCATCACTGCATTTAGTAGCCTTGATAGATTAGGCAAATTCACAGAAGAAACTTTCTTTTTCCTTTTCCTTTTTCTTTTTTGTTTTGTTTTCTTTTTTATTTATTTATTTTTAATTCTAAATCTCGTTGTATTTCTGGCCTCTGCAACATCCTGTATCTAATAATTCTACAATATAATTATGTGCTGGGTGAAAAAGTACTTCCTTTTGTTTATTTCGAACCACACCACCTTATTTCATTTGGTGACTCCTAGTTCTTGTATTCTGAGAATTTTATGAACAGTCTTTTTCCTGTTCATCTGCTTTTTACCACTCTTGAAGTTTTTTTTTTTTCTCCAAGTCATGGAGTTCTAGTTTTTTAGCTTCTCTTCAAATGAACCCTCTTCTGTTCCATGATGATTCTTGCTGTCTTTCTCTGTGGTTTTCGAGCCCCAGCTCTGATTTTTTTCCCCCCCTAATTTGTGGCCTTTAGCAAGCTCTTTTGTTCTTTGTGTACTTCTACTTAGTGAAATAGAAGTGCAGCTCTGTTGTAAAAATTAAGTTTGAGTGGGTGATAAAGTTTAGTACTAAACTCCAGTGGGGTATAATGCCATTAGGCAAGGATCAGATTGGAGTGTATACTTCAGATGCAGGCCACCCACTGCAATAATGAATTGTTTCCTCTGATTAGCTTTAGCTGACTTCCATCATCTCTTGCAACTAGGTATGAAAAAAAAAATTAATTACATTTTCTGTAGTGTGCTGGTTTAAATAATGCCAGCATTTAAAATACTCTCTTCATGCTAGTAAGAGTGCATCGTTTTGGAAGCTGTGACTTTTGAGTATTTCAGCTGGCCTTTTTAAACTGTGAAAGCCCAATGTTTTATGGCAATACTGGGAAATTTGTAGTGTTATGGTTTCTTCGGAAGAAAAGTTGGAGACGGACAGTGCACTGGTTGGGTTTTATTTTCCTTCTTGCAACCTTTGCAGAAAAGGAGAGAAATTCCCATAATTGAAAGAAAAGCAATCCTCCTTGGCCCCAGTGGCATCCTGCCAACAATCAGTGTCAGCCACCTGGATCGGTGGATCTTGCTGGTCGTGACCACTTTCTGTTCAGATGGCTGAAGTGAGCATCCCCAGGTGAGCCTGGCCTCAGAAGAATCACACATGTTGGCTCTAACTGAGTGAAAAGTGAAGAAAATGTCTCATTTCTGCCACCCTATGTCCTTAAGGCTGTACTAAAGACCTCAAAAATATGCAGACGGTGTCTTGTGCGTCTCTAGCGAGACAAACAGATTACATGTTTGTGTAATTAATCCAGCCCAAGTCCTTCAGGATACTGAGTCTCCCAGCACTGCTCTCCAGTGAGAGGTCCTGCTTTCCACTGCTGGGAACTTGTGGATTTAGATACCACTGTATGTTGTTTAGTGTACAAACACTATAAAATCTGGATGCTGGGCAGCTTTATACGGCATAGCTGGTGCTGTGAACTGTGTGTGATGGCTGTGGTAGAAAAAAAGGTGTTAAAGGGCTGGATATGTTTAGCTTTGACAACTAGAAGAGGCTGAGTGCCTTGAAAGCTAATTTGTTTTGTTTTCACAATCCATCTCAGTCAAATAAAATACATCATCTCTTTGTTCAAGCCTTGCCTCACTTAGGATTGTAAGAGTGGGAGATAATTTGATTACCAAGATCAAATGATGATGTTTTAGAGGAGGAGCCATCTGGAGTATTTGAGCGAGCAGCTGGCAGCCTGGGCTCCACAGTTAATGATCTGACTGTGTGCCTTGCAACTCTTTTTTTCCACTGTAAAACCTTTTAAGAGTCTTTAGAGATCAATCTACCCACTGCCTCCGAGTAAGATGCTATCTGCAAAATTGCACACAAGTGTTCCCTTTTAAAAGCTTTCCTCAACACCCTCTTTTTCCTTTCTATTAGTAAAGTATTTCTTTGTTAAGATTCATAATGAATCCTTAATTTGCTGTAGTTTGACATTGCTTCATTTGACCTAGTAGTAGCTGGTTTGCATTTTGTCCTGCATTATTACAGCTGTGCTGCCTGAAGTGATTTCCAAACTTCATGTGAACAGTTTTTCAAGGGAAAATGTACTTCCATCAAATCTTAAAATGTTGTTTGAAAATAGCCATGGTAAGGACAGTGTGGTAAAACTTCTCTCCATATGACCCAAGGTTTTTGGATGCCCTTCAGCTTTTTTTGGCCCTTGCCAAATATGTTAACTGAGTGGAAAGTTAAAACTGAGAAGTTATAATTGTCTATCCTTGCCAGAGCAGCAGCGGGCAAGAAATTCAGCTAGGTATGGAGCTGCTGGTCAGCAAGGCAGCTCTGATTTCAGGCTTTATAACCATCTCCAAGTAAAGCACTTCTTTTTAGGCCTGCCGGGTATTTCCAGCATCCCAAGAAGCCGCATCACACAGCGCCGGATGGTTCTGGTGGGAGTCCCAGCTGCACCAGGGAGTCAGAGGTTTGCCTAGAAAGGGTGAAAGGCACTGGAGGCAATTCCCTAAAAGCAAGTTGATCAAAGTGAAGAGTGGTTGGTACCCTGAGGCCAGCAACCCTCCTGGTTGGTGTAGTTTACAGCCCACACCTGGCTGCAGCTCCAGGCACAGCCTGCCAGGCGGGAGAATGCAGCCAAGATTCTTGGGTCTGTGGCTCCACCAGATGGATGGTCCTGGAGCCAGGCCACTGCTTGCTCTGAAGAAGCGTTTTGAAATTTGGGGAGGGTTAATGTCACTTCAAAACAGAACCATATTTGGAAGTAGCAGAATCCTCCAGGAGAAGGAGGGGCTACTCTAGCAGTGCATGATTTTTTTCCCTGTGAATTTGTAGTGTCTCATATCTGATCTCAGCTTCTCCACTTACACTTTTACCTGCCATATCTCCTACAGGAGATTTCCCTCTTGCCAGCAGCCACATATCTCACCCCTTGTGCTTCCCACACTGTCCTGAGCTGGAGTAGGTGAAGGAGGGCAGGGAGAGCAAAAAGATGGTGTGGGACCAGTGGCTCATATACCTGTGATGCTGCCAGTTCTTCTGAATTTGCTTTGTATTGGTTATGAGCCCCTTTTCTCTAGTTCTGTTGCAAAATGGAGACACCAAGAGAAAAACAGGATTTGGGAACAGATGGCTGGGAGAGGGAAATAAAAAAGATGGATCAGCTGCACATGGCACAGCTGTGCATTGCTGTACAGCTTCTCTGTTGGCTCCTTGGACACTTTGTTTATAGAGCCCAGCCAGGTTTTTACATGGTGTCTCTGAGTCTCTGTGAAGGGATTGATGCCTGAGTACTTGCCAGATAAAAGATTTGGCTTGGGATACATGTCAAGACTCAGAAAGGAATGAATTTTGATTAAATGACAATTCTGTGGCCAATCTGTGCTTCAAACCATTTAGGAATAAGGATGAATGTATTAATTTTTGAAGTGACACAGAGTGCTTAACAGCCCGGTAAAGAGTTCTGAAATATGTGTAATGCTTAATAATATTCACTGCTTTTGCTTTAGGAAAACCCACATGCTCCCACAATTAAATTGTTAGTAAAATATTAATGAGAAAATGACATTCTCATTTCAAAAAGACATGTAATTCCCCAGAAATGTTTAAACATTTACATTTTTTAAAGATATTTGTTAAAGTTGCCAGGATTGCTTTTTACCACTCTGGTCTCTTACTCTGCTTAAGGGAAATTGAGATTGGATTGTAGTGATGAATCAGTGGTGAGCTTCATGGACTTTAACTCCAGAGGACTTTGCTGGCCTGGTGAGGTGTCCCAGTGCTCAGAGACACTGGAGACCCTCCTGTGTAGCACCTGAGCCTGGTGGGTGTGTGGTGGGTTGCACTCATCCTGCCTGCAGGGCAGCGAGGAAGGTCTCCTCAACAAAAGGGTTTTGAGGGGCTATTGATTGAAGCCAGTTGCAGTAGCAGGGAGGTGCCTTTCTGAGGATTTGGGGGGATATTTTTAGCCTGGCTAGAATGAAAGGGTGCTGTTAAGCCTTGAGATTTCAGTTGTGCTGTTTTTCTGTATGTGCCTGATTGCACTGGGACTACACCTCTGGTAGTGCTTGAATGCTGTAAGGCAATTTCCACTTCGTTGTGGAAGCACTTTGTGTCCACTTCTTTGTGCCAAGTAAATGGCTTGGCTCCCATCAGTTATTCTGGGAGTAGTAGAGGATGTGAAAGACATCAAGCCTTTTGAAGATGAGGGCAGCTTCCTAACAGTCCTGTGCACTGACCTGCTGTATCTTTCATCAGAGTGCCAAGACTTAAGTTGTGGCAGAAGAATTTGTTGCCATTGCTCTGTTCAGGGTTGAAAACAATTTCTCAGAAAGGAAAAAAAAAAAAAAAGAAAGAGTTTGTAGCAGTAGAGACTAATGCTTGTCGAAATGTGCTTGGTTTTCTGTGACACTTCAGGGAATGACATGGAATATTTTGCTCTTGAATTTTGTATGGCAGGAATTTCCCTTGGTACCTAGTATGCTTCCAGGGAAAAGGAAAGTCTGAGTTGAAAAAACACAAGTGGAGATGTATTATAGCACTTCTCTCAGCCTGCATTCTCTAAGTGCTTTGTCCTGATTACACATTACCACCCTCAATTCCCAGATAGGATAAATGTTTCCTGGGGAGAGAGCTAGTTTGTATTGCTGAAAAGCAACTGACAGTGCTGAATAAGCAATAAATCAAAAGCTGGTGTTTAAACTTAATTTGAGTCTCTCAGGGAAAAAGAAGTTATACCTTGCAATCTGCAATATCCCTATGCAATATCTCTATGATTGTACCTTGCAGTCTGCAATATCCCTATGCAGTCTGCACAGGGGTCTGTGTTGTAGGCAGTGTGGGAACGAGAGCAGTAACAATGATGGATGCAGAATTTGCAAATCGCCGTGAGGATGGAAAACCTGGCTTTGGAAAGAAGAACCCTCCCTCCTGTTCTCACCAGATGATTAATGTTTCTCTGTGCTTTTGGCTCACCTGGCTGTCACCATACAGGCCGGGAAGGTCTTGGACCATCCCACCAGCCAGAGTTCAAATGTGGGGCAGCCCCTGGCCCTGCCGTGGGGACTGAACCCGTTCTGCGAGCTCTCTGTTCTGGGAAGTTCCCCTGCAGAGACAGGTGCCCTCTCCATCCTTCCCATGGAGCAGTTTCACGTGCAGACATTCCTGCCGTGTCCAAGTGGGTGGATTGTGGCCAGGGCGTGGGAAGGCAGCCCAGTCTTGGTGGAAATCTCCCATCTAGTGTGGTCTGGTGGCAAAGGGGCAGCCCAGGGAGAAAGCAGCTCTGGAGAGCTGATGAAGGCAAGCTCTCCTTAGCACCCAAGGCACTCGAGGCTGAGTCCACAGTAAAGGTTTTTCCTTAGAGATATTTGTGTCCCCTTCCAACACCCTTTCTCCTCTGCCCACTGCAGCCCTGGTTAACAGTTCAGCTGAGGTGGGGAAGGAAAAGTCTCCACTCAGAAGGACTCTGCTCACCGTGATGTCTTTTCCTGGGGTCTTGGCTCAGCCTGTGCCACTAGTAGCTCAGCTGGGCTTGATCTCTGGGAGGCCTGGGTTTGCTCTGCCCAGTGCTATCTTGTGCACCTCTCTATGCTTACTGTCCCCTTGGGAGCTGGGGCTGGGTGATTTTGAGGAGAGGAGGCTACTGGTGCCTGGGGGCAAAGTTACAGGAGCCTGTGGATTACACCTGGGCTGGGGGGACAGCAGGGACACAACAGCACGGGGTGGGAAGAGTGGCCATCTGGGATGAGAGTCACTTTGTGCAAGGGAGTCTTTGTACAGGGTTATGGTTTAGAACTGGGGGACTCGCAGGGCTCTGGGTGCTGGCTGTGTCCTTCTCTGTGTCCCCAGCTGAGGCAGCGGTGGGTCTGACTAGGAGGAGCTGATGCAAAGTGAGGTCTTCCAGAGCCACTGCAGCTCCTGGATGGCTCCTCAGCGTTCCTTGCTTTTGCCACTAGATGGTGAAATAAGGAACAAGGGAAAACATGGGAAGCCTTGCTGCCCGGCAGCCTCACTCCCTGTGAAACCACACTGACATGCTCTGCTTTCTGGGAACCCAGCAATTTCAGGCAATTATTCCTGGGACCTTTTATACAGCTCAGCCTTCAAGAACTGCTGCTGCCACCCTGACTCTTTGTTCTTTTTAACTCCAGTGCTGCCAGCCTGCATCAGTGTAGACATGGCAAGCTGGATTAGACACAGGTAGCAAGGGTGCATGAAAAGCTGTCTCCTGCTGTAGCAGCTTGCTTTGGTCTGGTTTTTGAAAGGGGGTGTTTGATCTGCTTCCCCTTTCCCATGATGATCTGAATCTGCTGTGAGAGCCACACTCGGGCAGGTGGGAATTACAATCCTTGCTTGGTTGCTCTCTGTTGTGTCCTTTCTTTTCAGAGGTGTTTGCTTCACTGGAAGTTTTGACCTGGCTGTGCCAGAGGAGTTTGTTGTGGATGTGTGATGGACTTGTGAGTTACAGCTCACCTGGGGCACTTCTGCCTTCACAAGAGGGATTGAATGAATATTGCTGATGGCAGCCCCTGGCCCAGAGGTAGCGTTACTGTGTCAGTCTCCAACTGAGATGGTGAAGAACGAGGAGAGAAAGGGCAGATACACAGGTTCGGGCCCTGGGGATTGGAACTTGAACAAATGAGTTACTCCTTGGCTGAGTAATTGAATGCCAATGACTCCCAACTGGGAAATTAAATGGTTTAAAGTGAGGCAGTTTCAATTTTGTCTTAAACATAGACTGACTCTGCTCATGAACTTGTTGAGCTGCAGAAACTTGATTGGTTTCATTTAGAGAAGGTTATAAGGAAAGTTATTGGTGCCCAACCTTTCTGCTCTCTGAATGCTATCCTGGGTGCCTCTCTGCAGGACAGACTCTCTCCAGGATTACCCATTTTTCATAGAACCATAGAATGATTTGGGTTGGAAGGGGCTTTTAAGGGTCATCTAGTCCACCCCCCTGCAATGAGCAGGGATATCTTCAACTAGATCGGGTTGCTCAGTGCCCCATCCAACCTGCCCATGAACATCTTCGGGGATGGGGCATCTGCCACCTATCTGGGCAACCTGGTCCAGTGCAGGCTTGGACAGCTGGTCCCTGACCAGCACTGACCTGCCAGCCCTGCATCCAGGAGCATGGCAGTGCTTCTGTCTTGGTTATTGCTCAATAGGGCATTGCTTCTGAGGGAGCCTTTGTGCTGGAGTGGATCAGGGAGTGCCCACAGGCTGTGTGTAGGGGCAGCCTCTGAGAGGGAGCAGCGCCAGAGGTTGGGGAGTATCACCTTCCCTTTCTCTAGTCAGGACTTGAAGGATTTGGCTGTGTTTTCACTGTGTTTTGGCTGTATGGTCCTATATGTATGGAAAAGCCCATCATAGTCTGGTTAAGGGTTTTATGAGGAGCAATGAGCTAGTTTCCTGAACGAAGGAGTGATGGTGACTGGTGTGGTTTGGTTTATTTTCTACTATGTTTCCACTGTTACTGGCTAATTTCAGTGGGATCTATCTTGTGAGTTGGCATGATGGGAAACTTGGAGAGGGGAACAGGGCTGCTCCCCAGCACTGAGGGATGGCCCCCTGGTGTTTACTTCTGGCCACGTTGCAGGATGCAGGAAGGAGGGAGGATTCCCAGGCAGGGAACTGAATAAATAAAACAACACTGCATAAAAATGCAGTCACGTGTGCTTGGCACAGAGGAACACGTGTGTATATGTACTTGTGGGTGCTGCAGAGAGAAAATGCATGTTTCTCTCTCGTTTCTCTCTCTTCTCCCCTAGGCATTGAAGTGCCTGAGGGGCACAAGGCCAATGACACGCAGGCAGCCAGTGAGGTTTCTTGTGCATTGCTCCTACAGCAGTAGCAAAATGAGTCTTTTATGTTGCAGAGGCCACTGTGACACTAGGCAGAAACAAAAAAAGTGAAAATACTGAATAAATAAACCAGAAGCTTGCTTGAACACAGTCCCCATGTCTCAGCTTCACCCCCAACTCTGCCATGCTATAATCTGTAGCGTGGAAATGTTTCTCTTGGCTGTTGGTTTAGGGCTGTGCAGTCAAATCTGGTAGTTGAAATCCTGCTGAACAGGGCAGGCAACCTGAAAGGCAGAGGAAAGGCAAGCAGAGCTTTCAAGTTGTTCGCAAAAAAAACCCCTGAGGAACAGGTGGTCACATAGGATCCATCTTGTGTTGGTTTGAGCTAGCTGTCTGTAGATGGGGGTAATGAAGAACTGCCACCATAGGTAATATTCAGTGTGTCTCCTTTCTTTCCCCTCTGAACATCTGATACCGTGCAGCATCACTGCTTGCAAGGGGATTAGGTGCTAGCATAGACCACTGACACAGCTATCCATTTCCTACTGGTTTATTCAAATAACTAGGAAAAGTACATCCAGCAGCTGAGTCCAGACAAACTGTTGAAAAACACAGTTCTGCAGGAGCCACTGCTGTGCCATCTATGAAAAGAGCAAAACCCAAACTCTCACGTGCAGCAGGGGATGAGGAAACAAGGAGCTGTGGGTCTGAATGTGTGTGTAGAAGGAAAAGGGCCTGGGGTCCCAAAGCGGCTGAAGGGGTGGCCACAACAGCCAATTTTTAAATTAATTTTAAAAATAGAAGGAAAATAGGAATCACAGCACTTGAAACACCCACCTGGAAATGGGTGGTGTGCTTGCTGTATTATTTTGCAGTGGCACCATTCTATACCTGGCAAATCCAGGCTGACCTGTAAAACTTCTGTGCCTCTTCCCTGATAGCTCCTATAGTGTTTTTTCTCCTGGGTTAACACAGTAAAGGAGAAAAGCATTTTTTTGTGTGAATTTGGTGCATCTCTGCCAGCTTGTTCTGGACCTGCAGGAAAATTGACCAACTCGAAGCTGCTGTGAAAGGGCTACGCAATCATTAGTGCACAGGGTGTCACAAGTCATGGGATTTCAGTGCCTTACTCCCAAGGGTAGCTGAACAGTTAGTAAAGCAAATCTTCCTGAAAGGCACCCTGCTTTGATATATTCAGATACACCCAGTAGCATGATCAAAATACACAGCTGCAACAAGAGCTTCCTGCCATGGATATGCAAATACTGAGATCAGTGCAAATCACAGATCTCCTCATACAAAGCAAACTGTGACTGCTGTTTACCTCCTGACACAGAGCACCCACAGCTCCAAGGAGTCCCTCTTCAATGGCTTTTGTCAAGTTGGCATAGAGCTGCTCTTGAAAGCTTCTGCTGAGCAACAATTTCTGCACCTTGTTCCAGTGGTTGCCCCTTTCATGTGGTCCCCCCAGGAGTCTGTGCTGCCATGCCTTGAGATGGTTTTAGGTTTGTCTAGCTTCTTCAGGCCTGAACCAGACTGTCTAAAAAGCAAGCCTCAGTCCTTCAGCAGTTTTTGTTACTTTTTTCCCTGCCAGCGTCTCACTGCTCTTCTGGAAACAAACAATTCCTGGGGCTGCTTGTTCAAAACACACATTTTTGCAGCCTTATTACCATAGCAATTCTTTCCAGAGATAATCTCTCCATATGTGATTTGCTTCATGCTGTGAGCAGCTCCGAGACCGCACAAATGGTTCGCAGCTCCTTTTCCCCGAGAGGCAGCAGGGGAGTGCGGTCCTGGCTCCCCCTGCACCAATGGAGACGGTGCTGGAAGCGATGCAGGAGTTGATGGGCGGAAGAGATGTATAAACACGGAAGCAGCGTGCCTAATTAATGACCTGAAACCAGCCAGAAAGGTCAGTTTGTTTGCGGGGGACGCGCTCGAGGGACACGTGCTGAATGCGAACTTCGCCGCCGCGCCTCGGAAAGGGCATTGCTGCCCTCCCGGGATGGCAGCTGACGGAAGGGGAGCCATCAGAGGAGGATCGATAGCCTCCAGCCTCACTCATTAGTGCGCACCCAGGCTATCCCCCCTTGTCTGGCGAGCCTGGTTCCTTGTGGGGCTCTGCTGAGAAGCCAGGCTGCTTTCTGGGGAAAGGGCAGGCTCCTGCAGCTCTTCGTTGTGCGATGCTGCCAGAGAACAAGCTGTTTTCTGGGCTTTGTCAGACACTTGTTGACTAAGTTTGAACTGTAGAGTCCTAACAGCTCATATCAATGCTGTCAGTAGCACGCATTCAAAAATTGAGCATCTGGATGCTAGCGCCAGGGGATTGATATAAAAATGTTATTTACTAGCTGGTTTTTTGCCCCCATGCTTTTCTCTACAGTCTTCCAGGGGCTAAAAATTCAAGTTTCTTGCCTAATCCCAGGGCTCTGGGAGTTTAATGGGAGGCTTCATGAATATTCCAAATTATCAGGTATAGAATGGTATAGACTTGTAAAGACGACTGTCTAATAGGTCAGGGTGTGCCACGGGTTGTTGAGTGAGATCTTCAGGGTCCTTGCCAGCCCTGGCAGTTTCTGACCACCTTTCATCTCAAGAATTGTGCAGAGCCATGAGGTAACCTGCAGAGAAAATCAAGGGGAGAGTTGGCATTAGTGAGTCACTTTGTAGATAGTGCTGAGCACCTCTGGTGTCAATAAAATCACAGAGATGTCACATGCACAACAATGGTGGCCATGTGAGGAAAGTGCCTTTGATGAAGCAGGTTTTCTCTCTCTCTGAGATGAATACAATGCCATCCCAGCTGTTCCCTACTGGCAGGAAGCTCTCTTTCTAGTAGTGTTTCTGGAACAAACCCATTTTTCTTCTTCTTTGGGACTCATGTGTTCCCCTTGTGCTCTTTGTCCCAGCAAAGAGAATTGATCAAAGCTCTGCTTTTGCAATGCGGTGGCTTAGGAGCAATGTTGTTGGGTTTAGCTTCAGGGAGACTGAAGGTGTGTAGCTACAAAAAGGGACAGAAAATCAAGGCAGTTGGTCATGTTCTGTCATTTAAATCATCTCTCTGCCTGTGTTGGGGAATGCAGGAGGCATGGGAGGAAGGCAGGATGTTTCCAGAAAGGCACCAGCCCAGGTCTGTAACAAAGCATCCAGACAGTGCCTGGTGGCCTTAGTGCAGGTGTTACATCTGAGCTCAGAAGGGGTTATCTGATCACAGAAGGGGTTATCCGTGCAAGTGGGACATGGCCTCCAACCTCCCCTCTCTGAGTCTTTCCACTAGGCAGTGACCAAGGAGGCTTCTGCCGGGGGTGATGCAGATCCCACATCTGAGGGAGGGAAAGACCCTCTGTGGAGCAGAACAACACCATCCTCCTGCAGACAACATGAGTCCCCTGTGGCCATCAGAAGGCAGGAGTTGCTCACAAAGTCCAGCATCTCCTCAACCTCCCACTTGGCCTTGCCATAGACTTAGGTGAGTCCCTTCATCTTTGCAGTGAAGTCTGTGGTTATATATTGCATTTACTCTTATATAGGGATGTTTTGTGTGGGCATATCAGTCATCTTGGGTTCAATTTATAGGTTATAAGTCACTCTCTGCAGATTGTCCTTTTCCCAGGCACACCAGTGTAGTGGGCACTCCTTTGCTCAGACAGTGGGATTCCCCCTCATTTTCCCAGCCCTGTGTAAGCTCCAGAGGCTGTGCTCTCTGGCTCCCAGACCCTGTCTCTCCCATTCCTGCTCCCTCTCTTGGCCGTAATTGCTCCTGGGCCTGGCTTATAACACGGTGTGTGGCACAGGGACAAAGATGACAGGGCGTCCTCCATCTCGCAGAGGAAATACGTTCATTGGCCCGAGCATTCGGCACGGCGATTAATTGAGAGCAGCCTGGATCTGGAGCACCAAGTGAGCATCACTAGAGGCTGCCAGTGAGAGGATCGGGGATGGAGTCTGGGTGAGTGATCTGTACAGGCTGAGAGCTGGCAGCGTCGGGGCTGGGCAGGATACCTGGAGCGTCACTATTACTCCTGTGCTGTTACAAAGCTCCCATGTTCTGTTGCAGCCATGCAGGTGCATGATGCCAACCCCGATGCTGTCGGCGAGCATCCGGGGAGGCTTTCCAGGTGTGAGGCGCCCTGTGGCAGAGCTGCCTGCCTCCCTTCGGGAGAGAAAACGGGGAGGCAACGCCGCGGGCGGGGGGGGCATTTCCAGGAGCGAGTGTACTGAGCTCGTGCTGTGGCGTGGGGGCCGCCGTGGGTGCCCGTGCAGCCGGGTCTGAGCCGGGCTGGGGGTGATCTGGCACTGGGGAGCTGCTCCCATCCCCTGCTGCTCTGCCTCCCTGTCCTTCCCTGGTGGGAAGCGTGTCCGTGCCGTCGGGCGGGATGCTGCGGTGCGGGGCGCTCGGCCGGGCCGGCGGGTGCAGTGATGCGCCGCGGCCACCAGGTGCCACTGCCCCGCCGCGCTGCCCGGGGCCGCCGCCGCCCGTCCCGCGGGGTCCCTCCGTCCCAGCGGGGTCCCCAGGCCAGCCCCGCCTGGCTGATACGCGGGGCCGTGGGGAAGCGCTGCCCTCGGCGCTTACAGCGAGCGCGGCCGCACACCCGGCGCCCCGAGCGGAGCCCGTCGGTGCCCCCCCCGCACACGCGGGACGGGACGGCCGCCTTCACCCCCTCGCAGCCCCAATCGGGGCCCCCCCGGCCCCC
>VYXB01010417.1:474759-493985 GCA_013397135.1 Pachyramphus minor
AGCTGCTCGGCGGCGAGCGAGGCAGAGCAGCCGCGGCGGCTGCAGTCCCAGCCCCGGCCCCGCTCCGCCCCGCCGCGCTCGGAGGGTCCCGGCGGCAGCGCTCAGCATGCGTGGTGGGCGCCCGCAGCCCCTCGGCCCCCGGAGCGCCGCTCCGCCCCGGCCGGCGGCACAGTAGGACGCGGAGAGCCGGGCTTGGAGCCAGGCTTAGAGCCGGGCTTGGTTTTAAATATGGCGCGGGTGGAACCGGGGCGAAGGGCGGGGGTGTCCGCGCAGCCGGCGTTGATGTTTAACCTGGAGCGCCCGTTCACGGAGAGGGGCCACTTCTTCTCCTCCATGGAGTACCAGCGACAGCTGGAGGAGGAGGAGGGCTACCCGCCTCCCGGCAACAACGGGACTTTCAACGACAGCGGGGCCGGGCCGGGCTGGGGCACGCCGTACTCTCTGCACACCACCATCACCCTCATCAGCCTGGCCGGCTTGCTCATGCTCTTCACTGTCTTCGGCAACGTCCTGGTCATTATTGCTGTCTTCACCAGCCGGGCGCTCAAAGCCCCCCAGAACCTCTTCCTGGTTTCCTTAGCCTCGGCTGACATCCTGGTGGCCACACTGGTCATTCCCTTCTCACTGGCAAATGAGGTGATGGGCTACTGGTACTTTGGTAAAGTCTGGTGTGAGATCTACCTGGCCTTGGATGTGCTGTTCTGCACCTCCTCCATTGTTCACCTGTGTGCCATCAGCCTGGACCGTTACTGGTCCATCACACAAGCCATTGAGTACAACCTCAAGCGCACCCCGCGCCGCATCAAGTGCATCATCTTCATCGTCTGGGTCATCTCGGCTGTCATCTCCTTCCCACCACTCATCTCCATTGAGAAGAAGAGCGGGCAGCAGGCTGACCAGGGGGTGGCAGAGTGCAAAATCAACGATGAGAAGTGGTACATCATCTCTTCTAGCATTGGCTCCTTCTTTGCCCCGTGCCTCATCATGATCCTGGTCTACATGCGCATCTACCAGATAGCCAAGAGGAGAACCAGGGTACCACCAAACAAGCGGGCAGAGCGCCCTGAGAAGAAGCAGAATGGCTTGACTGACAAGGACGACCTGCCAGCCACAGCACAGCTCAATGGGGAGAAGGCGGCAGGAGGCAGTGGTGGGCAGGAGGGAGAGGTCAATGGCATAGACATGGAGGAGACCTCTTCCTCTGAGCACCAGGAGAACAACCAGTGTAAGAAGTCAGAGAGACCATCAAGAGGAAAGACCAAGACTAAGCTGAGCCAAATTAAGCCTGGGGACAGTTTGCCCAGGAAGACGGAGGAGGAGAGGAACGCCAAAGGGTCCCGGTGGAGGGGCAGGCAGAACCGGGAGAAGCGCTTCACCTTTGTGCTCGCAGTGGTGATTGGAGTCTTTGTCATCTGCTGGTTTCCCTTCTTCTTCACCTACACGCTGACGGCCGTCTGTGAGAGCTGCTCCGTGCCCAACACCCTCTTCAAGTTCTTCTTCTGGTTCGGTTACTGCAATAGCTCCTTGAACCCCGTCATCTATACCATTTTCAACCATGACTTCAGGCGGGCCTTCAAAAGGATCCTCTGCAGGATAGAGAGGAAAAGGATTGTTTGAAGGACCCTTTGCTGTGGGCAGGTCTAATCAAGACTTTGTAGGAGAGTAAAGCATGTCTCTCTCGGGCTGTGCTTGCATGGGATGGTTTCCTTTAGCTTATGAGCAGGAAGCCTTTAAAACCCGAGAGGAGCCTATGGAAGTGCTGGGAAGCAGCAGTGAGGAGTAGCAGGCAAGTGGAGTTCTGAGCCGTGGTATCGGCTTGCTTGGTTTATTTTGTTAGTTTTTTTTCCTTTTGCCAGAATCTATCAGTGGATATTTTCATGACTGCTCAGTCTGACTCCTTAAAGACAAACAGCGTGCAGCTCCGTGAGACAAACAACAAAGAGGGAGTATGCCACACCAGAGGTGCTGGCTTTTTAATTTTGTTGTATCTTTTTTTTCCCTGTTGTATATGTATGAATTTTGACCCCCTTGTAAAATACAGTATTGTATTCTTGAATTTGAATGTCTTAATTTTTGTAAGGCAAGCAGCTTTGAAACTGTGAATGCTTTAATTTTTGACACCTTCAAAGTCTCTCTCTTCCCACCCCCTGAAAAACCCCTCTCTCAAAACCACTGAAGAACTAGAGCCATCCCCTACCTGACAGGTTGATAATATAACCAAAATTTTCAGTGTAATTTTTTTTATTTTCGCTCAAAATCTTAGGATCACAAACCTCACCAGACTGGCTATTTTTGTGGTTATTTTTTTATATCATACCTGTTTCTGTTTGGTTGCTGTGTTGCCTGTGATACAATACAGCTGAGATGGCAACTGCTGTCTCGTTACTCATTAAAGCAGACCCTGGTGGAGCGGTACCTTTGCTGTGCTGGCAGGGATGTCCCAGGCAACCGAGACTATCTCCCCTGCAACGTGAAGCTTGGGACCCAGCCAAGCTCTGCACGAGTTAATCTTGTTTGATATTGTACCAGTCTGCAGCACCGAAATGTGTTTGATGCTCACTCGCTTCCTCCACCTCAACTGTAAATAGATAACATTTCAAAGCAAATAACAGGGCTCTGCATATCAAGTTATCTCATCTGTGTTGATTTGTGGTAGTTTAACTCCTGTGAGATTCCCTGCAGAAAGGAGGGGGTTTGTGTTCTGCCTTTCTCAGTTAGAGGGAGAAAAATTCAGTTTTTAACCTGCCAGTCTCATCTTTCTAGGACATATGAAAGCATCCCTCTTTCGATCTTATACAGGGCAAAACTCTGAAGTGGGAAACCTAACTGACATTTTTTCCAGTATTTTATAGTGTAATTAAGCTTTTTTTTTTTTTTTAAATATATGTGTAAATATTGTGAGATTGCAGCAGGAGAGTTAATACTGCTTTTACACTCTTTCCTGAAATGGCTTTCAGCTCTTTCTGGTAAAAAAACCCCAACAACAACAATAAAGAAAACCCAGAACAAAATCAAACCAAAACAAAAATGGACAGAACAAATCTAACATCCTTGTGCCATGAATAAATTTCTGGAGAACATTTATAGGAAAAACTTTTTATTTCTCACAATAAATGAGTCTGCTAGTCTTTTAATGTTACGAAAACAGCTTTATCAAATACTGACAAGTCATAATAATTGTTTGGAGAAAGCAAAGTTTGTGTTTCATGTATAAGATGAATTTGCCTTCTCTGGAGTCATATGGAAGAGACTTTAAAAATACCTTTTTACTTTTGAGAAGTGTTCTGTTGATTTTGCTCTCTATTTTGACTTTGTAATTAACTCCAAGGGTCCTCAGATGCATCTTGGGACTTGGAGAGCAATGTTTACATTCACTTGTATTTTCAGAACTGAACCCTCAAGAGGTGAGGAAAGCAAATAAACTGTGCTTTAATGTAAAAAAAAAACCAAACAACCAAACCACAAGCAGAAGTTGCTATAATGGATGATTATTTTTATTAAATAAAAGAGCGTTTACAGATCAAGTGTGAAAACCCTCTGAACAATCTGTTAGCTGCTTTATTTTATTTTATTTTATTGTATTGCATTTTCTGAACTGCTCACTGATCCTCCAGCAGCCTTGGTCTTGACATTTTTTAAAGGACACATGGGGAAAAGCACTTTGTGTTTTCTGAAAGGCAGTGTTAGCCCAGGTACGGAACAATGGCTCCGTTCATTGTGCAGTGGCATAATAACAAATGAGTCCTTAATATTTCTTGGGTATTTCCACTCCTCCTTTGTGCCACAGTGAGAGCATTCACGTGTTTCTTAAAGAAAAGTGCTCAGGGTTTGAGGGTGTGATTTGCTTCCTGGAAATGCAGCTTGGCACTACTGCTGGGGACGCCTGCCTGGCGCGGCGTTTACAGCTCTTGAGTTGTGAAGGTTTTTAATTATTAGGTTGCAGATGGGATTAGAAACGATTAGGCTGGAAGGAAACATTTCTTATGTATGCAGGAGTGTCTGTCTGAGTGGGGCTTTGTTTCCAGCCCCCAAGAGCCAGCCAGCCAGCTGGCCTTGCTTGCCCTTACACCAGAGCTGCCAAGACCCTTCCTGCAGGAGGTGATGAGGGATTTTTCTCCCACCAAACATGGAACTGCTTCTCTGAGGCTACCTGCCTCCCTGAGGATGCCAAGGTCTGCTCACCATCAGCTTCAGCTTTGCCACAAGTGCCAGGTAACTCCGAAGGTGGGCAACACTAAAGGTATCAATCCTGTGAGTGCTTTAGTGTGTGCTTTGTTTTGCCTAGCAGCACATGTAACTGTTTGGGAGCTCTGGCACCTGCGCTTCCCACTCTTGGGTTAGTTGGAGTCATCCTGTTTCACTGGTGTGCTTCTTATTTGGTGAGGAAATAAGCTCCCCATGCTGGAGCTGCTGGTCTTGTGGCCCCACTCTACCACTGCCTTGGGGGTTGCAGTTGGAGGTGCTCAGCAATCTGGGAGGGGTCCAGGGCTGGCAGACAGCACCACTGCTGGGAGTCAGGCACCTAATGGTGGCCCAGAGATGAACATCTTCCTCATCTCACGGTGGCCTTTGCAGGCCAGGGGACCTTGATTTGGGTAGAGTGTCCTCCTCCTGCTCCGTGGTCTTGGCTGACCCTGTGGTTTTGGAGGGTTTTACAGAGCAGACCCTGTGGGAGACACCGGGTCAGTGCCTGGGACAGGAGGTGATCCAGCAGCTATTTATTACACTTACCCCATCCCTCTGGCTGTCTGATGTCTCTGCAGCCAAATCCATAGCATGGAAAGTAAAGTATTTTGTGGGATTTGGGGCTGGGAGACTGGGGCTTTGCTGGGCTTTCAGTTGGTGAAGCTTTGCACAGCTGAAATGTCTGATTGCTCCTGATTTTCCATCAAAAGGAAGAGTAAGGTGCAAAGCACTGAAATAACGCCTTCAGAGCTGTAGTGCTCCCACAACCTCTTGCCCTCGTGGTTCAGACCAGTCAAATCAAATTCTCACTGGGCTCTTTTATGCAGGGTAGTGGCTCCCTGCATCTGACAGGGCAGAGCTGCCTGCCTGTCCTCATGACTAATGTCTGAACTTCCAACCTCCTGCTGCCTTTGCTGTCTTCTGATTAAGGCTTCTATTTCCCCTGAGCTGCTGTTTGTTTTGGTTTGAACTGTGTCCTGGACCCTCTACACCTGCTGGGGATGGGCACATCCAAGTCTCAGTGGCCCTCAGACACCGTGAGCTGTGTGGTGGAGGTGCTGGGGTGAAACCACTGTCACTTTCCCTTTGGGAGGCGAGGTCCAGTCCTGCTGCTGCTGAGCCAGAGGTTATGTTGTTTCAGACTTTTCTGGGATGCTCCCTTTGGCTCTGCTATCTATGTCCAGCTCTGCTCACCATCATGCCTGCCCTGTCTCACTGTGGGGCTGAGCCCTATCACCCTTGCCAGGTCCAGGTGCTCAGTTCTTGCCCTTTCCTCTCCTGATTCCCTCCCACACAGGAGAAAGTTGCCTTATCGCTCCCAGCTCATTCCTTTGCAAATGACACATCGAGGAATGTAATGAACTTTGATTGTTTTTTATAACCTTTTATTTTGGGGCTGAAAGGTTAATGGTATGAGGGTGGGGAGGGGCACCTGCCACCCCCCCTGGGTGAAGTCATCCAGGCTGGCACAGCAAACGGCTGTCAGAGATGTCACTGCCAGCTTTGCCCTGCAGAACGTTCCTCCACCACTTTCCTGTGTGGGGTGACCCTGCATTCCACCCCTTCTGTGCGGACTCCCTAGGAGAATGCAAAGGTGCCAGACAAGGGACACACAGGAGGAGTTCAGTGTGAGTTGATATGTGGGGCAAGTGTCCTAAAACGTCCCCAGAGCAGGAGGGTTACCCATGCAGAGACCTGTGGCTGCCTGCCTAGGGCTTGTCCCTGACTCCCTGAGCCTGCTGATATATGCATTTGTTTCTGTGGGGTTTTGGTTCCTGTTCTCTGGGGAGCAAGGAGCTGGTCACATAGAGGAGCCTCTCCGAAATGTTCCAGCAAGGGAGGGACTTGGCCTGAATCATTCTGCTTGCACAAAATGAGTTTCCCAGACCTGGAGGAGCCTCTACGGGTTTCAGTCCATGTCCATCAGCCTTCCTGTGCTGTAAGTACCCCCAGTCCCACCCTGCATCTGCTTCCCCAGGGTTTGGTTCCCTCTGGCTTGGGTGGCTGGCCCCACTTTCGGTGTGGCTTTTATCAGGGGGAGCTCTTTGTCTTATTTCTTAACATTCCCTGTTCTTTCATCACTAGAAAAGTACAAAGTCTGTTGAGATTGTTACTTGATTACAGCCAGTGCCCTGGCAGACAGCTCCACTTGGAGGTCCACTTGGAGCTCTCACCATCTCTATCATGAACTGCTCTTTGCAGCTGGTTTATAGAAACATCTCTGTGACTTGTGAAGTGTTATAGCTGTGATTGCTGTGCCTTATCCCAAGCGGTAGAAATGAAGAGAGCAGGGTTAGCGTCAGCCCACCCCCTGCATTAGCCACTAGTACTCACTAAGCTCACAAATGCTCCAGGACCAGATCTCAACTGCTCTGTGAACAGAAAGGGTTTTAGTCTGAGCCCTGGGAAGTCCAGGTGAAATTACAGTAAGGGTTCACACTGCAGTAATGCTGCACAAGGCCACAGCACACTCCCAAATGTCATCAAGGCTGAGCAGAGGGGGTGGTGAACAGGGCTTTGGGGAGCACCAAAAAATATGTCTTCTTTGGGTCAGACCATGGCTGGTCCCTGGAGGGAGGTTTGATGCAAGTGGAGGAGGAGGAGACCTGCTGTTGTGGGGCAGGGGATGTTGGGAGGTATTGGAGATGCTGCTGTTTGAGCTGATCATTCAACATCTTTCCTTCTTGGGGGACCTTCTTGACCATTTAAGTTATCCCCTAGGAGAACTTTCCTAAGGAGGACCACCAGTGTTTGAGAACAACATCTCATATCCAGGTGCATAAAAATGTTAGATGGGTCTCAGCACCCAAATCCAACAGAGACACATGAGTACAAACCATAACAGGGAGCAGGAAGGCATCTCCCTCACTTGAGCATAGGTGTCATCAGCAAAGGTGTAAACTTGCTGGCTTAAAACTGCTTAAGCTGGCTCTAGGTTAGTCTGTTAGTGTGACCATCAACTCTGTATTGGCAGAGTTAGGAGAGAGCATCTGTGCCGGCTTGGGTCTGAGGTCCTGCTCTCCTTCTGTGGCTCTGAGAGTGGCTCTGTATCAGATTTTAGGGAATAGTGAAGAGCAAGAACTCTTCCCAGGAGGTTCAGGGGTCATTAGGCACTCTGGGATTTCCTGGGGCCAGCGGTGCCTTTTGCACTAATGGAGAAATTCCACTGACATGTGTTTCCTGTCAGCCATGCTCTGCAGCAGGAGGTCTGGATGGCTTTCAAAAACGTGCTCGAGTCAGAACCAGCAACTGGGTCTGTGTGAGAGCAAGGGGGTGAATAGGTTTTGTCAGGAGGTGAGAGGAGCTGATCTGAGCATCCCTGCTTTCCTGCATGCAATGCCTGAAGCGTTTGGCCTATATTGGTTTGGGCACAGCCCAGGGCATTGCACTTGGAGGAGCAGCCTTGAGGTCTTCCAGAGCTGTGTGACCTGCTGCAGGGTTCACTCCCAGACATGAGAAATATTTCTTTTAAATCAGCTGCTACATGGAGGAATTGATTGCTCCTTTGCTGATTGAAACAGTTGTGTTTTGCTGGACCATGACTTTATGGCCTTTTCCCTGTTTGTTTTTCAATTGCTCTCCACAGAAAAAAAGAAAAAAAGAATGAGCTTCTCACCACTGGACATCTCTGATAAAACAATTTCTGCTGAAGGCTTCTTTGTCTTTATCTGTGCATGTGGAGTTGCTACAAAGCTTTCATCTGAAGATTGAAAACCTTAAGGTGTTACTGAAAGATTCCCTGAGTAAAAAAGAAAATAAATGTATAGATAAATATTTAAGACACTGCATCCAACCTTTTGCTTTTCTGAATCGACTGAACTTTTTAAAAGACTGAAATGCTGAATTCTGGATTTTTATTACCAGGATAACTTTTGCCACCAGGAAAATTTGGACAAACCGTTCCTCTTGCATCCTGCAGGGCTGGGCCTTGTGTGTGGCAGACCTGGCAGCTTGGCTGCTGGGATGCTGATTTCTACCCTGCTGGAGCCTCCCCTTTCCCAGCAATTACTCCTGCAGTCATGATCCCTGGGGGCAATCTAGTGATAAGTCCTCTCTGTGTAAAGCTGAGTTTGTTCTTGGTTTCGCGATGCAGATATTTGCCTTGAAATTGCTCCTTGAATAAGGTTTGCCAGAATGAGCTTCCTGTTAATTTAGGCATGGCTGTGCCTGGTGCTGTGCAGCCTTTCTGTGGCACAAACAGAGCCCTCCATGTTCTTCCTCTCTGCTGTGCTGTCACCCATTTCTACAAATGCATCACTAGAATGATCACTTTTCCCCAGGGGGTACCCAAAATACAGAGCAGTGACATGACCCCAGTCAACCAAGTGGCCAACGTGAGAAGAGGGTGGAGTCCCCTAATTTCTCTTGGTTATGGGTTTGACCTGTAACCTAAGCACAACCCAAAGATTTAAGCTTCAGAGATGTTAGTCGAAAGTAATCCTACATTTGGTACTCCTAAAACATCTCGAGGCTTTAAGCCAGCCTCAAAATTTAGTGGGGCCAGAAGAGTTAAAATAGCCAGTTTAAATGAAATCACCTGACTTGCTTACTTTGAAAGATTTACCGTTGTGGGGCCTTTGGCGTTGCTGTCTCAGGATAATGAAGATACATCCGATACATTTTGAACAGCAGGATAATTACTTTCATCGACACCAGTCAGCGTTTGGGTGAGAAGGCTCTGAGATGGTGCAGCAGGGAGGAAAAGAAAAGCTAAGTCCTGCTCTGCTGAGCTGGGCACGCACTGAGGAGAGCAAGGTAAGCAGTGCTGGATGCAAGGCAATCTTTCATGACTATTGGCTCTACACAGCCTAATTAGACAATGTGTTCTGGCTGGTATGAGTGCGGTTTAGTCCAAATAGGGTTTCCTGTAGTAAAATAAGATGGTTGTAGCAACAGATGCAATGGTGGCAACTTTAAAGCCCAGTGTTAATTGGCTTAAATCCTTTGCATTGCAAATGATCTGCTCCTGTTGTAGTTGCTCATTGTTCCCAGAAATGCCTGTTCCTGGCCATTCTTCTGGATGATGTGTGAGATGTGCAATTGTATCAGGAGGGTGGTCAAGGCACTGAGAAATGATTCACACCATCCGCATCCATCCATGAGAGGCCTGGATTTTATTTGCCCTAAGCCCAATAGCTTTTTCCATCACCTTATCTTCATGGATTCTGACTGCTGAGGATGCAGTGATGACTGGGAGTGGGAGAAGGGCACATACTCATGGGGCTACAAATGAAGTCCATGGAAAATGAGACACGGTGAAACAGGGTGTGGAAACGGTTGGTGTAAATCCGATGATGCTACTGTACACCCAGCTGCAAGGAGATTCAGCCTGAAATGCTACATGAGGCAAACAATCCACCACAGCAATTCCAGTAACTGACAATATAAAGATAGGACCCACCCCTCTTAATAATTGCCATATCACTTGGGATTGCATAGACTGACATGTTCAAGTTATCAGATGTATGGAGGAAGAGGTGAATTTTTAGCTGTTGTTTATTCAGATCAAGATTTAATTAATAATAAACAGATTAAATATTTGATGAAATAGACTGAAATTAAATATTTAGTTCCCTCTTCCCCCCAGATAGCAGCCCCAGTGGATGTTTATGTGGGCAGTAAAGCTAGAACATCTTCTGAATGTCAGGGGGTGTTCAAAGATCAGAGTTACCAGGAAGCATCATCTGTGGGTAGGAATTAAATTTCTCTTGGATCTGTGTCTTTGGCAGCCTGTGTGTGAACCTGGTCCTCCTTCCTCTGGGCTTATTCAGTTACTATTATCCCACCTACTGGGACTTCAGATACCACTTCAGTATCACCCCTGCTCTCCTGACACATTCGTCTTCAATGGGGAGAGAGGCTTCAGGGGAAAGGATTTTCTCCCATGCTTCTCATTTCTCAGGCCAGTGGGCAGCCACAAACAAACTGGGCAGCAAACAGCAATGCTTCATACAAAATAATTACATCTTACCTCCTGAAGAAGAAAACATATAGAAAAATGGTATCTTACCTGAAGGAGGGCAGCTGATTTCCCACCACTTGTGCAGGCTGGTGCTCTCGTGAACCCTTGCCAAAGATGGAGTGGAACCACTGCTTCCAAGTCCTGCAGGCAGGTGAGTCTGATTTGCTAAGATGCTGTTGGTGTCATAGAACCACTGAAATTGGAAAACACCTGTAAGATCATCAAGTCCAACCATTAACCCAGCACTGCCAAGTCCACCGCTAGACTATGCCCCTAAGTGCCATGACTTTTAAAAATAGAAAGATAAATGGATTTTCATTATGAACTTCAAGTATAGTCTTGCAAATTAGTCCGAGGCCACTTGCTGCTGCCCTATCACTTATGATGGTTGGACTCTTTATTGTCTGTTTTTCTTGCTATTAAAATAAGTTTTGCCTCGCCCTCTGTGGCCCCCTAAAACTCTCCCTTGGATAGGGCTTGATTTGTTTTATACAGGGTTTATCATCTTTGGAAGGATTAAGTCCTTGCTTTCTGCCTTTGCCACCCAATTCTCCTGCCCAAGGCTCTCTATGTAGTTGTCAGAAATTAGCAGTTGGGCCCTGGCAGTAGATACTTAACTAGAAATAGTCTTACTGTCGAGATCCTCCTGCCAGTGAGTGGAGATTGAAAAAATGACCCTTGGTTTGGTCCAACCAAAGATTGCTTGGAGCTGCAGTCCCTGCCTTCCTGCTGGCAGGGTGTGATACAGTTCCAATAGAAGAGAGAGGAATTATTGTATTTATAAACTAAACTCAGGTATCTGATCAATTTTACAGTGTCATGCTTTATCTCTAATAGCCTGATGTTGCTTTGTAGCGTAGAGTGACAAATAAATCCACTCTGTTCCTGCAGGAGTAGATACAGTTTCATTTGTTAGCACAAGGCTACTTACTTAGTTGAATTATTTAGAATTTTTCATGGAAGTTAAACCATGTTTGATTCACAGGCAAGGCCAGTTGTGGGCTCTCTCCAGCTACTTAGAGCATGAGGGGGATATATAGGTTTGTTGTCCCAAGGACACAGTTGCCAGGTCTTCTCCTTCTTTTGCCCCACTTTTCTTGTATCTGAGCGTTCTTGGTGCCACATTCAGGGTCATTCCACCTCCACATAAGTGACACTGGGTAGTGCCATCACACATCAGACAGAAACATTGCTGCTGTGAAGATCTTGCATGGCACAGCAAGTGGTCAACACAGATTTGTGTTCAAAAGGCAACCAAGGAATAAAAATACTGGGATATGCACACCTTGTGAAAATCGTGTGAGCTCTTAAGAGGACTTTGAATGGCTGGGGCTGGTTCCTCAGCAGGAATAAATTAATGAAGCCCTGCTGAAGTCTTTCATCTTGAAGCCCAGAACGCATGTTGGAACACACTTTGCAGAAGGTGGGTTAACAAAGATTTAGGGCTTATGTGCTAGGGCAAGATGATGAACTAGATTATTTCTCAAACTCCTTCTCAGCTGTAGTTTTTTTATTCTGTGTGCGTGTAGAGGAAATTTTGATGACATAAACATAATTTAGGTGCTTGTGTCTCAAAAGCAGATCCTCAAAACTTAGTCCCAGTGTTTCCTGAGCCCCAAAGCCATAAAGTTTGCTTTCCTGGCACCTCTGCTTCTGGCTGGGCAAAGGTCACTGTCTTGGCTTCCATGCATGGGCTTTCTGCCACCTCCCTCGGTACAGGGAGGATTTCAGAACAGCTTGCACTGTGTCTGGGCTACCTGGAGTGTCCTCTCTTGGCAGTGTGGTACTGCGGGCAGCCCCAGTCACATATCCAGGGAACTACTGATGGGAGATGATGGACACTGGAAGGTTTTGAGATGGGGATACATTCCCTTAAGTTCCCAGTTGTTAGTGCTGGTGTTGGGCTCCTGTGCTGGCACTGGTGGTATTTTAGCCAGTGATTGCTTGGTTTTGGGGACAGTAAACTTGTTTTAAAAGTATGTACAATATTCTAACGCAGTTTTCTAAATAAAAGTATTGTCATTACCCAGCAATATGACCTGTATGTTTAGACAAGACCTCTCATTAAGAGTGAGGGTAAATCCAGTGCTCTCATTGTCAAACAGACTGCTCTGACCTACTGGCATCTAGAATATTTCAGAAACAGTAGCAGAGTTGTGCCTTGTCCCTCTCACCACTTGCCAGCATCATGTGGGGATGAAGCCAGTGCAATCCATTCAGGGTGGTTAAGTGACTTGCTAGAGGTTGAGTGAAAAGAGTTGTGGTAGATTAATAAAAGATGGTTTTAAATAATGCAATATGGGCCAGTTGATGAAGCTTAACAGGAGCAGAAAGCTGATCTCATTCAGCTTGATGCAAGACATTGCCTGGCCAGATTTTGGCAGAGGGTAAGGCAGACCTAATCTCACTGTGGTTTTCAGGGACTGCTTGGGGATGGGGAATTTGCTGCCCGGTCATTGCTGTGGCAATTGTTCTCTGTGTCCTCTGGTCCCTTTTGTTTTCCTGCCCTTACCTCTGATCCCTGCCAGGAGGAACACAGCCCCTGTTCTGGCAAAGGGCATCCCTGGTCTGGGTGGGCTCCTGGGGCCATGTTGTCCATGAGAGTCCAGGAAAGGCAGGTCTGTACCTTGCTTATGGTGGGCAAGGGAGCCTGGACTCAAGGCTCACAGAGGCCCATGATGATAGTCCTTGTTTGGAGTGTGTGCATCCCCAGTTCTCACAGTCACATGCAGACACCTGGGGAAGACGCCAAACCATGGGGCTCCCTGCCTTACTCTCCTCTCCTGTTCCTATGGCTGTGGGTTTCCTGCAGACACCAGCACCCCATGCTTGCCTTCACTCAGGATGCTGCTGCAACACCTCATTAAGCTTTAGCTCAAAAGCCTTAGCTCAAGAGCTAAGGTCCTTTTTCTAGGAATATGCTGAGAAAACCCAAACAAACCTGTCTTTGTTTCTGCATCTCACCTCTGTGCTGCTGAATTTCCTTGAGTTTCATTGCCGGCAGGCAGCAGAGCCCCCACACCCATCAGGGATGTCTTTTCTTTTTCCTCTCAGGTTTTCTCAGAGCTGTAATCATAGCCAAGCATAGAAAGCCATTTCCAGAGCAGATTTCTGAGGGGCCCCACAGGAACACAGCCAGGCAGGCAGGTCAGCACCTGGCAAAGCCAGCCCTTGGCTGGCAGCTCTCCTCTCTGTTTGATGGATTGCACTAGGCTCTTGATCTGCATTTTTAACTGCAAGGGACTGGTAAAAGCAGGCTCCTCGCACTGTGGGCAGGTCTTGGAAGTGCCTTCTTGATGCATGGATGTCAGTGGCACCATGCAAATGCTGAATGGACCTGCTGTCACCCATATCTGACCCTCAGACTGGGGCTTCCTCTACTGGAGAAGGGAATTAGGTAATAGCTGAGCTGGTTGTATTTTTGCCTTGTGAGACAGAGAAAGGCACATGGAATAGAAGCCCAAAGAGAGTCTGATTAATGTGCTTTTAGAATCGGATTGTTTGATGCAAACAGCTTTAGAGATATGACTAAAGCAGGAAAAGAAACTTGGAAAAGACCCCATTTGGGATAAAAGCAAAGAAGGCTATTTTTTGCAAATACCAGTATAGCTTCTTCTAAAAATAATATCTTGGATGGCTGTTTGAAAATGAGAACCAAATGCGATTCTGAACGGTCTAATGCAGCTTGTCATTTCAGAGGAGGAGGAATGGAGACCTCTCATTGGAGGCAGGGGATGTGCTTGCAGCCTCTGAGACACAGCAGAAACCAGGCTGTGCAGAACCCAAACCTGTCAGCTTTGGAAGGAAACCTGCATGCAGGTGAGCAACATTTGCCCACAGGCTGCTGAATTGCAGGTTCACATGTTGCTGTGTTGGCAGCAACTCTATCAGTCACAGCTCTGGAAAGATTTTTGAGAGTATGTAAGAATTTCTAAGAATCAGGAAAATGGCATGTGGATGGCCACGATTTCCCATAAGCAATGGTATTCATATACTCAAGAAAAGGAGTTGCACATGGTTAACTTCTGGTGGTTTTTCTTTTCTTTTTTTTTTTTTTTTTAAAGCAGAAACAGGAATAACATCAAAGGATGGAGAAAAAGAGGGAATGGTCCTTACAAAAGAGGCCATATCAGAGCTGTCTTTCTGTTCAACTATTTCAGGCCCCCTTTTCTTTCCTTGCCTCTCCAGTGCACTGGGCCTGAGAATCTTGCAGAAGCAATGAGGTAGGTTTCTCCTCTTTTTGCACATCTTTGTCTCAGCCTCTCAAGTAGTTTTTTTTCATCAGCCAACAGCTGGGAACACTGTGTTCAAAGTGAGTTCAGGTTGCAAACATTGATGCCAGTGCTGAAGCCCTTCAAATGATTGAAAACCTTCAGGGTACCCTTTGGTACTAACTCAGACAGCATATAAGCAGTTTTGGAGTGTTTTCATAGACTTCTCACTAATCTGATATTAAGCTCTGCTCCAAATTTGCCCTTTCCAAGCAGTGACCCAGCAGTCCTCTGGCCCTCCTGCTAAAAGCTTATAAGAGAATTTTTTTTTTTCCTTTGGAGTCGATGAATGTGAGTGTGTTTTATTTGAAATGTACTGATCAGAGCTCTCCATCTCAGGCAGCAGTACAGGGACATGCACCCTACAGAGAGCGTGCTTCTCCAGCCTTGTCTGATGGCTTCACCTCCTCTTTGCCATGTGTGCTAGGGAAAGGCTGCCTGTTTCTTTTATGACCAGCTCATTTACACAAATCTGTTGTGTAAGATGCCCAAGACCAAGTGAGCTGCAAGGTGGCACAGGGAGGGCCAGGCAGTCCAGTCTACCAAATCCCTTATGTGGTGAGCAAGCTCTTCCTCTTGGAAGCTCAGAGCACCCTCTTTGCCCTTGTCAGTAAGCTTGTCTCCAAGATGACGAACAGGAACACATTAACCTTCATGGGACCTAAATAGAGCCTGTGAGTTGGAACATCACATGTCCTTCAAGCTAAGTGGCTTCAAGAGAAGTCCTCTTTACTAAAGGGAAGAGCTCCTTCATCCCAAACTATGCCTGATCACTGGGAGAAAACTGCAATATTTCTTTGGGCAGCCTTAAGCTGATTGAATGACTGATGGGAGTGCTGGGAGCTTTTCAGAACCCAACTGGGATGCCCCCCACAGAAGCAAAACAACACCAGAAGGTGTTTTTCTTGTGACATGTTTTGGTTTTGTCACTGTGGGTAATTTTTGTGATCACTTTGTTTTGCCCAACTGCATTGCTCTGGGCGTGATGGGGAGGAAAATCCATCTTTCAGTAAATACTCCTCAAGCCACCTGCTGTCACAGCAGATTGCTGCATGTCTCTCTGTTCCCAGAGAACAAGCCTGAAATTTCAGGCCATGTTGCACGTCTGCTGCTGGCCTGATCCGTCTCACAGTACAAAGTTTTCAGCATGTTTTGGATTCATTAAACGTCATTATAAATGGCATTAAACAGCTAATATAGAATGTGAACCTTAGAAGATTTCAATTTCCAGGCCAGAGGAAGAGGAATATCCTTCAGCAAAAACCCTTCTGCAAGGCCTTGCTTTTGTCTCTGTGAGACACTGCAGCAGGAGGAGAGGCTTTTGCTCTTTCCTGGGAAGAACTCAGGAGTTGTGCACTAAGTGCTCTAACATGCACTGACACCTTAACCCTTTTGCCATTGTACATGAAACCTCAGTGTGTTTCTGCATCCTCAGCTGCATTAAAAGCCTTTGGAGGCTTTATATTTTGAACTCTGGGTTTTCCCTGTTCTGTCTAGCCTTTCTCTGCAAAGGCAGGGACTAGAAACCTCCTCCTGAGCTTCCCAGTGACTGTATCTATGTATGAAGCAGCTGATTTTGTATGCAAGGTTTGCCCATCTTTATGCCTGTCACAGCTTATTAATGTGTGGCATGACCACAATGTATCTGGAAAGAGCCCAGCACTAACTGCTGACTTCCTGGCCTTGTCATCCGTTCCTTCTGCCAGGTCATCTCCACTTCAGATCTGCTTTCTTTTGGATGTAATTTTTTTTTAAAGTGACAGTTCCCTCAAGGATTTTGGCAAAAGAAAAGCAAAATAGAAAAATCTTCCAGGCAGAACCTATTCTTCTGACACAGCATCATCTGCTGTGGAGGAGAGCCAGAGGAGGGATCCTCTTTGGAGGAGTTTACAGGCTGAGGATCAGAGCTTGTGCTTCCCTCCTTGCTTGGTAGCACAAGCTGCCTCCCTGCAGAGCAAGCTGATGGCCAAATCAAGCCTGAAATGTGACATTCACAGCTCTAATTAGACATATGCAGTTCCACTTTGCCTCCAGAATCCAGGTCAAGCAGGTGACAATCTTCCAAGGCTTGCCAAAATGTGATCTAGGAATCTCTGCGGTGCAGTGACCAGCCAATTCAGGACTTAATAGGTTCAGCATCTTTTAGATGCCTGCCTTAAGGTGAGTAGAGCCAGTCACTTTCTCTTGGTTGATGGTGAAGGGAACCTCCTGGCCAGCTCTAGGAGCTGCAATGCTGGGAAAGAGAAATCTGGCCAAGGAAGGAATAACATGCTTTCCCCCTACCTTTTGTCTTGGTGGGGTCCATCCAACTCTACTGCAATAGGCTGACCGTTTGCAGCTCTTAATAATTTATTTAATATTTACTGAATATTTTAATAAGCACAGCCACGGTAGAAAAAGAGAAAAGCTTGGCAGACATTTCTTGTGTGTCTAAGAGTAGGATATGTAAGTTTGGAGCAGGGCTCCAGATAGGGACTGGAATGAGACTGCAGAGGATGACAGCAGCTGCTCATGCACTTTTCTGGATTTCATGAGATGAGGAAGCTCATGGCCCCAAGTACATGATGATCTTGAGGTTTTGCTGTTCTCATAAACCAAAAGCCATGTCTAAGTTTTAAGGAAATGTCTTTTTCCTTCATCTTCCCATCTCCTTCCCTTCCCCGTTTCACACTGTTAATCACACTGGCAGGATGCCCTCCAGGCTGAGACTGTTCTGAGAGCAGGGTGAGAGGAAGATGCTGAGAGGGAACAGCAGGCTGTACATTTTTCTTCTCTAGCACAATTTAGCCATGATTAATGCATGTGGAAAATAATCAGTGCATTCGGCCTAATTCTGCAGAATTATTAAAGGGATGATAGCAAGGGCAGAGGAGGTATTTTGCTGCTTTTATTACATTTTTAGGAAGGAGGGCAGGTGTTGTGTGAACATGGTCAGGTGAAATCAGCATGTCATATGAAGGCAGGGAGCAAATTTTGCCTTTCTTTTGGTATTTTTTTGTTTTCCCCCTGGAAAAGAATTACTAGTCTGAGCTTTGGACATCTCCTGTTATTTTCCCAAACCAGGTCAAAAGAAGCTCATTCATCATTAAAACAACACAGTCTGTATTAAAGAGAGGAGAGATTTTAAATGGGGAATCTTTGGAAAATGGGGTTATTATGCCTTACTCTGAGCTGGTGATCACCCCTCAGCCTTCTCCTCTCCTTTCCATGTACTGTTCAACCCCTACTGCTGATGGGGTTGGGCACAGCCGATTGCTGATTGTTCCACTGTGCAGGAGCTGGGTCAGGCAGCTGATCACAACAAGGTAGTGCCCCTCTTCCTCACACACATCACCAAAGCCTTTTTGTTTACAGTTAGGTCAGATGTAGCTACTTGTAGTTTACTTACTACCATGATCTCTATTTATCCCATTACAATGGAAAACATCTTGTTTTATAAGCTGGAGTTTTCCAAACTTTCTTCCCATCGTGAGTTAAAACTAAATAATGAGACATTGGTTTGCTGGAAAGGTTGCAATATTTCTCCAGATTTTATATTGCACTAAATAAAACACAAACAGAGACTGACATGAAAAATATTAGGAAAGACTATTTTGTGATTTTAATTGCATTTCTTTCTGGCGCAGATAGGTGGGTCAGCTACTTTTTTTAATTATGGGATTTTTATGATTTTGAATTTACATTCAATATATTTTCCATTTTCTTATGCTTCTCATTTACCAACATAAAGTTAAGACTTCTTGTCCCTACTGAGCTTACTGTTATTGATTTTTTTCGTATTTTTCTAATTTTGCAAACTCTGATTGGTTTTTTTTTTCCCAGTAGGTTTCTACAGGTGTTTGTGCCTGATCAGAGAGATTACTGCCCATAAGTGCTTCATTTCAGAGTCCACAGATACCATTTAAGACAGAGATAGGAATCTTTTGATCCCTGAGTCAAACTGTAAAGAACAATTGGATGCCATGACGTTTAACAGTAAGGCTCTTGGGTATTGCCTTATCAGAGCTGAGAGCAAGGTTGAAGCTGCCTCCTGTTCTGCCGGAGAGCAGGTGGTTGAGTGGGGGTCTTGCTGCCTTCTGGGGCCACTGGAAGTGGTGGGTGCATGAGGCTGCAGTGCTCAGCAAAGCCTTGGAAGTGCCACATCAAGGGAGTACTGTCACTGCCTTCCTGCCTGCCTTGATGCTGTTGGTACCTCTTGGGGGACTGTGAGCATGCAGCTGGGAACTGGAGGTGGCACTGATGTTGCTGTGAGGATGTGGCAGCCTCGAGGGGCTGGGGCACAATGCAAACCCTGCTGGGGTTTGGTTCCTGGGGGCAGCCCGGCGCCGTTAGACCAGCTGTCACATCATGGTAGGGTTTCTTCTTTCAGATGCTCTCTAATGATCCCTTTTTAGTAGAGGATGGGAATTTGTCTTTGCTATTGACGTATCCTTGCCAATGAGGGGGCCCAGGCTTGGCTTCTAGGGAGCACAGGGAGTGGCACACTCTATGAGAGAAATGGGTGCTCTGCACCAGAAAATGGGGAACAAAGTAAGGGGATGGAGGTATCCAGATAAGCCTGAATGAGCTGGTGCACACAGACAGGTCCCTGGTGTGCAGCTCTGTGCTGTGTACCCAAGGAGCAGCTCCTCCCTGAGCTGCTGTCCTTCAGCTTGTTCCCTCATTGAAAGAAGCCAAGGAGAAGTTGATATCTGTGTTATCTCCCTACTTAGCACTAGGAACTGGCCTGGAGCTTTCTTATTTCATTCCCACAGGCCTGTTCCCATTTCAGGAGATGAGTTTCAGGGCTAAGCTCTGTGAAAGCAAGG
>VYXB01010418.1:6947-131815 GCA_013397135.1 Pachyramphus minor
TTGTTGTTCCTGTTGGCCACCTTGACATTCTTACCGTAACACATTCCCTATAGCTGTGGTGAAGACTATGGTGGAGTAGTTATCCCCTTGCTGCCCATAGAGACTATTGGGATGCAAAGACCCCCCTGCACCCAATGGAGAAGTGACCCCCAGGACAGTGAATTGGGAAAAGTTACTGTCTAAGAGATGGACTTTGGCAGCAGCAGAGGCTTGCTGTGACTTCCCACAGCCCCCCTTCCCATCTCCCTGCACTGCTGGGGGGAGGAGGGAGAACATGGAGGAACGGAGGGGGGGAGGAGAAGGTATTGTGTTTTAAGACCATTTTATTCTTTAACTCTTATTCTCTTAGCAGTGAATTTAGCATTTACTCTGTTAGCAATAAAAGTGTTAACATTGCTTCTGAGTAGAAGCCATTTTGGAACTGCAATTCTGTATATGATATGATATGATGTCTACTAATTTAGTGTGCAGTGGAACTGTGTTCCCTCTGCAACTGTGAGTCCAGGGAGCTTCTACAATTGCAGGCGTTCAGACTAAAACCTGTATTCAAACCACATTCATTCTCATATCAATTTGTTTTCCAACTCCAATGCAATGTTGAAACCAAACTTAAACTGAAACCACTCTAAACAACGCATTCACTGTAAACAGTGGCATGCTATAGTGATGGGATGGCTATTGCAAACCATACCATCCATTGCAAGATCTTTAAATATAAATATCCTAACAGAATGTTTGTTTTATAAAAAGACAAAAAAGAGAAAGGTATTCTTTATGTTTTCTAAAATAAAACATACAAGCAATTTATTTTCTGATACAAACTAACATTTCACTGAAAATACTTCCAGAATCAGATTTATACCTATGACAGGGAGAGATATATCACAGTACAAATATGTTTACATGAAGCATCCATTTCTAATCCTCTTTTTTTGCTAGTGATTTTAATATTGATAACAGAGAAAGGAAAAAATAGTCAAATGCATAATTTAAAAGTCTATTTTGAGTGACTGTTAAACTGTTATCTAAAATAGTGCATACTCCATACCTGAGGTTTTATTTCACAGTCAGCTGTGACTTGAAAAAGAAAGAAAATGAAAGAATAGCTGCAAAGAAAACAAGAAAAAAGACAGGGAATATAGATATAGAAAAGAAACATAAAGTACCCCATTTGGATTATTTTTTTAAAATTTTAAGTCATTTTGAATACATTACCCATGATTTCAGCTTCTTTCTATTCCATTAGAAATTATAAAATAAGAGAAAAAGTACACATTGCTTCATTTTACCATGTTATACTTTCAGCTATGGTACATACTCAGAAACTAGACCATTACAGTCGGTCATATAAACATCTATTAGATAATCTTATTACTTAATAATTAAAGATTATTACCTTAACTATTAAAGATCAATAAAAGCATTAAAAAATGTCAAGAACCATAACTAAGTTAATTTCTCAGAGTCAGATATAATTCTTTGTAAAGAACAAATAACCTCTATAGCCACATGTAAATTTTTTTTTCACAAAGGACCAGCATTTCAACACCTGCAGTAGAGAATACTCTCACAGTATATATGCAGTTGAGAAGCAATCTATAGAAATAGTTTAAACTAGAAAAATGCCACAAATGACAATCTTCCAAGATTTTTGTGAAAATACTACCATACATAAAAATTTAAATTATAGGAAAAAATTCTCATAGTGCTCTCAGAAGATATAGATGTTGCTGTGACCCAACAAAACATTTGCAAATTGAAGTCAAGTTTCTCATTGTTCAGAAAGCTACCACACGACACAAATATGTTAGCTGAATATTTCCCTGGAAAGCAACTTGTTAGCAGAAAATTACTGAAGAAAAAAATTGAAACTTCTTTTAGCATGGCTCCTATTATCTGCATCTGCCAGAGCTTCTGTGCTTCATGCCAGTTCCTCTGGCAAGGTAACAGTAAGGAACAGGACTACAAGGATCAGGAAACCAGGATGACAGGGAGGCATGACAGCATTTTGTCAGAGAAGAATTAGTCTTGAACTGACTCCGGGGCTACATAAACATGATTATTTACAGTATTCAACAATGCTTGAACTCTCCCAAAGCCAAAGTATTTATTTGCCCTGAAAGTTATTTCTGCAGAGGAGAGAGGAAAAGAGGAAAGGGACAACTTCAATTCCAGATTAAAAGAACCTCAGGTATGTTCTCTCTCTTAATATCAATTTCTGTGAAAATCAGCTCATTTATAAATGAGTTTTATCTTTCTAATCTCCTTGAAATATGCTCTTATTGCCACTATTGAGTCTTAATGGTTTTGTTTCTGGGAGATTACTTTTGTCTTTAGCTTCATTTCCTCTGAAAATCATTACTGGTCTGTGCAGGGACAGGTAATGAGCCCCTGATGTGAGAGCAGCTGCTCCCACCAGCAAGTCAGCAGAGGTCATCAGTCTTGTCTACATTACATGAAAATGTGTCCTTTTTAGGGACTTCTGCTACAGCAACCTATATCATGTCGGTTCCAGATCCAGGAACAAAACAGGGATTTACTTCCGACATTTCATTAAACACTTTTTGCAGAAGTCTGTTTATAGCAAAAGCATATAATTGCAAAGAAACACTTCCCACCAAAAGAAAATTCACCACAGATACCTGTCATGTTTATATCCAGAAACAGATTTATATTCAGAAAGTTAGGAAAATAAATACTGTTTTACTTGTGGATTGTATTCAGACTTTACAGCTTGTCTGGCCTTGCTTCAAATGAGCAGAAGTCAAGAAGTTTTCTTTATCAAGTGGTGCTTAAGTCTAACTTGCTCATGTAAAATAGAACTTTGGTAGATTGCGTGCAGACAGGAATAATTTATTCCTACTTATGTGTAATGAAAGTTTGTACAATGAGTGTAGATTGAACAAAGATGTTCTGGATTTTCTAGTATACTGGTGTATACATATGCCAGTACATAGAAGTAGTTAAAATTATATTTTTGCTTTTCTATATGTGTTATCATAATTACGCAGTATCCATTATAATTTCTAAAACAGAATGCCAGTAACTTGATTTTTCCTTTAACCAATAATCCAGCACATCAACTACTCAGTAAACAAGCAGTTCCAGGATCTGAATTTTCACTACAGTCTGCCCTGCCAGTTTCCTGTCTAAGCTCTGACCCTCACCTCTCTTATGAACACAAAATCATTCTACATGGCTGTCATTCTTGCAATCTTATTTCCTCAGTAAACCAAAATTAAAGGTCTTGCTAACATCACCTTTTTTCATCATCCTTTCACTTTCCTTTAAATTTGTTCTGTATCCCTAGTCTCGTACAATTTAAGAGAATAATACAACTCTGACACATCTGTGATTTTAACCCAACCACTACACCCTGTGCATAAATCCATCCATTTGCAAACTTAGAATATAATAAAAAAAGTTAAGCATTTATAAGATTTCCTGCTCAGATGTACTGACATAGACCTACTATAAGTCATGTCTGAATGGGATTTATCCTCATATTAATACAATAGCGAAATTTTACGTGAAGTTCAAGACAAGTTCTGCAACAAGAACAATACTTTGGTCTCAGATTATATCATTGTGAGCACCATAAGTTTAATGGATTTTCACATGTGTATACAGGACAGACATCTGGGCAAAATCCAGCTCTGTAATAATAGTTCCATTACCTTTAGTGCTGGCTTTCACCCAATATGCATAAATGAGGATCTGATGGAGATTTTCCTAGTATTTTAAAATTTTTATATCAATTGTTTTCCAGCAGGATTTCTGACAGAACAAGTTAGACAGGCTTTTTTTTTTTTTCAGGCAAATCTTGTTTTTCAAATAATCCTGTTAATATTATTTCTGTATGAATATTCTAACTGAATATCCTTAAGCTAAATCCTGTGTTCAGAAAAAAAGGAAAGGCACTCTTCTACAATGCTGGGACCTGTTTAATATGTTTCTAACAGAGTACTCAAACTATAACAAAACTATAACACAAATAGAAACTTTTGCTTCTGGAAAGCTACAACCAACATGTCTTGCCTGTTAGTCTTTTTGTTAAGTTTTGGTTTGTTTTTTTTTTTTCATAGATGTATGAGGTTTTAGTAGCTTCTGGTAAATGTTACTTACGTGGAGAGAATTTGTTCTAATCCAAACCAATGTGCTGTATAAAGGCTATGGAATAAGATACTGGAAAATTAATTATTTGAACAGTCTTGCACATATGCAATTGCCACGTACCAATGAATGTTCACATCTCTAAAAAAATTCTACAGGCTAGAAAGGAACACAGGCTAAATAATATAACTGGAAAGACATGGTGAACCTATTTAAAAACTGGGACCTCTGCTAATGGAATGTGAGCTGAAAAGGTGCTGATTTGGTGTAGTTGTAATTACATTCTCCCTAAGTATGGACTGGAGTATGCTTTAATAGAACATACTTGACCTCAGAATTTTTCAGGAAAATATCCTCAACAAAATACGGGGGAAAATGAGAAAACCCCTAATTTATCAGTAAATAGACTCCTTAAGCCAAGTTACCCAGCTCAGTAAAGCACCCCTTTATACCCTTTCAACAGAAAAGGTGAAAGCAACTAGGTCATTACAAAGACAGACCACTTGTTTTACACAATGCTCCTTACAGTTTTTCTTCTAGGGACAAAGATACAGTGAGTCACTCACTGAATGGAACATGGAGAAACCTGAAAAGAAAGATGACAAAGGTGGAAGCAGAGTAGAACAAAAACTAGTGACTGATTAAGAATGAAAACAAGACCAGAAGCAAGCAATTTTAAAGTATTAGGGGGAAAAAAATGAAAAAGAAAACAAATTGTCATTTTGGCAGAAAGGTTAAAATAAGCAAAAAGTAACTAGGAGCTCTCATTTGACTGATTTGATTTCTATATATATATATCTCCAGTTTAAACCATTGCAACATAAGAAAAAAATTGATTCAATATGTTGAAGATAGTAGCCAAATTGAGATACAAATTGAGATACTGAAAGACAAAGACAAAATAAACAACCCCGAAGAGCTTCTTCACTAAAAGAATATAAAAGATGCGGAATGTATCAACATTAATACATTGATGAAGGTGAGATATTCATGGAGTTCACTATATTCTTTTATATAGGAGTAAAAAAGGCAGAAGACATTCAAGAGATATCTTACCTTGCTATGAAATTAAATGGAGAGCTAACATAAGAACTTGCATATAAAATCCATGATGACCATGTTAATTTTAATAACATTCCCAATGCAAAATACCTTAATAAACTTTTCTGGTGTGATGCAAGCAGAATTGGAAAAAAAAATGTGAATTTCTTCAGGAGTTTCAAGAAGACAAAAATATTTCTGAACAATGGAAAAAACAGTTTGCAACAAAAAAAAAAGGCAATTTTTTCTACATAACTTTCTGACTGTTACAAAGTAATGTTGTCATTTTGAACTTAATCCACGCAAAAACAGCCAGCAAAAACAAAACCTTAAAAATTTATCAGTCTTAAAATTAAGTAATGTTTATGTCCCATAAATAAAATTGTTGTTCTAACATTCATACTTGAGGATTGAGTCAATGTGGAAAAGTTTCAAACAAGAGCTGCTGTATTAGATTGTAACATACTTTTAAAAGTTAATAACGTATGTAATATCTTTGTACATGCCATATACCCTTCAACGTTGTCATTTTCCACAATATTATCAAGATGGCTGCAATTCAATTCATTATGTGAGGTGTTATGCCAGTCATATAATGTTAGAAGGGAAATTATTTAAATGTTTCATTTACCTGTCTCTATTTTACAGTATAATGCCCTCCTAGCAGTTCAATACTATGTATCTTTTTCATTTTTCTCACAAGCTTACTTTCCTACTTTTGTAACATTTTTAAAAAGAGGTTGGCACTTTAAGAAACCTTTTCAATCAAGTCCTTCATGATTTCACCCTTTCGCTTAGTCCACCAAAATCACATTTTTCAAAGTGTTCTGTTGAATTTACCACAAAAGCAGAACTTCACAGCATGATATTATACGAGAAAAAAAAGTAAACAAGACTGTCAGTGTTTGACTTGTACTCGTATTATCCCTAAGGACGTGGGCTTAAGAAGAACTGAATTTGTTTTCTGTGAGAAGAGTCACTGCTGTTGAGCAGGCAGCCTGGCTTACTAGGGCTCATACACAAGTTGCAGAGGTCAGCTCATAATCTCTTTCTGTGCTATTCTAGCTTGGCAGATTAGTTCCAACATGTAGCTCACCTCACCTTCTCTGAAGCTGTCTTGCTTACTAACAGTACTTGGTAATAGTGAGAGAAGCCACAAAGCTGCAGGAGCTCTGTCAATACCAATTCTTCCTCCTAAAGGAGAGCAGCTGAGATATTGTTGAGAGAGTCTTTCATGCACTATGCAAGCCAGGATATGGTAGTGGTTATCTTTCAGAGCACAATAACACTGTTTCAGAGATTTTGTTTTCTTCTCCTCCATGCTTAACAAAAACGATTGGCCTTCACTGTGAACAGAGCATGAGTTGCATTACAGCCATCTACAGATGAAGATCATCTCCCAGGAAAGTCCTTAGTGAAAATGCATAATTCTAGGAAACAGAACAAGGACAATAGACACAAAAACAGGTAAACTTTTGATTGATATGTGCAAAATCATTGCTAAATGATAGTTGCCTTCTTTTCAGGGAGCCCAGCCACTGCATAAGCACAAGGTACACTAAAGTTAGGAAGGAGTAAGGCCAAGAGGAGGTTGAGACCAATTTCTGATGCTCTGCAATGTATTGTTCCATGATTTTGTTGCATAAGACTGCAAAAGGGGCAGGTTTTGGGAAGAGCAAAACTTTTGGGCTTCTGAACAGATCTAGAGTTCTCAAATGGATTTAGATTTTACAGAAATCCTTCATTTTCAGGAAATACAAAGAAATGTCAGCTCATTGTTGAGCTTGCATGTCTTGACTACAGTCTGCACCACATATGTAATCCACAAAATTCAGGTACACATGATCAAGGAGCAGATCTACATAAAAGTTAGTATGAACACTGTTCAATTTTTCAGGGGAAGAAAAAAAAGAGGAAACAAAAAAGTAACTGAAATCTTGTGATTTTTTAGCTAACTTTCATGATGTATCACTATTAGAATAATTTTATTTGATGAGAACTATTGTTAATTATCACAAAAAATAGACTAATACATAAACACTCAGAAAACATTTTCTTATTCACTAAGCCTTGTGTTTTTTCTGGAAGCTTTTCTCAGAAACATTAATTAAAATAAATTAACCAGTTGCTTCAATTATGATATCAGACTTTTAATGTTTCTGACACCAAATGCCCTTGTTCCATGGCACAATAGGTACATTTCGTTTTACTTTTATTGTTACAAAACCACATCTGTTCTCTCCCTGTATTCTATTATAATGGCATCCATTATTACAAAAGAAATTATTTAGCTCCACTTAGCCCTAGAGAACATCTACACATTCATAAGATGTTTACACAAATGTTGGGTTAAGAAATTAAAATGCTGCCACATTATATAAGTGGGAATATAATACGTTGTAAAAAACTGCTGTGCTAAAAATTTGCTTGCTTGGAAACGTGACTTCATTTCTTGTAGAGCTGAGTTGTAAAAGCTGAGAGGAGAATGCATTGCTTTTCTGACATAAGAAAATACTATCACTTCAACCCCTGGATTAGCAGAGGCCAGGTTCCTCTGTCATAGGAAAATAAAGAACACATCCTACATATGATTAAAAATTAAAAATGTCTTGCAGATGCTCATCTAATTGCCTACACAGATCTTTGTGGATAAAGTCAAGAAATTGCAGAGTTTTTCGTACCTTTATATATAATTTCCTAGTTTTTTCAGCGTGATAAATCAGGAGATAACTTTAACTCTCTTCGTCTAGTTGAAAGTATGGTTGGTAAGAAAGCAGAGGTTGTAGGGTTAATATTGATCTTTTTATTTCCAGTTCAGTTAAACTATATCCAAAGCTTTAAAACAAGGCTGGTCTTTAACAGAGAAAATTAATTGAAAGTTCCACATACAGTATTTGTCATATGCAATAAAATCCAAATATCTAATCTGGAACCACACTGTCTCTCTTATACACATGGCCTTGATGTCACAGCTGTACATTGCCAAGCAGTGATTATTTCACCCTTTGTCCTCAATTCAAGAAAGGGGCAAGATCCTCCTATCAGGGTCATTATCTAATTCTTAGTTTATTTACAGCTGATATAAAACACCCTCCCACCTCCCCAGACAAAATGGGAGGACAGCTTTAGAACAGCTATAAGATAGTCCTTTCTGGTTTTCTTGTTGCTTTTCTTCAGTGATGGGAAATGTAGGGGGTGAACTATTCTTGCCTTTCAACAGTTAAATAGTCCTTTCTCAAAATTAAATCCAATAAAATTTCTCAGTACATGCTTCATCAATAATCCTAAAAATAGGTAAGTCTCTTGGTAAAGTGGCTGGGGTTTTCTTTTAAGCATGCTTAGCATTAAGATTTTATTTACCATTCAACTAGTTAAACACCGCAAACTACAAGACAGAAATCTCAGGCTGATTTTCTCACCCTTTGATGAGAATCAAATTGAAGAGTCTGAAACTGAAGACGTGAGCATATAGAACCACAGAACAGGATCATAGAAGCCATTTACACTGGAAAAGACCTTTAAGATCATCAAGCCCAACTGCATATGAACAGAGATGCATGTTTTCCACTAAACCTGAAACATGTTTCTATAAAACATCTTCTACAGATAAAAGGATCCAGAAATTTTAGTAGTTAAAATAATATTATCTATTTCCAGCATGCCTTATATTTGCAGTCCTAAGTCCCAAATAATCGATTTCAAAACACACATTGATTTTATGTGTCATTTAGCTGTAGTCTTCAGTGACTATGTCTGCTCTGAATAAGAGAGAATACTCTCTTCCCTGGAAGAAGAGTATGCAAGGAGCTATACTTTGAGACAGTATTTGTGTGCTGGCTGCCATTTAATAAATAGGTTTCACTACTGGTCTAACTGGTAATTTATTACTACTTTTCCTGAACTCTCTTCTTGTTTTGATCAGTTATATGTTTGAATGCTTTCCTGTACGGCAGGAAAGATTACACACTTCAGGAGATTGTGCTTCTCATCACATTCACAGAGCATAGGGAGAAATACACAGAGCATAGGGAGAATTATCAATATATTGACCAAGGGGAAGCAATTCTATCAGAATTTTTTAATATTATGAATAATGTGTTGTATTTTGAAAACACAGGCCCCAGAACTTAAAAAAATCTGAAAAGTTATCTCTTTTTTTTTTTTTTCAAGAAAGGGAGAAGGAAGACTAATAAACTTCATAGACAGGAACTTCAGATTTATTTTCTGTGGAAGCTCAATTTTTAAATACACTTTAACAAAAGCTGAACTTTCAGAGCATTGTACTAAATATGTTCGGGAAACAAAGAGGATCTTCTATCAAAAAATCACCATAATTGCAAGAGACAAGTGAATACTGGCAAAAAAAAAATCTCATACGTGAAGAAGCTTCTTGCAATGAAAAGGATGGTTTTAAGTTATCAGCTGTAGAAAATTCAACAGAGATTTCTGGTCAGCTCAGGAAATGAAATTTCCTATCACTGATAATAAAGGCATATGAAGGTTTTCTTGTGAGAAGAAAAAAGAACTGTTAAAGGATTGTTTTTATTAACATAGATTTAGCTATAAATTAAGATACTATTTTGATTGTTAGAAAGTAGGAATAATAAGTATTGTAATGAACTAAAGAAACACTTTCAAATGGCATCTTCTATTAAAATTTGTACAGTTCTGTCAATCATTTATTACTTGGGGTCAAATTCTACCCAATCTTTATTCAGAGACACTCCTCTCTATCATTATGAGTTTTGCTCATCTGTATTGGCACAAAAGATTTACTTTCAGGTGCAGCATTCATCTTGCCACACTCTATTAAAAACCTGCTAGCTGCTGCTTGCACAGAATGACTGATACCAGTAGCCACATTCTAAATGCGGTTTCTGTATCTGATGCACAAAACTCCGTCTTTGTCTCTCGGTTCAGGACCTACAATGCAAAGGGAACTCTGATGTCCTCAGGAAGTTTTCCTTAATCCTGGTTCCCAGGCTAAGCAAGCATTCTGTTTACACATCTGTGTGTGTGTACAACAATAGTTTTTATATGTTCGATACAATCACAGAATCATGAAGCTTGGAAAAATCTTTGATCCTTCTAATTTTTTCTCTGCTCAGCCTCATAACATTCTTGTAGTCCTCCTAAGCTGCCTGCCCCTTCTTTCAAAGGTGATGAATTCTTATTTTTGGCCTGAGTTCCAGCCAGAGTTCTCTGTTCAACCAGACCAGTCTTATTCCCCATTGTAACACCCCAGGCTTTGCTCACAAGCTCATCAAAGAGGTTTTACGTTTAAAAAGATACAAGGCTCCCAAAACCCATCCACTGAATTTATTAAAAGGGGCCTTCACCTCTTGTATATCTCAAGACTTGCGCACAGAAGAAATGCTAAGATGCTTCTAGGGGGTCCAAATAACACACTTTGGAAAATAAGGGAACTTGGCACAAGTTAAAAACAAGCATTCAATGTGGCATCCCCCTCCCGCCCACCCCAGGTGGGTTTCCAGTGTGCCAGCCATTCAGGATCTGGATTAGGGGCTCAGGGGTGTGTTGTCGGGTTTCAGGTATGCATGTGTCAATGGCTAATAGCCATTCTGGGCTGGACTAAAGGCTCCAAGGACTGGGGGAGGATCAGGTAGTGCACCATCCCCCCTTGGCAGAACTTACTGTGCCCACCACCTCAGACTAGTTTTGAGCCATTGATAACTTCTTAATAACTTTTTTCAATCCCTCACACCCATCAACTCATGTTTTAGTACATGGGGACATGAACCTGTGTCTTTCAGATTTCCTTCTTGAAGAATGCCCAGCCTTCCTGGACTCCTTTGCCCCTCAGGACTGCTTCCTAACGGAGTCTGTCAAGCAGCCTCCTAAACAGGCCACAGGCTGCCCTCCAGAAATCAAGTGCCAGACCGAGGTAACATCTGAGTGTACCACCAGTACATGTGCAAATCAGACAGGAATGTTTCTGTGAAGGGGATATCTAAGAAGTATCATTCCTTGGAGAAGCTGAACAGTTCAACTCACATCTCTTCTAAAACTGAGTAGGAGAGATCCTTTGCTAGCACCTCTCAACCTTGCATGATTATTAGATAATAAAAAATATTCAGCATTAATCAAAGGTCTGATTTCAGTTAAGGCAATCTAGAGACGATCAAAACCTTGCATAAAATGCTTCCTATAACAAGATTTTTGGGTTTTGTCCTGCAACTTCTATTTATATGTCCTTGATAGGAAAGTTTACAGTGTCATTTCCAAAATCCAGTGAATACAGCAGAAGAAAAATTATAGACTTCAAGAGCTTTGCATAGCCTCATATTTAGGGGTCTTTGTCACCAAAGGGATTGCTGTGCTGGGGTTGGATTGGAGCTCGAGACAAGCTTTGATCAGTGGAGGGATCGAGAGGCCAGAGTGTAGGAAAAGGAGCTATTTGGCCCTGTGTGTATCCCCTGTTGCAGAGAGAAGCAGCAGTGAGATAAGACAGCTCAAGAGATTTGTAGCTACCCCTAGCCAATTGTAATCCCCCCAGTTGTCTTGGAGACTTACCCCTCACCATTCCTCTGTCTCTTACCCTATCCCATCTCTAAGTTTTACATATACCACCCCTATTCCACCCAGATTCTAGCCCTTTCTATAAAAGACCCTTTAAAAAGCTGTTCCTTTGTCTAATAAAGTAGTTCGCCCTTTTCCACCAACCCTGTGTGTGTGTGTGTGTGTGACTTCTCTTTGACCAGGGATTGCATCCTGCTTTTCCCCCCACTCATAGGAGCAGTCACACAGAGACACAGCACAGGAGTCATTGCTGGACTGGTCATAATCCCTGTTCTAATGGGGAAGTGGGGTTAATAATCAACATGCATGTCACCAACTCTTGTAGAATCTTCTTGCCATAATCCCACGGTGCATAGTTAGGCTTATCACATTAAACTTGCATAGTTTTACAACCTTTTCTGAATGAAATTTCAGTATCATATGGAGATGCATTATTAAACATCTAGCCAGAGCTTTCAAAGACCTTGAGGATAAGTAGCTGCTGCTTAGATTTTATATACAGTTCTTTGGAACTGATTGAGAAGAACATATATGGGTGGTCAAGGAAAGGCAAGGACTCCAGCAATCTTGATCTGTATTAAAGCATCATGTTAGTGGCCTTTTTTCTTGCATCTGTAAAAAAGAAGTAGATATTTATAATCAGTTCATATTGGAAGTAGTTTTATGGTACTTATTTATACCAGTGCAGACCGCCATTTAATGAAGTAATTATAGTATGAGGACATATTCATGTTTTCTGTATCTGGTACTTGTCATTTCCGAGGCCTTTTACTAACTCCCCATCTATATAAAATACATACAGAAAGTAGTCTCTGATAAAAAGCTAATTGCCTACATGATATAACCTGGAAGTCTAAATCAGGCTAAGAAATGCAGAACACCAGTCTGCTGAGGAAGATCGTGAACTAGATAAACTCATCTAATACCACTGAGATGAGTAACCTACAAAGCCTAGTCAAGACTAACCTACTGATTCTAATAAAACAAGTGTTTTTAACACAAGTATATGAAAGCTTGATTTTTTTTTTCAATTTTCCAGAGCTTACTGCAGACTAACATAAAGCTTCAGGGCCCACCTGCATGCTCAGAATACATGTACTGCGGTGGTTATGAGAGTGTTGTTGTAGCCCCTGAGCACATCCCTCCATATAAATCCACTGCTCTGTATTGTCTCTGGAGAAACTCTGCAGAACACCACTGGCAAAGTTGTTAGCCTGTTTGCTTGTTTGTTTGTTTGTTTTCTGGAGCTAAAAGGAAATATGTATCAAAATAAGAAAAAAAAAAGGTTCTGTTTTCTTACGTTCCTAACGGTCCTTGACTACTAGACTGTTCCACAGTGAATGAATTGGTTTAACGCCTCCACAGGCCCTCATGTGTCCTACTGGTCTTTCTGAGAATCATCTATGAAGAGAAGATCCTAGTTGAGCTTTGGACATGGATTAATATCTTTTGCATTGTATTTTCCAGGTTTGGGATTTAACTTACTATTAACAGCAGCAAGGGCATTGTTCTTTACATTAAGTGATAGTTGCTATGAGAATTCATTGGGTGCCTTTCCTGATGCCTGCAGATTTTTGCCTGTAGGGAAGTAATTGAACAAAAGTAATAACCGCATAAGTAGTACTTTGTGTTAGGATAATGTCACCATACAGAAAAAGCAAAAGTCACCAAATAATATGCTTTAGAAAGGATTTTTTTATGAGACAGCTGAGCTTGTATCAAGATTTAATTAAAAGTGTATTCTTCCATTTCCACTTCGTTAAGTTATTATCTGTTCATTTCATTGAAGGATCTTTGGAGACCAGATTAGTCTGAGACTTTCACAATATCAGAACCTCTCAAATCAAGAAATAAATTTAAATCTAAACACTTTACTTGGTGAGTGGAAATTAGTAGAACTGTAACATTAACTCCTAGGCACTGTTAATGACAAGATCTAGCCCTTGGGTCACACTGGCTGGTGAGTCCAATGAGCTCAAAGTTGTAGTGAGTAGCCATGGATTATTACAAGAAGGAGAGTTGATTAAAAAAAGAATTAGGCATGTTCCAATGGGGTTTAGATTCCTGCAATGGATAAACTGTCACCTTAAGGAGATTTCAGTTGTGCGTGAAATGAAAAATACCACAAGTACACTGTATAAAAGAAAATGCACCACTTTTTTGTATAACTGCACAGGAATGCTCCAGTGGGTTGACCTTGGCTGGATACAAGGTGCCCAGCCACTCTATCACTCCCCTTCCCAGCCAGACAAGTGAGAGAGTAAGATGGACAATAACTTGTAGGCTGGGATAAGGCAAGAGCAAAGCAAAAGCTTGCGCATGCAAGAGCAAAGCGAAAGATAACATGGTTTATCCCCTACTTCCCATGAGCAGCTATGGTCAGCCACCTCTGAGAAACAGGGCTTCAGCACATGTAATGGTTCCTCAGCAGGCAGCTGTTGGAGACAATGAATGCCTGCCTTCCTGCTCCTTGCCTCAGCTTTTATGTCTGAGCTGACATCATATGGTATAGAATATCCCCTTGGTTAGTTTGGGTCAGCTAAACACAGTCCTACTTGGGTCCCCTCCCAGGATCTTGCCCTCGATTGAGGAAGGAATGTTACAGTGTTAGTGCTGTGCTCAGCCAAAACACCAGTTATCAACACCCTTCTGGCCACCAATGCAAAGCACAACAGTGTGAGGGATACTATGGGGAAATGAACTCCAGCTCACCCAGACCCAGTATAGACGCCTAAAAGTCTAACCTGGGGTACAGGTTTGAGGGTAGGGCGGGGGAAGAATATGACATTTAAACCTTACATGGCACTATGAAAACTTCATTATTTGATGTAACCTGAAAGGTTGGTTTGTCCTTTTTTTTAATATTGTTTTTTTAAAGTACATAATTCTTTTAGAGACTTACACAACTATAACAACACATCAGTGGGGTAGGGAAGCATTACTTTTGTCATGCTTTTTTCCAGCAGGTAATAAGAAGAGACTGATTAAAGTAGCCATTACTTATCAGAGATTGAGATTTTTCCAGATACACATGCTGGAGATACAGTTGGTATGGTAATGCAGAAGATATTTGGACTCCACCAGTATCACAGTGATGTGCACCCTCCCTCATTAACATTGTATATGTGAATTTACTAATACATTATCACTGCTAAACTGCATTTTTCTCTTCTGTGTTTTCTTTTTCAGATATAAATGTTAGAAATTTAACTGCTATTTGTTACTTTCGAAGGTATATAACTGTTGAAGGGGTGCTTATTCAAATGCACATGAAATATATTAACATATTCTACATTATGCCAGGTAAATTTATATGTAAAGTAATATCAATTACCAAGTTACTAAGGAATTTTTTGCTTTTGTTGTTTATGACACATCACTTTTTCTTATTTTTATAGTCTCCTGACATACTAGATAAAAAGAACCTTGCAACGGGTCATACTCCAAAGGCTTTCATTCCATTTTTTGATGTCAAAATTACTGAGAAGATTGTGAACAATGCTTGAAAGTCCTATCCAGTCCTTGTTCATTCCTTATTCTTTATTCTTTAAAGTTTTTCAACTCAGTGTCTTTCATGTCTGCCAAACTAGAGTTTATTACATTAGTTGATTATCACTGCCACATTGAATTCAGCCAAGGGTAGCTTTAAGCACCAAAAGTGTTGAAAGTGATACTGGACTTCTGTTGCCTGACCTAAAAAGCAGAGACATCAGATCTCCAGGGAATAGATAGATGAGTAAGAAAAGTGTGCAGTATTATGAAAGGAAAAGTCAAATAATGAATGAATCCTTGGATTTCTTTTATGGAAGTTACTGATTACATGTTCAGAATAATCAAACAGGCTTTTCATTCATCCAGTTTCAAGACATGAATATTAGTTCAGCCTGTCTGTACTTTAAAAGCTGAGAAGATGCTTAAAACAGAGGGTCTAAATCAAGCTCCCTTAATGCCGTATGCTGTGTCACAGCATTTTTTTCTAAAGTTGTCTGTGACAAATGGTGAGGCTCTGAACTTTAAAGGACAATGGACAGGTTTGAATTATTGTGTTTTACTCAGTTAAAAATAAGGAGAATAGTAATTCTTGTCCATAAGAATAGCTCACTTAGTATAATTAAATTCTGGCAGACTACCTACAGGAGGTGTATTTAAATTAAATTTCTCCTTTATTACCTCAGGAACAGTATGCAGTTCCTGTGACTCTTCTCCACCTTGCTCCCCCTGCCTTCCCCCACCAACCACGCCCTGCCTCAATTTCTCTAAGTAACTGAGATACTCTCTGGGGAAAAGTTAGACAATACCTATAAGGATGGACTAGCTTTTAGCATAAGACCTTTAAATAAAACTAAGCCATGAGAAAACATGTCTTTTGAGGAATAAAAATGTTGTATTTAAACAGTTAGTTCATGGAGTAGGAGGAAGATGACTTTTGGTCCCAATCTATAGATTTCATTTGGCAGCACTTTCTGAAATCTAAATATGAAAAAGGTATCTTAAAACTAGTACAGAATTTAGTCATTGAAGTAATTTTAACATATTATTTTACCCTTTTCACAGATAGTTTTAACACTTGTAAGATATATTTTTGTAAATTGATTTATTAATTCACATGTACTGCTACTTGCAAACTCAAGAAAAAGTAAATTTATACATACTGTCCTTTGTTGCTTGCTAGGGATCTATACAGAAAATACTTGTAATATGTTCTAATATCATGGAAAATACAAGGCAAAGAACTTCACAAGACATTACATTCCTGTAATACAAACCCAGAAGTTACATTTTAAAATGTAAGCTTGGACTTAAAATAAGTTTAAAATTGACTGTATTATCTAGTGTAAAAGGAAAAAGAAGTGCTACAATAACATCATGAAAGAAACAATCTGGGACACAGAGATACAAACCTAGTTTTTTCCATATGCCTTAAATGAAGTGCTTCACTATTAATTTTGACTCATGGCACCATGTTCCTTCCTTTTTTTAAATTTCATTTTGTTTCATTTCTTCACTGAATCTAATACTTTCTAATTTCTCTAAATTTCCTGACATTTTACAAAAAATAAAAATAAATTAACAGCTAAAATATCAAATGAACAGGAACAAACAAGCTGACATTTCATGGAGAATCTATATTTGCATGTGACCCGTATTTTTTGTAGTATTTACAATTATGAGGAATCGAGATATGTGTTTAATATCTTCCTTCCCTTTAACCCATTAGCTAATACCTGATCCGGTTTTCTTTGGCTTTTCATTTTAGGAGGGTGGGACTAAATGTTGGAAAAAATTGTCTCATAACCAGAATAATTTCAAATTTCAAAAAGTTTATTTTCATTTCCATCACATGAATGTTCAGATTATTCACTATTTATTCCAAAGCAAATAACCAGTATTGAAATTAAATATTTTGTAAGGGAACCATAATAAATAACTGCAAATGAAAGTGAATTAAAATATATATATATATATATTTATTCCAAAGCAAATTCCAATGAGAACAACTTCAATTATACACTGCATTAGTGCAAGTTTATTTTGAACTGTCCTATGGAGAAAAAGTCCAACAGTATTTTTTCATATTATAGTGTCCCAGAAGATCCAGATTGTTCACTGCATTTTTGAAAATTAGTACTTTGACATTGCTAAAACTGAAATGTTTCATTTTGATTTGTTGGAATGGTCTGAAACACAGTAATGTGAATCACTTAAGAAATTAAACTTTGTTTTCCTATTGTGTACTTCATGTGCAATATCTTCTGTAGTGCCAGACCATCTGCACCCCTCCTTATGCTGTAAGATGATACTCACATCAAACTTTACACTCTATGTGACATTAAAGAAGACAAAGCACTGCAGGGATGTCCCATATGAAAGATGGGACTCAAAAGATTTCTTACTGTGTAAGGAAATCCATGTGCTATAAGAAAATGAAGCCTATTTTTTAAAGTCCGTAGCAGAGATGAAAATTCTCTGCTTTGGCTCAAATAAAAGTTAAAATTAAGTATATGTTAATTCTTGAAATGAAAATATATTTTTTGGCATTATGAAAACTTCAAGAAATCCGTTTTCCAGAAGCTACATTTTCTGTTGGGAAATTCCAGTGGAAAACTTATATCCATTCTGAAGTTATAAATAAACTTCAGAATGTGTTCTGACTGATGCTACACACAGCTATAAAAAATGTGCCAGACTGGGTTTTTTAGTATGTTCTATTCCCTAAAGCCAAGCAAAACAGAAAAATGCTCTCCACCATGAAGTCCTGGCAGTCTCCAGGGTACCTGGAGATCCTGGGGTTGGCATGTCCACCTGGAACAGTCTGGCAGTGCATCTCCCAGCATCCTATCACTCTCATAAACTCTATTGCCCTCTGCAACCCTATTAATATATGTTAGAGGAAACAGGACTGCCCTAAGCCATTAGACCTGAAAGTTAGAGCACTGACTTTTGCATTGAGAAATCAGCTGTTTTCCAGAAAAACAAGCAAACAAACAAATCTGTTTGTGGTTTGCTGGTCTTGCTGAACACTGTATCTACTAATACAAAATACATCAGTGCTACTGACAAATTGGCACTGGAGACAGATCTTGTTTCTGCATCAACAGGAAGTTTGAAACTATGGAGTTTTCTTGCCAAAATTGTGCAGCTTGGGTAGCTTTCTGTCCATATTTCTGCACTTACAGAGATGAAAGAGAAAGTGCCCGTCCCATAAAGACAGAGTCAGTTAAAAGAGGGAGGGAATGAAAAGTGGAGCAAAAAAAGAATAGTAATTGGCTTCCCTCCCAACTTCTGTAAATGTGAGGTTCCATATGAACATCCTTCTATGAAGTAAACACATGAGTTTCCCTTCAATTTTGGGAGGAGAGAGAAGAAAGATGCATATCCTAGAGCACCTAAGGAGAAATCAGCTGGGAGCACTCAGACTGCCATTGGGGCTGCAATTCAGGTACAGTTCTTCATGTTACTGAGCTGCTGCGTTCTCTAAGGTGTCAGGGAAGCTGAACTGGAAAAAGAAAAACCACCAAGAAAAGTGTAATATAGACTGCTGGAACTTTTCATTGCCCAAACACAACTTTACCTATTCCACATTCTACATATATATCTTTTGGAAAGGGTCTATCTTATATTATGTAGATGACACATGAGAAGCATTCTTTATTTCTTCATTACTCAATTCAGGTTTCTTTTATGTTTTCTTTTTTGCCCTCCATCCCCTACAGATTTACAGCCTTATTCCAGTTCCCTCACATCATTGCCAGTATTACCTTTAGTAATATATCCATAATATAGTAATTACAGTAATACAGTATTACATCAGACTTCTGCCTTATGTCTTATCCACTTAAAGACACTTAACATTCTCTTTCTACTTCAAGATAATTGTTTTGAGTTAGTTTTATACTAAGAGTCGATTTCTATCAATCAGTCTCCATATCTGCAACAACTTGATTCGCCATGTAGTCAAATGCTACATTTCTGCATGAAAGAATGTCTTTTAAACTCACTTTTATGTCCCTTTCTCATTCCACTATAAATTATTTGGTTGCTATATCCATACATTCTGGACATCTCTGACTTTGGTTGGATGAATCCAATTTAGATTTTATACTCGCACGGTGGCAGAACAGCACTGGTGCGGGAGTGGAGTAGATACAGTAAAACATATTTATGCTAATTGCTCAGTACTAAAGTATATTAAAATATTTGTACAGCAGCTAGTAGCCTGTTTTGTATTGTCATCAGTATTTGCTGGTTTTATATTGATAGATTAATCTTTAATAGACTTCTGGTTGACCTGAGTAAAAAAAACCAAACATTTAACTTGCTCTTTTGTGCTCTTCTATCAGTCTGTTTAAATATTTGCATTGCAGCAACACCGTGTATCTAAATGATCCTCTGGTGCCTACCTTCCACACATGTGAAAGCTCTGCATCAAGATAGAACAGTAATTCTTAAGCCTAGTTTGAACACAGCATGTCTAATTAATGATACCCATGCACAATACTAAAATATTCATAGTGTAGTGTAGTATAGTCTTAAAATTCAGCACAATCATAGAAATTTCATAACCTTATGATTAAACTGTTTTCTGCCCTTTAGATATAAGGAAATCTTATCAGTATTCACTTTGATAATGCAAAAAATAAACCCAGGAATACCTACACTATTCATCTTACATTAATTAAAGTAATATGTGTGTATTTTAAATATACTTCATAATTCTTTTTCCTGCCCTATGGACTCGTTTATTTCGTGTTTGTCCTTGGTTCCTTCATCTGTGTTCTATTCTGCTGACAGAAATGATAATTAAATGTATGAAATAAATTTAGGGTTAAAATATTTTTGCAGTGATAAAACATACTTAATTTGGGAGTATATTTTCAAAATGCAAAACGTAAAGCCTTTCTTCCGAAGACTTGCTGCTTTTTCCCATTTTCTTTGATGTTGTGCTGTCTACAGTTTATGGACCAGACATTTGAAAGTTTTGAATGCTTAATAGTCTGAATATATAAACAGATAGGGTTCATCCTAAAAAGTTAAAACATAAAATGAAGGGCTAAAAAAATAATTTTATTAATTTAAATTGAACAACTGGACTTGTTCTCCATCAGAATAGTTGTGACAGTTGTTCATTTCTCAAGAAAAATAATTACACTTTAATGAATTATGTTCCATAAAATCTCAGACGGAAGACATATTGCAAAATCTAAAGTTCTTACACACATGTTTCATGATATGGTGTTAATTTTACAGTCACAGGAATCTTTTGCCTAACTCATATATGTGTTTCCAGAGGGATCTATGTCCTTAAGGTGACTTTGTTACATGATCATGTACTTTAAATTGAAACTTTACTGTTAGATTTTATCACCATCTACTATGTTGAACAGTTTCTTATTTTGAAATTAGTATCATTAATTAAAGTTATTATGAATCAGAATAAAGTTATTAAATGTGGCCTTAAATTGTGATGGTATACATACCAACTGTAGGAACATTACAACATGGTGAAACAGAGCACATTAATATGTACAGACCACATACATAAAGCAACTTGACTTCCCTTTCCTATGCTTAGTGAGGACTCCATCTTGAGGAACTATTTAGATAAAGCTGTGGAGATAGCTGTACCTGCAAGAGGTCTTCTCTAGAAATGCTTGCAGACATTCAGTTCTGCACATTACTCTTCAGAGACAGAATTAATCAGGAGTAAAGAAACTTTGCTGTAATTAAAGGAGATGCATCAGAATAATAAGTATCTCCTTGACCTTGTAAGACTGCTCAGAGTTTTCCCCAGAATTGTTAAACTGTTTCCCAAAAAAAAATAGTAGGAAATATTGTAGTGAACAGCAATGTATGGCCACAGATCTGGATCTTATCAAGAATATTGATTCACCTGTCACATAAAACCTATCATTTCTTCATTTATTATGTATGTATACACATTTCTATAAAAGTATTGCAACAGAGTGGATGAAGTCTGGGGTTGCGGACACTGGGAATTTCCTGTTTTTTAATAAGGATGGAATCACACATAGTTTTCCCCTTTGTGGTTTCTTCCTCTCACAAAGCTGGTAGAAACTGCACAACTCTGTGGCCTCTAACCTTTTGTCATTTGACTGAAATGTATCAACACATACAGAATATATGAGAGCAGAGAACAGCAAAATTACACCATGCAACTTTGCTGCTTAGGAACTAGATGCTACCTGAATGGGATAGAAAGTGCAGAAAAGAGGTTTCCAGCTAAGGAGACTCCTTGCTGTTTGTTCAGGAGAAGTAAGGTTGGGGGACGGAGCCTAAATCTTGTCTCAAGCAGGAAAGCATTTTAGAGAAATTCATAGTGCATTTCAGTAAGAGTTCCCTGTGAAAAGTGTTAGAGAAAGGGGTCTCAAGCTGGTCTGTGGCCTTCCCATGAAGAATAATGATTTGGAGTTACTCCCACTTAAGTGATAAATTCTGCTCTGTCCATCGGTTCTCTCCCCATCATCCCCACTTTTACTGCTACTCTCTCCTAAAAAATGTGCTGTTTCTGTGGATGGCAGTTGTGGTAAGCTACATTGGATCAGACTAAAGAAGCCCTCCAGCAAAATGTGTTGTTTTGTCCTATCCCCTAGCTGTTAAGGGTGTTGTCATGTACCAAGAGTATTTTCCCCCCATGATTTAAATCACACCAAAATACATCTCTTTAAAATTTCTATTCAGAATTAATGGTTAACTCAGAATTGAGAGATAGATGATGATCAGAGAATAAAATGTGATTTTAATGTAAATGAGGCATATTCATTAGTGATGAGGATTTTCTGATTGCAGAATAACTGACTATGAGAATCTGTGTAGAGGAGGAGTTCTCACAAGTCTACACAGATGGTATGTATTGAGAAGCTGCAAATAGGAGATATGCCTAGCCTTGTATCATTAGATACATAAATGTAATCGCATGCTCAAAGTTCAATACAAATCTATTTGGATTCTTAACATCACCTGAAAGCCTCACTGATCAATTTATCTCTGGTGCCAAAGAAAACTGCAGTATGTCTTTGATCTGCAGAGAACACACACTTCCACAGAACCAGACTACTTTAGGAAAGTATATGATGACTAGCTTATGACCTGGAGCATTCTGGCAATTTTATGTAAAAAAAGAATGTAGGTCAGATACAACATTAACATGAAAATCACCATCTCATATGTCTATTATTCATAATGTCTAGAGTAGCCTCTCACTTCATCCATGCTAAATAACCTTTCCTCTATGAATGGATATATTCACCTTCAGACAGAAACGAACCGTAAAAGAAGTCTAAACCTAGAGGTTAGAGAAAATTATGAACAGTTATTTATTATTTCAACATGATTTGATAATTCAAAAAGTCTAGAAACACCAATTTAGGGTAGCTATAGACCCAATAGTCTCAAAGTTATGTCAAGTTTTAATTTCCAATTTATTAATCTGTTTAAGACTTCTCCTGTAGTAATGCAAAAAAGTCTCTAGATTACCCAGGTTTGGTCCATTTCACTGTCTTTTCTCACATTGGCTTGGGCTGAACTCTGAGCTTCAGCACTGATTGGAGCGTATGGCTCTCTCCCTATGTCTTTTTATATACCTGCATAAGTTCTATTTCCCTTCTCTGTCTTTTGTTTAACTAGGCTGACATGGCATTATCACAGCGTTATGTCGGCTTTAGCTGGAAAACAACTTCTACAATGCTGCAGTGAGTCTGTGGCAGAGAGACAAGTGAGCTGTTCGGTTTCTTTTATATGTCTTTTTTACCGTCAAAAAAACAAGTTTCAATTCAAAAGGCACAAACATCAAAACCCTAAAATCATCCACTTATCTTTGTTATTTTTCTATTTTTACTCAGAAAGAATGACTTTTTTAATCCTTAGTATAACTAAATTACCGTCAAGCTTAACATTTTCCTCTGAAAATCTTTTTACAGCCTACAGGAAAGTGAGTAAGGGATATTGTTAAAGTAGAGATTAATTACTGCATTCCAGATATTTTTATTATTTTCTCCTCCTTGTGAGTACTATTCTAAAGCTGCAAAGGCATCCTAAAAAATACCATTTTAAAACTGCAGAGGCATACCTAAAATATCTGGCGTGACAGTAAAGAATAGATATCCATCTCCTTCTGTTATTTCAATTCATAGTAATTCCTAATTATTTCACTAGGTCAATGTTTGGAAGAACAGGGTTGAAACTGCAAACATAAGGTGAAACAGAGTTCTCCAAAACATGGAGCCTTGGTTTGGTATGGGTTTTTTGTCAAAGATATAAATTTATAACAATTCTTTTAATTTAATTTTTTCTTAGCATATCTTAATTAAAATGTTTAACTTCTCAGTAGTTATGAATGGATATGCAGTATTATAGTGGTATAAAATTATTCTTTTTTTGTAAAACTTTCAATGAAGATGTTAAAAAAAATCGATTTGTCTTAGAAACTTCACACACAGGACAGAAAATTAAGTAAAGCTTGACCTCCTCTGTCAGGAAAATCTGGATATCTGATTTAACTTTTTAGGCTAAATTTGACTCTTCAAGAAAAAATCCTAAACACTATTTGTGTCTGTTCAAAATGAAAAATAATTCTTTAACTTAATTTGTTTAACGTGTTATTTGTGTTTTACTAAAAGCTGGACTATTTATTCCACTTCTTCCCATGCTAAATTTTAAGTCAGTTGTGGTTCTCGGAATTTCTTAAACAGCGCTTGGCTAAAATGCCATATACCTCCACATCTGGATTTGTCTAAGTGTTTCAGAGAGACTGACTTCTTCACTGTATTAGAGCTTATAAATAGGGCAGATTATAATTACATTATCTGAGGGAACTTCAGTTCTCATTGTTTCTCAGTTCTACACATTTACTGTGCTCTTTAGAGGCCTTAGCTCATTAGGTACCAAGGACTCCAGAGATTTCCTTATAAAATACACTACAGAGAACATTGCTAAGGAAATTCCCATCCAGCTGACATCACCTGGCAGCTATACCAATGTTTCAATTTCTTGTTATGTGGTACTTTCTCTTCAGCAAAATTATCGTGAGTCGAACCAGGACATAGGCCAGATCCTTGATCCAAATGAGCAGCACTGTGTAAGCTGCCTTGTCCAAACCATTCAGATTTGCTAAATCAGCACTGATTGCAGATGAACTTTAATTTACATGTGACTACATTGTGAAATTTTGATTCTTAAAGATAATTGTTTAACATGTCTGGGGAAATTTGTGCTCTAGAAAGGTTAACTTTGCTTCTCTGATACTTTAGCTGGATGTTTCATCCAACATCCATTAATGTCGATTCAAATATTCCAATTGACTTCTACAGTCTTCGGATGCTATTCTAGATCTCTAATTGACCATCTGTGTGCATATTTGCTATGACTTTCCAGACACACTAGACCTGGCTCCTACGAATGCATATGCAGTTTCCAAAAACCATTTCTAGTAACTCACTTAAAAAAACTATATTCAATAACTATTTTAGAATAATCTACTTAAAATATTACCAAAAAAATCAATGAACTCCATACGCAACTATGAATGTGTGTTAGTATCTGCATTTAAGTGTGCAGGCAGCACTAGGTTCCCAAATTTGCTTTTAGAGACCTTTCAACTCGGCATGTGCAGGTGATCTTAAAAATGTTATGCGTATTTTTTCTTCCAATGAGAAATCATTTACATTTTTTAAATTGTGCTGAAATGTTTTTAAAAAAATTCTCATTTTGCCACTCAAAAATTATAGATTGAAATGCCTTACAGTTCCCAAATTAAGTTATTAAAAACTCCTTGAAAAAAATAGATAATTCTTATTTGAAAATACTTTTAAATTAATAAAAATAAGATAACTGTTAATTATAAAATCATAAATAGAAATGTTTTGCAGAACTGCTATCGTTAGGCATTTACTAATGTTATGATTCAATCCTAGCTGTCAAATAAACATCACTCAGCTGCTCATCCACTCCCCCTCCAGCAGGATGGATGGAAGAGAACCAAAAGGGTAAAAGTAAGGAAACTCACATGTTGAGATAAGAACAATTTGATAATTGAAATAAAATAGTAATAACAATAATTATAATAATAATAATAATTTACAATAAAAAGGAAAATAACAGAGAGAGAAATAAAACATAAGAAAGAAAAATAATGCACATTAAAGAAATTGCTCACCACCAAACAACACATGCACAGTCAGTCCCAAGTAGAGGCCTCCCCTCCAACCACTCCCGTAGTCTATGGACAACCACCGTAAAATGTCTGTAACATCCAAAATTTCAACAAAATGCCCATTGAGTTCATTCGGTCCACGACTTGAGGCTCCAGCTGTTCTGGTGGTCATTTAGGACAGGAAAGAGTGTCTGTAGGGCATCACTGGACAGCAAAACCTGCTCAAACAGGGTCACTACTTGCACTGCAACTACTTCTTGTAAGGCTTCTCCTCCACTGGTTTGGGTGGTTCCTGCTATAGTAATTCCTGAAACATGCAATTCAAATCATAGGTTACAATAATTTAAGGGTATTTCCATTACCACCTCCATTCCGGTCCCTTTGGGTCATTTTATAGCATTTAACTATCCAGTAAACTCCTCTGCTTGTTCTTAGACTGGATAGCAAAAAGGGGTTCCTGCTGCAGTATTTTCTACAACACGCAACTCAAATCCCAGGTTCCAGCAATGTAAAGGTATTTCCATTAAAATCTTCAGCCCTGGTCCCTTTGAAGCAGACCATAAGTTTTGACATTGCAGTGAATTTCTCCCCTTCCTGCTGCTCCACAAACTTAGGTTTATCCACAGACTGTAGTCCGTTAAGGTTATTCCAGTTCCAAGTGGAGCCTTATCTATGAGCCACGGTCTTTCCAGTATACCTGTTGCAGGCATGGACTTATCCACAGCCACAGTCACTTTGTGGTTCAGCTGTTCCAGTGCAGCCTTGCCCATGCACCACAATATCTTCAGAGATATATCTGCTCATTGTGGCTTTACCTGTAGCCACAGCCCCTTGAGAAGTAAACTTGCTCCAACATGGCCTTACCCAAGGCCACAGTCCTTCCAGGAGTATACCTGTTCTGTTATGGGCTTGTCCATGGTCATATGCTTTAAATTGTTCCAGCATATACATCATATACAATGACTGATGTTTCAAGGTGTACATGCTGCAGCATGGACTTATTCACAGGCACAAATGCTTCAAGGTGTAACTTCTCCAGCATGGACTTTTCCTCGGGCAACAATCTCTTCAGAGGTACACCTGCTGTGCCACAGATATAACCATGGCCACAGATGTTTTGAGGTGTACTTGCTCTGGCTTGGACTCATCCACAGCCACAGATACTTCAGGGTGTCCTGCTCACACATGAACTTATCCATGGGTTGCAGTATCTTCAGTTCAAGTTCATGAAGGAGGTTCAGCCTCCAGTACAGCAGCACAGTAGCATACCTTGACCATCTGCCAGACCAGGCACATCGCCATTGCTGTGATCAGAATGTTCTCAGGCACAATACAGTGAGGTGATAAGCAGCATATCAGTACAGCAAGCAGCAAAAGCAAAAAGTGGCCAGTAATGAGCACTAGAATCTAATATACAGTGAGGCAAGTAAGCCCCATGGCAGTAACAGCTATAAATTCAATCTAACACATTCCAGTATCTTCTGTCATTGTCTTGAACCTTTTGAGCCCCACATTGGGAGCTGTCATGGTTTTGGCCTAGACAACACCTAGGCACCATGCTGCTGCTCTGTCTCCCCACAAGTGAGATGGAAAGAGAATTAGAAGAGTAAAAGTGAAAAAAATCATGTATTGGGATAAACAATGTATTGGGATGAGTTTAATTGGCAAAGTAAAAGCTGCACACACAAACAAAGCAAAACAAGGAATTCATCTACCATATCACACAGGCAGGCAGGTATTCTGTCACCTCCAGGAGACCGGGGGTCCATCACACATAATGGTGACTTGGGAAGACAAATACCATCACTCCAAAGGTCATCCACTTCTTTCTTCCTTCCTTGGTTTTATATGTTGAGTATGATGCCATATGGTATGGAATATCGCTTGGATCAGTTGGGGTCAGCTGTCCCGGCTGTGTACCCTCCCAACCTCTTACACTCTTCCAGCCTCCTCACTGGTGGGGTGGGTGAGGAGCAGAAACGTCCTTGACCGTGTGTAAGTGCTGTTCGGCAGTAACGAAAACATTTCTGTGATATCAAGATTGTTTTCAGCATAAAACCAAAACACAGCCCCATATCAGCTACTGGGAAGGGAATTAACTCTACCCCAGCTGAAAACAGCATAACTCAGAAAAGCTCTTGTAGCTAAAGAGAGGTAGAAGCAAGTCTTCATGATTCAGTAGGTCATAAAATGAGCAAATAGGCTCTAGTTTAGTCAAGAAAGATTGCAGGTGCCAAATGATTTAGAATGTATCACTATGAAACAGAACTAGCTAGCACAGGAGAGAGCTACTGTCTTTATAATTATATATAGCTTTTGCCATGTTGTGTCTTGGTCTTCTGTCATCTTACCGCTTTTACAATTAGTTTTGTCCCAGTAGTTTTGTTTTTTTCTGAAGCATAACCATGAATGCTTCTCCTTAGAAAATACATTTTATTAAACTTCAAAACTCTTCATAGCAATATATTTATAGTGGTTGTCCATATGCATGGAACATGTTTAGAAAACAAAATCTGTTTCCTACTGTAATTATTTATTTGTGTATGTATGCATGATCTCACATGGCTGCCAGTACATTAATTAAGGTGTGGGGTCCTTTTAATATTTATTATTTATACTTATTACATGTATATAAATATATATTGTATATGTATATAATAATATGTATTATATATAAGAATATGAGTGATTTTTTTCATTCTCTTATACATACCATGTGTTCAAAATGAACAATTATGAAAAAAGATCACTACAAGAAATAATAAATTTTTGTCCTTCTTTCACTGTCAGTAGATTTGTTCTCAAAAATTGTATTAATATATCTACTCTATGAAGATCAGAATAAAATGGTAGTAGAGTTGAATCTGCAAGACACACAGAGTTTTCCTCAAAAACCTTGTTTCCATATCTAACATAATGCAAACCACAGCAAAAACCTCAATTTTAACTCGCATGCATTTTATATAATAATCCAGGCCCAAGTGTCTGCCAAATATATTGTTCCAGTTGGCAACATTCTTCATTTTCCTGCAAAGATATACGGCAATAGCAAACCATTCACTAAGCTTTTATATCTGCATTACTTTTTAAAGGTATTATTAACATAATCTCTCTCTAACCTATTCAGTGGAATTTGGTCAGTGTAATCCAGGATTATTTTCTTAATTTTTCTGATCTGTGAGACATATGGAACTTTTCATGAAGAAAAGCAAATATATATGAAATTAGAAACCAAACCAGAATTACAAACCTACTTTCATACTCCACTTCCAATTTGCTTTTCTTAGCAGTAGCAGTGATAGCTACATTTTATTGCCGAAACTGACTGATAACTGGGCAGTTTGCTAAAGAAACCAAAGGCAACAGTTGCAAAACTACTTGGAAATTAAGACATAATTTTAAAACAGAAAGTTATTGTCTACTAAAGAGGAGAAAAACAAAGCAACCGACCAAACCCCTCTCAGGGTATATGATAGAAGAGAAGGAATTTGAACACGTAGAGCTAAGAAACAAAATTGCTGTGTGCCCGTACCTAAAAATTACAACATCACAAATAAGAAAAAAAAAGACAAGGTGGATAAAAGAAAAGGTGGAAAAGCAAATTGCTAATTACAGAAAAACAAGCATATACTTGAAGAAAGAGAGCTTTAAAGTAAAGTAATGGAAAGCAGCAAAAAAAATGAAAGAAGGACATTTATTCCAAGATGTTACCTTAAAAGGACAAACTGGTGGGAGAATGTTATCCCTCTGTAGCTGAGATACAGTGTCTTCTGTAATCAAAATGCCCAATAGAAAAACTGTCCCATGATGAGCCCAGACCACAGCAAGGTCACTAATGAGGTGACAAACCTCATATAACAAAAAGGTTCTGAACAGGTCAATGTAGCAGAAAGAACACTATATCTCAGATGAACTGCAATAAATGGGATAGATCCCAGATCTAACTGGGGTCATGTTTCTAAATGCAACCAGATAATGTACCAAACAGTGTTAATGGAAAGGCAAGGCTCTTTTTGCCCTGTGGGTTAACTACAATAACTTTTACCACTTAGATCAGTGATACCTTGATGCTGTAATTACTCACTGCATGTGTCGGTCGATATTTGCAATGTGCTTATTTACTGCCCACTTTCAGGTCAGAAAGCTGCTGAGGAAATTGCAGATGGCTTGTTGTATTAAAAATAAATCCATGTAATTTTGGGGTTTTTTTTGCTTTTCTGGACGAGCAAACAATTTTTCAGCTCTGCTGTATCTTACAACTGTCTGAGCCTGCAGAATCATAAGCCTGCAGAATCATGAGCCACAAACATAGAGAAACTCTATGAATTTTGCTGAAACTTAATAATTACTCTACTGTTAAATATGCAGCATGTACAGACTCAGGGAACGATTTGGGAGGGGGAGGGGCACACACTTTAAGTTTTGTTTTCCTCAGAGTAGAAAACTGTTCAGAACACATATTGAAGTGTTCTAGAAAAAGAAATTCTGGCCATTTGCTCTGGGTATCTTTGTCGTGCATAAAACTAGAGATCAAGAAGCTCACTGTCCTTAAACTTCAGTTTAATCCTATATGACCCCCAAGTGAGCAAAGCAGACAAGTTAAAGGTTAAAACTATCTCCAGCCATCAATGTGTCTTCTCCTTGTCAGAGGTTCAGGAGACATGGAAGAGTTTACAGTACTGAACAACATTACCCTGCTGTTTATGCCTCCATGCCAAAGGAAAAATGTGTGCATGTAAATGTTTCTCTTGCAGTCTAATGAGTGAAAGCCTTTGGGGGATCTTTTTGCATCATGCTGGCACAGGACCTATTTTAGATCTATTTAATTATAGAAGCGTCTGTCTCAATTTATAGGATCCTAAATATTGCAAATAAAAATTGTCATTTGGTAGCTTTAATATAGTTCAGATTATTAAGAAAGGGAATATCAGAAGGGGAAACATTTTAGTCTCTTCAACTGCTTTAACTTGTACTAGGAACAGTTAATGTATACCATCTAATAAAAGCTTCTACTGATTTACTTCACTATCATAGTGTTTCTTAACTCAGATTTCAAGACTTGACATCTGGAAGTATTTTTTCATTTCCTGTTATGAATTGTAAGTAAGAATAAAATGGGAATAGATGTCATTCAGACAAGGACATAATTTCTCTTTATTTCTATGTAGGCATCATTTTTAACACGTATGAAAAGCAGTTACAGTTACACCTAAAGGTATGATTTGACTACAAAGTTACAGAAGGGAATGACAACAGATTTTTTTTTTTTTTTAATTATAGGAGATCTATCTTTGAAATAGAAAGCAATTGTTTGTATTCTTAAAGATATTAATTGTTTTCAATTGCATCAAAATTGCTTACATCTGACACATTATGTCATGCTCTGAAAACAATACATTGATAAAGCACTAATGAATAGTTTATTAAGGAATAATATTCATGCACAGTATAAAGGATCTTGCAGGAATTACTGAAAACAGTTCTCTTCCAATAAAATGCTGTTGACTCTTCACTAGTGAGTTTAAAATAGCTGACATTGCAATATGACCTGCTATAGTAGGTCTATTCCAAATGAATAGCTAGAGTAATAGAGATTGAAAATGGAGTAGTTGCCCAATCTCTGCAAAAATTATTTTTTTTGGCATTGGATGACATCTTGAAAAATGTCTGCATTTTGTCAGTAAAATGACTTTTCTTGCCTGTAGCCAGCTGAGTTGGCCCAGAGCTGGTGGGCAAAAGGGGCACTCAGGAAATTATCTCATGTTAATCTTACTGCAACACTGATGCAGAGGGAACTTGTAGTCCAATAAAAATAAATAACACATTAATTTTATGCATATTTGAACTGTGTGCAATTTGCTCTTTTACAAAGAGACTCGGTAGGTTCTCATAAACAAACCAGAGACCAGTAACAACATATTGCCTACGTGTCTCCTTCAGCTGAATTTAGTATATGACAGAGATGCAAATCTCACTGTTCTTCACAAGCAAGAAAGGTACAGAGGTGTGACAAGGGCATTTTACGTTGACAGCTAAGCTGAAGGGACATAAAGAATTATTACAACAGCAAGCTGTTTGAATCGTGAATGAAGTGACAATCAGCTCCTGGTAAAATTGTTGACAGAACTTCTGCATCAGAAATGCTGATTCATTAAAATCAAAACCATCGGTCTTAACAATCTTTTGTGATAAAATTGCTTAGGTCCCTCACTAAAACAAAAGAAAGAAGTCAAAAAACCCCATAACCCAATGGTTAGTAAGACAGCTCAGAAATCACAGTGGTGGGGCCATCATAAGGAAATGGCATAAAACAATCTAAAGCTTTGAATCAACTTTGATCAATTTTTATCTGGTTTTACAAAACACTGGAATAAAATATTTTCACAGTATTAAAAGATCTCTTTTTCATCCTGATGAAAGTAAAAGAAATTCTATCATTTGAATGAAAAAGACATTTTCTTTTGTGTTGGGAATACTCCACAAGAGGTTTATATGTGGTGGAAAAGAACATCTGAAGAGGAAGAGAACTGAAGAAAAGACAGCTTTAATATACAGCTGGATTACTGGACAACAGTAACTTCCTACCTCAGAGACTGCCTTTTCATATTATACAAGTGTTGTGTTTATTCAATTTATTAACAATATTGTTAGAAAAAATCTTACTTTGTATGTAATCTGCAGTTTAAGCTAATGTTAGCCCCTTTCCTATTTGCTGATTGTAAACCCTTTACCTATTGGTTCCTGTTAGTTAAAATTTATAGCTTTCCCTCAATTTTGTATCTCTCCTTACCCATATTTGGATATATTCCAGCCCAATTCCCATGTATGGATATTCCCCTGGCACGATTCCTCCCAAATTCCATTCATTCCATGCCCTACCAGATAAAAGCTAGCCCATCCTAAAATAATGAGATTCATTTTGTCTTCACCTTGTGTGATTTCTGTGCAAAGTGGATCTTTTCATGACCTCACCTTAGGGGGTTCACAGCTGCACCCCCGATACTTTTGGAAGAACAGAAATGGAATTCTGTTCCAGTTACCCATAAGAACTTTGTGGGCTGTAAATCTATTAATGAAATAAGCGCAGGGTAAAATCAAATATGACTCTGGATTTTTTATCATTTATTAAGTGGTAGAACATTATGTCTTTGTATATTTGTCTATAACACACATACATGGTGACACAGTTCATTCAGCTAAAGTTCTAGAAATAACAAGGAGTGACTTCTTTATGTAATTTCTGAAATTTATGATATATTTTCTTAGAGACAGTGCCTGAGAAGAAGGGTGGAAAGATTGCCTTTTTTTTTTTTCATTCTGACACATTCTTTTGGATAAAATCTTCTCAAATGAGGGGGAAAAGAAGTACTCTGCCTGGGAATAAATGTAAAAGCCCAAGTAATGAGAGAAGTAATGCAAAAGTAATGCAAAATGCCCATTGAAAAACACAGTTAGTTTCTCCTGAACAATCCTGTTAGAAGTCAACGTCTGTCTTCTAGCTGATGAATTGTCTAGACTCAGAGATGACCATAAGAATATTTTCTTAGGTTTTCAGGAGACTGAGTAGAATTTTTCACACCTGCAAAATCAGCATGCATTGCATGACAAGGAAGTGAGCTTGGGAAAAAGTTCTCTGATGCGAAGGGATGGGGAAGCTTAAGAGGTGGGAAGACTTCAAGTGGACAGATCATCAAATCAGTTTTGAATAACAATTTTTAATTCCATGATTAACTAATACACTTAGAGAAATTCCTATCCCCTAGAGATATGCTGATCACCCTTTTCTCATACTTGACAACTGATTAACATAACTGTGTTAATTGAGAGCAATTCAGTGTCTGGCTTGAAATTTCTGGCTATTTTTCAGACCTGAAGATGATCTTGTCTATTACTTTAATAAAAGACTGCATTTATCCTTACAAATCTTACTCCTCTAGCATTATTAATTTTACCTTTGCCCTGTGCTCCCTGGGATATGACTGTGCCTTCCACTACCTCGTATTCCCATGACTCTGGTAAGCTGGACAGGAAATATGGGGGGTGGTTTCCACCCCAATATGTCCTTGTTCTGAAAAGTAATTCAGATGTTTAAGGGAAATGCTTTATAGCTATATAATACTTATATATTTATATTTAATATATATAATATATATTTATAGATTATAAGATATTTTATATATATTTATCATATTATATATGTTATATCCTCCAGTCAATCCTATACCATTGAACTAACTCTGAATTCAACTGTTTACATTTAATACTAAGATTCTAAACTTAGTGTGAAGTTCTGAGAACTTCCTTCAGTGAAAATGAAGAATTATGTAGCTCATTTTGATGAACTTCACCACCTGAATTAACATCAGTACATCTTGGTAGATGCTGTGCCTTCTAAACCTGTGTGTGAAGCAAGATCAACAAGTCTTCATCATTTCTCTGGGCCTACTCAAAAGCATATAGTGGTACCTCAGCTGTTTCAATATTTTCACATTTAAAAGAAACAGGGTTTGAACATGGCTGAGCATTCACAAATCTTTCTCTGAATATGTGGTAGATAATTTTTATGAGTAACAATATTAAGCCTGTCTTATCTTTAAATAGTGCACACTGCATAGCATTCAATTTTCTCTATCTCTCTTCTGAAAAAATAATGTTATGAAATTTTTCTCTATTGAAAATCTGTTTGCCCTGATGGTATCAATGCATTGCATAACCTCTAAAATAACTCTTAACAGTGGCATAGTGTTGATCTGCACATTAAAAATCTGTTTTACAGTTTTATCTTATGTACATATTACGTGTAAATACAGTATTCACTTCAATGTCACCAGACATACGTCTAAGGTGGCAAATATTCCAAAAGAGATAATGAAAATGACATTATGATCAGTTTAAAACAGTATCATAAACTGGCATTAGTGCAGCTAGAAATGAATCATACAAGAAAATAAAATTATAATAAAATTCATAATTATTATAATTAAATTGTATTGTCTGCTGAGGCAGTTGCTCAGAATTTGCTGTGCTCAATGAAGAAACTCAGTGAACAATGTGAAATCTATAAGTAAATACACAGTTTATTCTACATTCTGTGATTAAAATGGATTAAAGCTCAGAAATATCCATGTCCACCAGTTTTCTGCTAGGTATTGTTTTCTGCTCTTTAAAAGGCAATCTCTTTTTCTCACCAAAATGTATTGCAATATTTTCCACTTCTCTATCACACACAAAATACTCTCATGTTCTTTTCATCAGTGTGGAATACTACCCCAAGGTGCATTTGTGCCATCTGGTGCTGCCACTGTGAGTCATTGCACTGCACTCTGTTCATTAAAGGGAGTCAAAAATATCTTTTCCGTCTCTTCTTGTGAACCAATACCAAATTTCATGCTTCTGGAGTTATCTTTTGGACTGAAACTCACACCTTTTGTTCTGTCTTGAGCTCATTGCCTTCCCTGCATGGCTGGGTTGCTTCATGCCTCTCAGCAAAGACCTTCTCCCCAGGCTGTTCTGCTGCACTGTCACTGTGTGAGTAGACTGATCAGGGTCACCAAATATTAGTCAGAGCTCTGCCATACCTCCAGTACCTCCTGGCAAAGGGTTTTGAAGAAGGAGTAAAAAGACAACCAGGCAGCTCCTCACATGGAATGTGTGGGGGCTGGGAAAAGGGTAATACTGAGGCAGGTGTTCTGGAGGATGCAGTGTTATAAAGGGAAAACAAGACCCAAGGGTGACCTAGAGGGTTTTCACTAAACAGAATCTGTGGCTGGACTGTTTTTTGCTGGACTAATCTGTAAGAAATAGAGAGAGGAGTATCAGGGAGGATAGGAAGACAGGGAGAATAAAAATATAAAAATGAAATACTAAGACCAAAGAAAGCAGAAGTGTTTCACTGATGGGAAAAAATTGTCTGTGATTTCATGTCACATCAAATGTAGATATTATTCCAGTATGTAAGTGCCAATGACAAAATTTACTCTACAGTATGTTATTTCTTCGTGCTTCTGCCATTTCAAAGACTAGCCTGTAGGAACAGAGACGCACATCTTTCCTTCTCTGCTCCTCCGCTTGACAGCATAGCCTTAAGAAGAGGAATGATCCTTTCCAGTTCCTCAAGATCAAAATTTTTGTCACCCTTCACAAAATAGCGCAGTAGCCATAAGCAGCAACTTTGTTTCTGATGCTGCTCTCCTTGTTTGACTTTCTGACTTACCCACAGCATCTGGTAGGACAACAGAATAGCTCAGGTGCTGAGTACACATCCTTTCTCCTTCAATGGAATATCTATCTCACTGCAGCACTTGCTATAGTAGACCTTTTAAGGAGTCTATACCTTATATTTATTGCATGGCTATAGGATATCCAGACAGCATTAATGCTTTGAATTATGAGTGTCTGTGTTTACCCCATGTGTTTTAATACTATGTAAATCAAACTGAATTCTAGATTATTAAGGACAAAAAGATGCAATCCCTTTCCAGTACAGCAGTTAATCAGACTAAGACACCATCTAATGCATAATCTCTGTATTACCGATACAATGTTGACAGAAATGGATGGCATTCCAAAATGATCTAATCATTTAAGAGGCTGAGTGCTCTGAGAGATGCTCAGCAGACTCCACTCCAAATGGAATTAGTGAGCTTCTGCTCGCTTCCTAGGACCAAATTCTTGAACTATGTTAAAAATACTTTCTACAAAAACAGTAATAAAAAACCACCATCAACCAACTCTTCTCACTATGCCAATGTAAGTAAGTAAAAGATTGGCAGCAGTGTGCACACAGAACTCTGTGAGGCAATGAGTGAGACTGCTGGGTTACAAGGGATAAGGGGTGTAATTAAGGAAAAGCTACTGCAAAGAAACCAAAGGCTACACTGTAAATTGCTTATTCATGTGGCTAGTCCTACTGAAGTATTCTGAAGTTAGCAGTACTACCCATGGGAATGAATGTTCACTTGTTCTTCTAAAGCTGAGACATTCTTTGCTAGAAGACCGTACTCTTACTCTTTCTTGAGTCACTGCCAATGCCAAGCTTCTCTCCATGTTGTGCTAATATATATATTTGTGTGGCTACATAGTGACTTTGATTAAAAAAAATCATCTCTTTAGGACAAAGAGAACCAAACATTTTATTTAGGGATAGATCCAGGGCCCTGGAACATCTCTTGTCTTGGTTTACTGTGTGAACAGCTGCCTTGGCACCAGGGAGAAGATGGGCACGACAGAAGCAGTAAATCCTATAATTTTGCAGTCAGCATCACTGGATAAAATTGTAGACTAATGTCAAAAATCCAATTTCATTGTCTACTTCTCCTCTTCTCCCACTGCCAAGCATGCATCCCGCTTCCACCTTTTTGAAAATCATTCTAGCTGTATGATTAGACTTAAAACAGGGATTGGAGCCTAGCCAGGATCATGGTTTTGGCAGGAATCTGAAAACACCTGGGAAACTGGAGAAAGGAGTGAAGCTAAGAGACGCCCAAGCTGGCCATTTCAGTATGGCTGCACAGTGTAAAACTACTGACACTGCATGGCTTTATAAATTGACACTAAATTATTCCTTTGAATTCATCTTTAGCAAAAAAATTGCTGGAATTGATTTCTGTCAAGGACCTTCTCTTTCAGGAAATTAAAGAGAAATTTCATTCTTCTCCCTCAATTCTCAGTAAAGCAACCCTAAGGGGTTGCTTTAAAAAATTCATATACTAATTAACAAAACATCATTTAGCACATCTCCAGGTTTAGGCAATACGTGTTCCACAGCTGTGGAAGAATAAATTGTTCATGCTACTAACTGCAATATTCAATCCTTAAAATGGTGTTTATTACCAGGAGTTAATGTGTACAAAATATTGTCTCTGTCACATAACACAGGTGTGGAACACACTGTCCCAGGGTAATACAGAGCTCAGAAGTTTAGGAAAAGATTCAGAAATGGATGAGGCATTTCTCACAGCATATTATCCATAACTTGCAATTACTGGCAGGAAAAATTACTTTCTAGAATAATTTTAAGTTTGAAAAACAAAACTCTAACAGTGCATCAGCCAGCATTAACTGGTACACAAAACCATTTTAAGATTTCTAGCCTTGACGCTCTTTCTCATGGCAGCTCAGTCTTAGAACTGTCTTGGATTAAGAAATACACCTTCTGGCACATACTTGGGTCATTACATGCAGTGTACTTTAGATTACGATGATTAGTAAACTTCAGATTTTCTAAAAATTCTTCAACTCAAACAGTCTGTCTTTTGATAATTCTTTATCTTATGAAGACAGCTCAAGGCTCAGTGCTTCCATTGGATAAAAATGTAACCTTTTGGCCTGAAAAAAACCAGCTGTTGCTCAGATAAGTATGTCCTGTGTACAATGAGTCATTTGTTGTTACTGTTGATAAGGAGGCAATGCCCTAGAGGATAAGCAAAGCATTAGTGGACAAATTTCTGTTTAGGAAAAAAAAACAAAATACACAAATAAAACCAAAACCTTTTTCTTCTGAGCACTTAATCCTGCAGTTGTTCAAGTCAACCACTCCTGCATCTTACCCTGAAGCATCTGTGGCTGGCTACTGTCAAGGGTTACACACTGACTTACAGGAATTCTTAAAGAACTAATGGAAACTCAAAAAATAGTGTTTCATATGTGTTATAATCTTTGGGACTGTTTTAAACATTCAAACATATCTGTAGTTTCTACACCATCTGTTACGTAAAAGAGGACAAACCTGAGAGAAACTTTTACCTGTCTACAAAAGCAATAGGAGACTTCTGAAGGGCATATTACCCTTAATGCCTTCTGAGAGTTTCTCATAGCTTTGATAGGATGACCTAAACTTCAAGGGCAAATTCCATCTCCTAAACCTTCTCATAAGTCTCCTATTATTGCCAAAGGTACTATCTCCAGGTCAATAATTTCAATATTATATGATAATTCAGACTTTCATAAATAAAGCTCTCAGAAGATTACATTAAAAAAATTAAGTAACTTTCCTATAACCAGGAGCCCCAGGTCCCTGTCTGCAGCATTGCTTTCCAGCATCTCATCCCCCAGCATTACCCCATCCCAAGTGCAGAATCCAGCGTTTTCCCTTGTTGAACTTCGTATGGTTGATGATTGCCCAGTCCTCTGCTTTTGAGGGAGTCAACAGCAACTCCTGGTTTTGTGTCCTCTGCAAACTTGCTTCCTCTGCAAACTTCCCTTCCATTTATGAAGATGCTTGAAGAGAGTAGAGCCTAAGATCATGAATTTTTCCAAGTGATTATAAGGTAAATGTACTTGGTTGACGTGAAAGATTTCATTTTTGAGGGGAAAAGGAAACAGCCTTCAAGAATGAAAAAATACACTGAATCTATCCTTTGTGATTTTGGCATAAGTACATGTGGATTCCTCGACCCAATAAAATAAAAAAAAATTGTGAGAAATTGTGTGACATTTGACATCATGAAGTTGTTTTGAACCAAATTTGAGAGGTACATTGAGCTTCAGTAACTCCTTAATGATTTCTCTGAGGAAAGTTGCCTTTTGGGGATTTTTTTTTTTTTACAAAGATAATATGTAAAGAATGAAGAACTGCATTAGATTGTTTTTTGGGGAAAATCATGTGTTTAATCCTGGTATCCAGCACGGCAGAAAAAGATATCTGATTTAAAGCAGTCTTCCTGGGTTTCTCAAGATCACAATATCATTGCTTTCTTATAGTGTCTTTGTCACTGCACCATCCTTCTGCCAAGTAACACTGGACTTTATGTTTTGTAGCTTGTAGGAAGGTGTAACTCATGGAAAAGATGGATGTCTCTTTCCTTTCCCAACCATTTCCTCCTTCTGCTCTCCACCCATCCCCACTTCAGTGGTAAGACTTGTTTGCTAACAATATCAGCTTAAAGAACAAGAAACTGCTCAGGAACAGAAACTCTTGCTGCTGGCTGTTCTACTCCAGACCTGGATGGGTCTCTTCTTCAGCCATGATGACACAGCTCTCAGTGTGGAGAATTAATGGATGAGATCAGGGAACAAGTCCATATTATCTTGTTTCATTCATTGGGTTTAGGTCTGATTTGGATCAGTTCCCCATCTAGCTCATGCAACTGCCAAAATTTGATCTGTCAGCTTGATCTGTTAGCAAATTATGGAATAGGGACAATGGTAAGTGGGAAAGAATGAAACAGAAATACCTTCAAATGACATTTTTGGAGAGATTGAGATCATGAAAGTGGATCAAAGAGTTTACTGAATGCTGGTGTTGCCTACTTGAATTAAAATTGACTCCTTAAAATAATAGAGTGAATAATAGAAAAATTATAAAACAAATATTTTCTTGATGGCCTTAGAAAAATAATGAGGCAAGCTAATTAAAAGAAATCCCCGCTTCTACCCTTCTCTTCCTTTTCATTCCCCCCAAAACACAGCCCCAGGTTTCAAACAAGCTTTTAGGATCACTTTCATTCTCTTAGTTCCTTTTCTTTGGAGTAAATGCAAGAAATAAGAATAAACCTTTCACACATAAAATTGCACCTCTGTAACTGCTGCCATCAGAAAAACAAATCATTCTGATACATTTCATATGCTTTCTTTCTTAGACAATCATTTCAGATGCAAACATTATTCATACTACTTAAATAGAAGATATGGTTAAAAAAAGAGCTTTTTCAGTTTTACTGAAGTCAAAAGGAGTCATGTACCATTGATTTTCTTGACAGCAAGCAGTAATGAAATGATATTCATAGCTTATATTTTATTTTTGACAGGAGAAATACTGGTGCTGCAAATACCACTGAAAACACATGAGATGTGAAAATATGCAATTATATCTCTTTGAAGTGTCTCATAATGAAACAAATTCTACAGTACCATAGGTCCTTCTATGTTTTAAGACCCCTTGAAAAACATTTATCTATGGGAGTTGGTGCATCACATCCTTGCTGAACATTGCATTTCATCAACATGGTCCGAGCGAGTTTTAATGAAATTTAGAGTAATAATGCTTAATAAATTTAAAGTGTATCCTTTTGAATTCAGAAAAACAGCCTGAATTATAAAGAGAAATGAAGATGAAAGATAATGATTAATTTGGAGTCAGCTACAATACATACTGATTAAGATGGAACTTGGCATCCCTGGCCATCAAAAAACAGGGTTCTTGAATGTGAGAGAGATAACAGAAAAGGAAACATGAAAAGCTAATATGTAGAAAAAAGAAGATACTTCTGAGTGAACAGGTTTGGATTTTTTTTTTTTGAAGTGTGTTGAAAAAACATCAAAAAATCAGACTGATAGAAAAGAATAAATAAAGTTGTAATTTATCTAATGAAGGTCACTTTACATTTCAGGCAATTAATTTTATATTTACTCTTCAAAATACCCATAAACTTATTTTGCTTTCATTCTAAAATAACTATGACAAGATAAATCTATTTATTAACATTTCTTTTAGGTAAGAATAGGGCAGGGATATTACAGACCTTTTGTTCCCAAACTAAGAGAACACCTGAAAAAACATAATTACAAAACATTCATAACATGAAAATTATTGCATTTTTTTAAATGAAAATTCCATTTTTAGGTAAAAAAACCCTAGATTCTTACTTTAAGATTACTTGTGAAACATATTATCACTTTGTAATTCACTTAGGTACAGTTAAACATGAAAACTTAACTTCAAAAATGTTCTTAGAGCTATATACATAGAGAAAAGACTATGTGAAAAGTTCTGAGTGAACATAAAAGGCTAACAAGTTATTCTGACTTTTCTCTTTTTTGTCTAAATCACTACAATGTAACAAACTGATATTTTAAGTGTTCTGTGGCCTTAAAATACTATTCTCTTGTTACTTTCTGTCATGTTCAGTTTTTCTTACAATAATAGTTTCCTAAGGGGGAGGGGGGAAAGAAAATGTGAAATTAGCACTTACTACAGTGATTATCATTAAAAATTCAAAAGTGTTAGCAAATTCTTTACAGTTCCCAATTGTTTAGTATTCAGAAGGCATGAAGAAAGATCAGCTCAGGTGACATTTACTGGATGTTTTGTTGAAAATTGGCTTTTTGATATATGACTACCAATAGAGGATCAGCTTTGGCACATTAAATGAAATTAGAACAGAGTCACAGAAATGCATTTTTTATATATATATATATTTCATCAATTTAATTTTGATATCTACTTTTGACATTTAAATATGGGCATTCATGTACAATACACAGTTTCAGTTGAACTTCTGCTGTGATGTTGCCCTGAGTCAGAGAGATACCAGAGGATCCTGAGCTGCTGCCTCTATTGAGAACCTGCATTAATCTTTGCACACACCAAGAAAAGCCAGGCAGACTAGAAGTGGCAAAAAACTCTGCCTGCTGTTCACATCATAGTTTTGTGACCATATGATTCCACTTCCCCTATGCATCCCCTGGGGTAGAAAAAACAATCTTTACTCTCTGTTCATGTTGTTTATACCAGTTACTGCAGGTTCTGATGAGAGCAGTCTAAGAAGGATGTAAAGGAATCAAAGTAGGAGCCTTTCTACTTCTTTGTGAAGCTGTCTCAAGTTCAGATTTTTGTGGAAATAGCATAAGGCAGAGGAGCTGTCATTCTGTGTTGTGGCTTTTAGTGGTACTGACCTCAGAGAAAGTAGCCCTATTTTTTGGCTTCTAAACTAAAGAATATATCTGCTTTTATCTTGAGAATAATCTAAATGAGAATCTGGTTTCTGCTCAGTTTGAGGACTTTCATTGAAAGAAAAATCTACGTATTGATTCTTTAGAAAACTTTTATTTGAAAACCCAAGCCAGGATTATCCTTAGTGCATGACTGGCAGTATGGGGATACCCAAATGACTAGTCACACGAACCAGCATTTAGGAGCAACATAATTTCTGTATTGCCTGGAAACTTAACTCTGGCTCCTTCAGACGCAGCTAAGATCAAACAATGAATTTTAGGTACTGCAATTGGCACTCTTGTAAGGATTTATGTAAGTTCTTAAGATCACAAATCTGCAGATTCAGACTCAGATGCAACTGGAACAATATCATGCAGATCCATAAAGGGCAAACAAAACCAACAAATATTGTCCTCTAACTTTGCATGCATGTAAATTACTGTATGAGTATAAAAACAACATGCTCCAGAACAAGAAACTTTTTTTATGAAACTGAGGAGAAGTGCAGTTATGATCTTCTGTCCTCCCTACTCCTGCTTGGACTCTGGGCACACAGCCATACAAGTTATGGCTGCCTCCTGTGTAGGTACCTACATCTGGGGAAAAGCATCTCTCCTCTATTTAGACCATTTGTTCAAAGCTGGGAGAATTCAGATGAATGTTGTTAATTGCAATCCTAAGAGAACAAAAGAAGCTGCATGTAGCAGGTACTATCTTTTATATTCAGACTACTTACAATACATGTTAATATAGGCAAGCTTTGGAATAGATAAGAAGAGTTAGCTTCAAGTTGAAAACTCTACAGATTATTTTAGTGAAAGCAAGAAAACATACAATAAATCTGCAGTTCTCTTGGTTTTCTTTTTTGGGTTAGGTTTTTTTTTATTTGTTTTATAAAGATCAGAGTAAAGCACTTAATAATTTTGTCAGAAAACAACACAGATCAATAATAATTCATAACAAAATCCGTGTAACTTTTTCCTTTTGAAGTCATATTAACTTTTGAATACCAGAGAATCACAGAATATGCTGAGTTGGAAGGATCTTTGAGTCCAGCCCGCAGACCTGCACAGTACCATCCACAAGAGTCACACCATGTGCCCAAGAATATCATCCAAATATTTCCTGAACTCTGACAGGGAGAACTCTACTTTCTAGAATATTAAATTTGCATTTGAATAATTGATTATCCATAATGCATGTCTTTACGGCTTTACACAGAGTTGACATAAGCGCTTCATTATTACAGTATACAATTCTTTATAAAATTTTCTCTTTAGTGATAACCAACTTTTAAAAAGAGTAAATGTTGCAGTCTTAAGAAAAGTAACTAAACTGTACTTTTTCAGGGAAGAGGTGTGGAAAACCCTGGATGACATGGAATACTACCATCATTTTACCATGCTTTATTATTATGACAGTTGAGCAGTGAGCCATGCAGAGTACCACCTTGAGATTTAACAAAATGTTGTATTTTATAGCATCAACATTTCATATTATGATTTCAACTCTACAGAGCCAATGCCTTTAATAATGCTTCATCTCATTTTGTGTATCTACCGGTCTTATACTTTCATGGCAAACTGTTTATTGCTCTGAATGGCAGGAACAACTATATTGCGAGATGCTGTCCAATAAATTCTGAATGACAGGGCTGAAGGCATCCGAGGCTGTTTGATCCCATGAGTTTTTAACAAAGATCTTAAATTTTTTCTAGAGTATTGAGGACTTGCCTTCATAAATGCTTAGGAAGGAAGGATATGTATAGAAAACACTTCATGGAGTATCCTCATTGCCATGCTTTGTTATGTCTACCCACTCACTGAACATTTTACCTAATTTAGTGTTTAGTAGACTGCATCCCACACTCCTTTTGATGCTCTTTTGAATTTTTTCTCCATATATTAGTGTTTTTCTTTTTTCTTGCATGGTGTCTAGAAGCCACTGAAACAAATGAATTTACAAGTCTTTCCTCGTGACATCATATGAGCATTCTCCATCACTGTAATATTTCAAAATAAGTACCGGACATCACATATAAAAAAACATCAGGCAGGTCATACTGGCTAAAATTTTTAGGAGTTCCCTGTAAATTCAAGTAGTTTCAGCGTGTTGGAATCGGATTTAAGGTAACGGAACCAGGGTTGGTAAGCAAGAAAAGATATAAACACATTTATCTTATATTAAACATATAAAGCATTTAAATACTTAATTTCAGAAATTCAGATAATCTTCTTAATGTTTCTAAAAATATGAATGGCTAGGAAAAGAAGATACTTTTTTATTTTTCTGCCAGAGCTATACAGAAGCACTAGCTATGTTCTTCATGTATACCTTGAAGAGATTCAAGTCAGCTGTCATGTAATTTTCCTTAACACTTAATAAATCCTAAAAAGCAGTTAAAAATTCTTGAAAGAATGTATTCTAATATGTGAAAAGCATGTCCCATTTCAAGCCCTGCGAAGCTGCAGGTCCTTTGAATGTAAATTTTTTCATCAGAGAAAATGTCCTACTGTAGACTTTAATGTCTGCCAAGATTTTTTTCTAGGCTTTGGAAGAAACAAATGTAACAACACTTTTTTCACTACAATTCCTTAAACTCATAACCTCACAAATGCAGGATGCATCTCTGAAGGTTTTTGGAAAGTGTAAAGAATGAAAGAAGAGCACTGGGAATATATGTGGAATTCATCTAAATAAAAGCAGATATATAAGTCTACTTCTGTCTCTTTGGATTCCAAAACAGGACAGTAACAAGAACTAGTCCAAACCAGAGGATGACTGTGATAGTGTGAGACAATAATTCATTTTTTGTAATATTTTAAGTCCTGAGCAATGAAGAATTATTCCAGTCTTGTGTACAGTATTTCACAATCCTACATTGAACATAAGTCTTGGAAAAACTATTCTTTAGTGTTTTGCTGATATTCTCAACTCAAAGGTGATTTCCACCATTGAGATCTATGGATTAAATAAATTATGGCAGAAGAAATTTTGCTAAACATAAATATAAATTAATTTTGCACCAACTTCATGCTTCACAATTCATATGATGATTTATGTGCCTAATTTCCTATTTATTACAATAAATTAACTAAAAAGCATGACCTAAATTATAAACTGAACTGTAACCTACTTCTGATATGCATTGGTCATTAAAAATAATTCCATATTTATTCTTGGAAATTTTGTCATTAATTTCTTCAAAATTATTATTGAAGTTAAGGCTTTAGTATAACTGTTGCTAAGGTCTCTTCCCTGTCTGATCATTCATGAGACTTTCTGACAGTTACACTTCCAATGCCATAAACTTAACTGCTGGGACTGAACTGTTTAGGAAACTTCCCAGTCTGACCATTCATAAGACTCACGGTCAATCACACTCCCAACACCAGAGAATTTATCTGCTGGGACTGAAGCCCCTTCCCAGGGGGCTGCTCCAGTCAGCCCATGGAACTCCCCACACACCCCACTCACACAGTCAGACCAGGTTTTCTTACCAGTTCAGTGCCAGGTTTCCCTTGGCGGAGTCTCAGACATCTCGTTCCATAAAACAGCCTGAGCTGGTGCCTTCAGGGAGGATACTCATCAAAAGAACCCCTGGGCTTTTATACCCTCACATTCCAAATGGCTCACAAGTCTCTCTCTCCCTCCTGAGTCCTCTGCTCCTTCTGGGTCTCCCAGTGTCCATCCTCTTGGCTGGTGCCACTGGTCTTTATGCCTTCTGTTATCCAAAAAGGTTGTCAGCCCACAGCTCATGCTGTGTCTCCCAGTATCCACCCACCTGGCTGGCACCACCCATCTTTGTGCCCTTTGTTAACCAAAGGGTTGGCAGTTCATGGACGCTTGTCTCAGGCTTCCATCCAGAGCTCAATCTGCATCTCAAACTGCAGCTTGCAAACAGAACTACCTTCACCAAATCTATTCTTTAACGCTATGAAAAAATTAAAGATATGTGAAGATGGGGAAAACTTTCAGAGTTATTCATGTAAAATGAAAACATATGTTGCATATACAGACACATACCTAACACCAGCTACCTGGGTTATGGAAGAAACTCTTCTACAATAAAGTTTATTCTCTTTTTTTCAGTTATGGGGTTTCTTTACTCCCTGTGAATCAGTGAATACTTAGAGAAAATACTTGACATAGTATTTCCTGTGATAAACCTCCAAAATCAATAAAATAAATTTAGGCATTAATTTGACCCAGTGAGTTTTATCACAGAATAATAGAATCACAGATTAAACTATGATGGAAAAGACCTCTGAGATCATTCAGTCCAACCTTTGACCTAACACCACCTTGTCAACTAGACTGTGGCACTAAGTGCCACATCCAGTCTTTTCCTTAAACACCTCCAGGGACAGCGACTCCATCACCCCCTTGGGGAGCCCATTCCAATGCCCAATCACTCTTTCTGTGTAGAACTTCTTCCTGATGTCCAACTTAAGTCTCCCCTGGCACAGCTTAAAACTCGTGTCGTCTTGTCCTATTGCTAGTTGCTGGGGAGAAGCCCCACCTGTCCACAACCTCCTTTCAGGTAGTTGTAGAGAGTGATGAAGTGTCCCCTGAGCCTCCTCTTCTCTGGGCTAAACCACCTCAGCTCCCTCAGCCTCTTCTCATAAGACTTGTGCTTCAAAAAAAAAATCTAAACTACCATATACCCTTGATCAATGAATGGTACTGTTTCTGTTGGGAAAGTCATCCTCTTTGAGCACACAGATTTGGGAGGGACACACATGGAAGGTTGAGGGAGGAAAGGGACACCTACCTAGCCAGCCAGATCAGCCAAATCAACCCTGGGGTGACAGATGTCACAGCCAGGTCTCCCTCACATCCACATTGGTCCACTGCAGTTGTTGACCTAACAGAATTATGCAGTCTTCTTTTCACTGGTTATTTAATAAAACACCAAAATTTGCTTCAGTATTGAATACCAGTTAGAACTGATAGTTCAGATCATGGATTATTAAATGCATATGTTAATGATGAAATCTGAAGGTTTTGAGCAACAGCAATGGATGTAAGATCATGGGATAGTTCACGTTAAAAAGGAAGTCAAGATACTGTGTTGCCTGTCTCTCTGTTCAAGTGGTGGGATCAGACCAGGTTGCTCAAGGCCTTATCACATCAGATCTCAAAACCCTCAAATGATGAGAATGCACATCAAATGATGTGTATGCACATCTTTAAGCATACTTATCCACTGCTATATTGTCCTCACAGTGGAATTTTGTTAACTTATATCCAGTCTGATCCTCTCTTATTCAACTTTGGGTCATCACCTCTTGTGCTTGTGTTGTCCACCATGAATCACATGTACAGTAATGTGCAAAACTGAACACAACTCTCTAGTTGTGATCTATCAAGTGCCATAGAGAAGCATAATCACTTCCTTCAATATACTGGTCTTTCCCCTTACTGTCATAGCCCATGGGCTTGGTGGCCCCTTCTTCAGTTCATGTGTTGCTGGCTCACTCGCACCCTGACGACCTCCTCCACAGAGCTGCTTCAGCCCAGAACTCCTTAGGATACACATTGCTGCAAGAAATTATTCTTTCTCAGATATAGCAGGTATATTGGCCATTGACTGAGAGTAATTAGAAAGATAGATAGGAAGCTGATAACTTTTTCTTCTGTCTGTTTTGACTTTGATGTTCCTCAGTCTTTCCTCTTTCTATTCTTTGATGTCTGCTTCTTCTCAATTTATTTGACCAAAATGTAATTTTAACATTTATTCAGCTGTTGTTTGGATTTTCCTTCACTCAGTAATGAATTACAATCAAGTATTCATTTCATTAATTCTATGTATTTGTGCACATACATATGCACATACCTGCAATTGGTATGATCTCTGCTGTCAAAATGTAAAATGAAAGATATAACAGATTTATTTTTTTTATTAGAAGTCGTAGGGAAGGGCTTTAAATTAGTTATTTTTTTTCATCTTGAGCTGGATGCAAACTAATGAAAAGCTTGAGGTGTCAGGTCTTCTGGGATTGAGGAATGTGCTTCTGGAGCTCTTAAATATACACAAGAAATCATTAAATTGTGGAGGTTTGTTATCTCTGGATACATAGACTGGGATTAACTTTATGTGTAACAGAACAGGATTTTTCAAAATTCCTAAACTATGGCTTACAATTATTCTCATACATGTCCACAGTAAGTTCACTGCTGACTTCAATGGAAGCAGAGATAGGCTACTTGTTGAATACCTTTGGAAATTATATTGTAGTTTAACAATTCACAGAGAAGTCGTGGCTCTTAGGATGGAATAGTTTTTCCTTTGGTTTGTTTAAAAACAAAAACCAAAACAATTGAGAAAAAAACCTCTTTAAGTACCAAAGAAGAAATGTAATTTTCACATTTGACTATATCCACTGCCACGTGGAAGGGAGAAGCCAATTATGCAAAGAGATCCTACATCCTATTCTCCCTCAGTGAAAAGCAGCTTTAAAACAAAGGTGTGTTTCAGAGCAGCCCTCTCAGCAGATATTTATGCCTCTCTCATCCTCTCCTCTAGCCCTTCTTCACACACATCCCTGTCTTCCCCAGGCACTATGTCAAAACAGGGGCTGTTGGCAGAGGTTTAGGTGGGAGATGCATCTGCATTCAGTGGGTGAGAACAGTGAATGAAAAAATGCAACATGAGAAAAGAAGAGCTATGTTAGAGGAAAATTACATTACCATCTTTACAAGAATATAAAAATATCTATTGTAATCAAACAATTCATATTTTACCTAACATATTCTAAAAATACCATCTTGGTCTACATAATTTCTTTTAATTCTTTGCATTCTTTTTCTGTCTAAAAAATTATAGCTATAAAATACCTGCTATTGTTTTTTTGATCTTATTTCACATACTAATTTCCAGTCCCTGGACAGGAAGTTGTTAACAAGGCTTAATCAGACAGTGACCTATTTGCTACAGCATTAAAATAATCAAAGGCAGTATTTCAAAACTCCATTAAAAGTTTTTCATTCCCTTGTGACATTCCTTTTAACAGAAAAGAAAAAGCTTGGTTTGGTTGTTTCTTCGGTTAGTTTTTTTTTGTTGTTAAATTTTGCCTTAGCATACATTAACATGTAGACCATGATTACTGAGTTAAACATCTCACACTTGGGCTCACAAGTTCTTAGATTTTCTCATTATTTTATTTATAGTTGTATATTTTTATTTCTACTTTCATTCGTAGGTAGTTTTGTATGCTTTGGTTTAAAATTGGTATGCATGTCAAGGCATATGTCCAATATTTACCAGCTAAAGACAAAAGTTTAAAAGACAAAAGTATCTGCCTCATATATATATAGGTAAAAGACTGAAGTTATAGCTGTGGTGCAAAATCTTAGCCTTGATATTTTTCTGAACATTTGATGGAAATTTTACTAATACATAAGGAAATGGTAATGTGCATGGTAATTGTAAGTCAGCTTTTGAAAACTTTCTATGTGTACCTTTGGTTGGCTCATGGTAACAATATTTTTCAAACCCTGTAACAGAATTTCCAACATTGTCACTTACATAGCAGGTAAACCAGCCTAAAACATGCTCCTCACATGAAGCTACCATTATCAATCCAATATCAATAGTGTAAACATATTGAAGAAGGTAGGATAAATCATCTAATCCATAATACCAAAAAAAAACCCCAACAAAACCCAAACAAACAAAAAAACCCCCATAACCAAAATCAAAAAAAACACCTTCTCACAGAAAATTTTAAAATCTACTCCAAAATTGTGAAGGAAGAAGAATAATGAAGAGGGTTAGGAGCTTCAGTCTTTATTTTTCTTATACATGTTTATATCTAGTTTTCAGTTTCTCTGAGGGACAGGGAAAGAATGAAAACAAACTTTTCTTAAGTCCCTGCAAAAAAATAAGAGATTGAATTGGTGCACACCTCTACCAGATCTTCTGTGAAGCTTCCAGATTCTGAAATCAAAGCCTAGACAGAACCTTTATTTCGACTAAAAAGTCTAAAAGGAAATGCTGTTTGCTGCAGGAAGGTAGAGTCTGATGCAAGGTGATGCTGAGGTAAACTGACCTTATAGCTGCTGAGTTAGGCCAATGTGTTGTGAGAGCTGCAAAAACCTAGCTGCAGCAAACCCATGCTACCAGTAATTTGAAGAAACAGAAACCATTACTTTCATTCAAAAAAACCTTTATTTCCCTTTACTTACAGCCTCTTAGCTCTGTTTTTCTGTGTCAGCTGCTGATCAAGACCTTTCCTAGCATGTAGGAAACTACCTCTTATAGAAGCAGCCTGTGTAAACTGATTTACCTTGGAAGTGGTTAATTCTTCTGAGAACCTTCTAAAAGACCCTTTGTTCCAAATCAGATTAGGTAATTAGCAAAGGAGATTGTATTGCATTATGGCATCATATTTAGAAGTAAAGGTTGGAACTCAGAACTTGAAAAACAATTTCATGCTATTCTCAAAATACCAGCTTGGGACCAGTGGCACGAAATTAACACAACTAAAATAGTAGATGTAAAATAAGTGATGAATATCCACATTTTAAATTTATACTATCATTTTTAAATGGGAAGTGTGGCATTTTCACGTTTGTTGCACTGGACTCCTTAGCACTAGTTCAACTTGCTGGACTATAACAAAACAAACAAACAGACAAACAAAAAGGAAATTTCTCCTCAGGTGAAAAATAAATTTAAAAAAAAATAAAAAGGTCTGAAAAAGGTAATTTCAGGCATTAGAATATCTGTAAAGAAGTCCAAATTATGGCTGAGAGTTTTAAAAGGAAAATACAACAGAGAATCAAGCCCTCATGCATGTATTCAGCTCTTCATTATTCAGTGAGCTGAAATACTCCTGACCCCAAATGATGAAGGTATGGAGGTCACTGCAGAAACTTTCCGATTCTCCATAATGAGTTAGTTCAGGGTCAGCTGAGCTTATTAACTCTGGCTCGGCATTTTCCTTGCTAGACTCAGTGTGGCTGCTCTGAAACCTCAGTGAGACTTCCTGCTCTGAACCCAAGTACTCCAGCAGCAGGGCTTAATAGGTTGAACAGAGAAGTAGCCTGGGCCTGGGGCTCCCACAGGGCTAAACCGGTCTGATAACCATCCTGCAACTGGAGGATCAGAGGGCCTGTGTAGTTGGCACATCTAGAGATAACAAGTCTGCCTGAACTTGGTGTCCTTCCAAGCAAAATTACTGAAATGTCCTTGAAGCTCAGAACATTCCACATATTTGAAAAAACAGGCTGCCTTTAGCACCAGAACATCCATGTTTGTGTGGTGTTTATCTCATTTAATAGTACTGCCTGGCCCAAGGAGTCCTTGTAGCTTGAGAATGGCTAAAAAGTGGTATCAATCAAGTAATTTCTGTATATCTCTTTGAATATAAAAGCTTTCAGATGCGGAGTGTTACATTACAAACAATTAAGCCCGTTCTAGAGAATAGGTTTAAAAACAGTTCTCTTCAGAACAGATATTCGGCATATGCCTAAACTGAATTTGTTCTGACAAAATACCCCAAAGAGGAGTACATTCTTCATTAGGATTTAAATGTTGAGCACAGAATCACAGGATCACAGAATCCTTAAGATTGGAAAGACCTCTAAAATCATCAAGTCCAACTGTTAACCTTACACTATGTGATTACCACCAAACCATATAGACAAATGCCACAGCCACATGGCTTCATGTTTCAACGTGTATTAAAATTCAGCCACTACATTTCAATCCTTCAATTATCCTTTAAGAAGAATCAAAGCATCCTTAACAAATAATGACATCTCATATAAAATATATCTGTAAGATCTAATGACTTAACGGAGAAAAGTCAGGGACTCCTGAAGTAACAGAAGCCACTAGGGAAATATCTAGTGTTCCTGTAGGAAGGTAGCATGGACAAAGCCCAGCTGAAGTGCCTTTACCCCAAAGCATGGAGCATGGGCAACAAATAGGAGGAGCTGGAAGCCATCATGATGCTGGATAACTACGATCTTGTTGCCATTACTGAAACTTGGTGGGACTTATGTCATTCGTCATGCAAGTGTCAATAGCTAGAGGATGTTCAGAGGACAAGGAAAGGAAGGAGAACTGAAAGAGTTGCTCTCTGCAAGAGGTGAATTGAGCATGAAGAATTGTCTCTGAAAAGCAGCCATTAGCAGATCTAAAGCCTGTGTGTAAAAATCAAATACCAAGGCAACAAAGGGAACCTCACAGCTGATGTCTATTACAGGATGCCTGATCAAGGGGAGCCTATCAGTGGCTTCAGGTGGCCTATCAGTGGCTTCAGGTGGCCTATCAGTGGCTTCTTGCTCCAGGTACAGGAGTCATCGCACTCACAGGCTCTCATCCTGCTAGAGGACTTCAACAATGCTAATATCTCCTGGGAAAGTATCACAGCTAGCTGTAGGCGATCTAGGAGACTCCTGGAATGCATGGAAGATAACTCCTTGAGCAAGGCAGTAGATAGTCCTACCAGAGAGGATGTGATGCTGGATCTGATTGACACCAGTGGAATTGACCAGGGACATCAAGATTGGATGCAGCCTGGGCTGCAGTGATCATGCATTGGTGGAGTTCACGGTCCTGAAAGACTGGGATCAGGTAAGAAGTAAAGCTAGGCTCCTGAACTTTAGAAAAGCAGACTTCCAGGTCTTCAAGGAGATAGTCAGTAGGATTCCCTGGAAGAATGCCCTCATGGTGAAGGGAGTGGAACAGAGATGGCCTTTAAGGAAGTCATCCATAGAGTGCAAGCATTAACAATCCCCAAGAGCAAGAAATAGGGCAAGAAAGACAGGAGACTAGCATGGTTGAGTAGGGAACTGCTGGTAAAACTAGGGAAAGAAGCAAGTGCACAGGCAGTGGAAACAAGGAAAGGTAACCTGGGAAGAATATAGAGATGAAGTTTGGTTGTGTAGTACAACAGTGAGGAAGGCTGAGGTGAAGCTGGAACTGAAACTGGCAAGGGTTACAAAGAATAACAAGAAAGGCTTCTACAGGTATACCATCCAGAAAAGAAAGATCAAAAAAGGTGCAACCCCTGATAAACAATGCTGTCAAACTGGTAATCATGGATGAGGAGAAGGCTGAGATACTCAATAACTTTTTTGCCTCAGTTTTCAATGGCAACCTCTCTTCCTACACCTCTCAAGTAGATAAACAGCAGGATGGTGACTAGGGAAGCAAAGTGCCTCTAACTGTAAGTAAAGATCAACTTCATGACCACCTGAGGAACCTGAATGTATGTAAGTCTAAGGGACTCAGTGAGATGCATCCCAGAATCCTGAGGGAATTGGTTGATGTAGTTGCCTAGGCACTCTCCATATTTGAAAAGTCATGGCAGTCAAATGAAGTCCCAGGTGACTGGAAAAAGGGAAACATGGTACCCATCTTTGAAAAGAGTAGGAAGAAGGGGCCTGGAAACTGTCAGCCTCAACTCTGTGCCTGGAAAGATCATGAAACAGATCCTCCTAGAAGCTGGACTAAGAGTCAAGGAGGTGATTCAGGACAGCCGGAATGCCTTTACCAAGGACGAGTCCTATCTGACCAACCTAGTGGCCTTCTATGGTGGAGTGACTACATCAATGGACAAGGGAAGAGTTACAGATGTCATTTATCTGGACTTTTGTAAAGCCTATGACACAGTCTCCCACAACATCCTTCTCTCTGTATTGGAGAGAGGGATTTCATGGGTGGACTGTTATGCGAATAAAGAGTTTGTTGGGCAGTCACATTAGACGGTAGTAATCAATGGCTCAGAGTTCTGACAGACATCAGTCACAGTCCCTTGGGGTCTGTATTGGGACTACTGTTATTAAGTATCTTCATTATTAGATTATGTCATTAATGCATTTAATGTATTTAATGTCATAATATCACTTAATGTCATGTAACGTATTTAATATCATAATGTCATTATGTAATTAATGTCATTAATGGCAAATAATCAGGTACACCATCAGCAAATTTACAGATGTTACCAAGCTGAGTCATGCAGTTGACACCCCTGAAGGAAAGAATGCCATCCAGAGGGACCCAGGCAAGCTTGAGAAGTGTGCCTTCTCACACTTCTCAAGTGTGAGAATTTCATGAGAATTAACATTCTCATGAGATTTAACAAGACCAAGTGCAAGGTGCTGCCCCAAACCCCAGTATTAGTACAGGCTGGGGGACAGACAGACCAAGAGCAGCCTTGCTGAGAAAGACTTGGGGGTGTTGGTGGGTGTTTGGAGAGGCTGGACATGAGCTGGCAATATGTGCTTGCATCCCAGAAAGCCAACTGTGTCCTGGGCAGGATGAGGGAGGGGATTCTGTCCCTCTACTCCACTCTGGTGAGAGCCCACCTGGAGTACTGCATCCACTTCTGGGGTCCCCAGAACCGGAAGGGCATCATGTGTTGAAGAGCCACCAAGATTGTTAGAGCGAACCTCTTCCATGAGGAAAGGCTGAGAGAATTGGAATTGTTCATCCTGGAAAAGAGAAGAATTCAGGAAGGCTTCATCTCCACTGACCTACTTGTGGCCTTCCAGTACTTGAACAGAATCTATAGGAAAGAGGGAGGGAAACTGGAATATAAACAATAGTGTCCAGTGACAGAAATCTACAGGAAGGAGGGAGGGAGACTATAATATAAACAACAGTGTGTAGTGACAGAACAAGGGGAGAATAGCTTCAAAGTGAAAGAGGTTAGGTTAAGATTGGAAGTAATTTACACTAGGAAGAAATTCTTTATTGTGAGTGTGCTGAGGCACTGGAACAGGTTGCCCATAGGAGTTGTGGATGCCCCATCCCTGGAAGTGTTCAAGGTCAGGTTGGACAGGACCCTGAACAAACTGGTTTAGTGAAACGTGTCACTGCACACCGCATGAGGGTTGAAACTAGATGATCTTTAAGGTTCCTTCCAACCCAGCCCATTCTATGGTTCTATGACTCCAAATAGTTGATTACTGTTAGTTTTTTTCACAGAATAGGGATACAACATAAGAAATTAATCTTACCTAGGTGGTATATGACATTATCAAAACTTTCTCCAAATATATTTGGACAGATATGAATTCCCACTTGTATGCAAAAAGGTAAATATGAGTGAAAATATTTTTATATTACATTTCAGTGAGATGCGCTAATAGAAATTCATTTCATGCAAGGATCTGTTTACCCCAGGCATTGACATGTGCTATTATATTTAACTGATGAGAAGCAAAGAGTAAAAAGCAACTTTTCTACAAGACTTGAATCTATGGATGTAAATAAATTCCTTCACTGAAATGACTGAAATTTGTAATGTTATCTACAGTGTTGAAACCTTAACATTTTATCTGTTTAGTGTAGATGACATATTTGGGTTTGTTTTCTAAAGAACTTTTCCTACTGTTCTAGCTTAAGGAGGAGAGGTTTGGATACATCCTGAAGCATGACCTCCAGGAAAAGCCAGAAATAACCGTCTGCTTCACAAAATTCCTCTGAAATAAATTTACACCTTAGAACAGAAGATTTTTAAACACTCAACTCAGGACAAGAATTTCTTCTTAATGCATCAAGACATTGGAAAAAGACAGATCAAAGCGAGATGTTATGTACTGTACCATTCACATAAAACTTCAAATTCTGTTTGGGGTGATTTTATTACTACTATCATACCCAAAAAGCAAAATATCATATATCGTCAGATAATATTGAACTATAATTTTACACAAGAATAGAATAAAACAAATTCAGAATCATGTTCTAGGTGCTTCTCTATATATCAAGATATAAAGGGATTATAAAGCAATCAGTAGAAGAAAATCCTGCAGATAAAATGTGTCAGAGAACAACAATACCACCTAAAAAAGGAGATACAAGATATCTGACAGCATTTAGTACAGTGAACACGCAGCGTTTAATCTAAAGACCACTTGAAGTATTTGTTGGCTTATCATTTGTCTGTGCACGAGAAGTCACCTAAAGGGCCAAAAATCCTTGTGTGTGGATATCAGAAAAAATCTTTAGCTCTGGAAAGGAGAGAGAAACAAACCTGTATCTTACAAGTAGTACAAAACTGCTCCAGAATTAAAATTTTATGCAGTATGTAGAGCCCTGAGAGTAAAATAAGACACTCAATACCTGACTGAATATACCTTTAGCATGCTTATCTAAGAAATTCTTGTAATTTCTTAAATTTCTGAAGCTTTAGAGTGTAGCTGAACTGCAATAATTCAATTCCTCTAAAAATTCTGTCTCTCCAGCAAAAAAAAGAAACATTTCAAAATTATTCTTCAAAGAAACTGTTGAAGAGTACTGAGTAGACAGGTGATTAGGGAGTTCACTATATACAATGGAGAAATTCTCAGAACCTATTTTGCTCAGTTGAGAGTAATATTTCCCAGATCAGATCAATGAAGCAGGAAGAAAAGAAAAAAGACACTTCATGTGAGTGTCCAATGAAAAATGAGGAGGCTTCTTCCTTTCACATCTTAAGTCAGAGAAACCTTCCCTAAGGATCAATTAGTAAGTAATTAAAGTCCAGGAAGTCAAAAAATAAAATGAAATTTAGTTAAATAAGAGTTTTATATAGAAAAAAAACCTCTTTTTTTTTTCCAATGGTCCTTCAAGTATGTGGTTTACAGTAAGACAAACTTGTTTTGATTCTCAGACATCAGTAACTAGGCAGATGAGGAACATGTCAACTAGCTTCACACAGTTGTTAAGATCCAATTATTGAGAGATGCCTCTGCCTGAATTAAGGTGCAAACGAGACCATATGCCAAAGTCAATAGTACTGATCTTATTTGAGAATGAATTTGAGGTAAACAGATAGAAAGAAATGAAAAAGAGAAGAGAGAGAGACAGACAGACATATCAAGCAGAAGATAGTCACCACACGTGGTAGTCTCATTGATCCTTCTTCACCCTGGATTTCTTGGTGGTGAAGGTCCTGAGGTTGTTCAAAACTTTTCAGTCTTTATACATTTTAGCAAAAAAAAGAATTAATGCTCATTGGCTACACAGTTCTCTAATGCTAATTAGTCCACATGCTCAGTCTTTCTTTTCTTTTGAGTCAATGGGTCGCTTGGGTCAATGGGCTGAGTCAGTGGCTATGATCTCCACCTGCTGGAATTACCTTTTACCGGGTTGGAGCTGATTTCAGCACAGTTGCTGAGTTTTCTTTCCTTGTCGCCGATAAATTGTGCGTTCTTTGTGTCCATTATCAACTATACATTCTTCTCCCCAAGCTTTGTTTACCTCCCCCTAGGCCTGAGGTAACACCCACATAATAAAACCACCTTTATCTTATCTACAGTCCAAGTTTCAAGTATCCACAGAGTAATATTCGGCGGGGGAGAGGTGGAAGGAGGGAGGAAGATGCTTCAGTGGTCATTGGGGGTCCCAGATTACATCTGACCCACAACTTGGGATGATCTTTGTTTGACTGGTGATATGCATAGGAGCAGGTGCTTCGTTACAGAGTTTGCCATAGTAAGAATTTTTGTCCAGATATGTTATCCAGGATGTGCGAACCAGATCTCACTCCTGCCAGGCCTAGAGTTAGTGCCATCCTGTCACTCTCTTCTGTGTTTATCTCATGGTAAAATCCTTCTGTGGCCTTATCACTGTCTGAAACAGGCAATTGTGCTCTTCAAGTCCTTACAATAGTCACTTTTCCTTATTAGTAAATCTAGGTCAGTTACACCCTTTTAAGAGAAAGAGCTTGGGAAAAAACATTAAAACTACACTTTCGTAGCCAAAATGAAATGTAGCATGATAAAAAAAAATAATAATAAAAGGGAAATTATCAACTGCTATTATTAGAAAAGGGAGTATAGGCTAGTCTCACATTTGCTGAAGCATGAGAAATTTAAGAATGTAGGCTGTTGCATAGAGAAAAATTTTTCGTGGCTCTTTTGAAACAAGAAGTAATAACTTGAATTTCTATTTTAAATCTAGTCCATGAAATAAGGAGGAAACATGAAGGAAGTACAGGGCAAATGTAATTAATAGCTTGAAATATAGAGAGTGGGAAAGATTTAAATTTTCTAGTAAGCAATAATTGCAGGGTCTTGATATGCCTGAAACTTGGATTAGGCTTTGCACTTAGGTAAATCATAGGTATTTCTGCCTTACAGGTCTACCAAAAGAGAAAGGGTAACTGGAATAAACTCTTTTTCTTAAGTTTTGGTAGTTCAGTGGTGTCATGACTAACTCCATTGAATAAGCTTACCAGGAGAAGAGGCTCTTTTATGAGGCCTAAATTTTATTTTTTTTCTCTTGAGAAAGGTCATGCCAACACAAACCACAGCGAGAGCTGCCAGAGAGACATGCAAGACAAATTAGTCACATGGAGCCTGCAGAAACTGCTGCTGATATGCTCAGATACTGTGGGAATTGCTGCATCGTGTTGCCGTCTGCAGTGGCTCACTTTCCTGAAAGTAAAGAAGGTAATTAAATAGCATTCAGAGTAGCATTTTAAAATGTAAGATTATAACAAGAAAAAGAAAAAAGGTGCAGTTAGCTCAGACAGTGGAGGTTGGAGAACACTGGACTAGTTTCTTCTTTCTTATGAAGACAATTTTAGTTGTCTCTTAGGACCAAAATCAAGAAAAAATTAAGAGTATGAATTCAAACCATATATGAATGTTACACAGAGGAATACTTGGATGAATGCTGCTTCCCCCCTCCCCCTTTCAATTAATTTCCTTTTTAGATAGCTATGTGATGTCTGAGTCTAAAATTATTAATTGAAATAAGATATGAAAGCAGAGTCATTGCATCTAGTAATAACTTCGCCTTCCAGCTCCTTTGGCAAATGAAGAAAAAAAATGCAGCATAAATTAAATCTAGGCTGTTCCCTTCATAATTGTAAATTAAACAACTCACGTGAAGTACAGATACCAAAACCACTGACAAAGCAAATTCTGGGCAGATATCACATATCTACCAGCTCTGCCAAAATGAAAAAGAACAAAGATGCTTATCCTAATTTATGTAGAAAACTAAAACTAAGCAGCTACTGAAATGTTAGGAACTAAAGCATTAAGAAGTCCAAACATTTCTAAAATGGTAGAAAAGGTGTTCTGCACGTTCTAAGATCTTGGGCTTTTGTTAACAATTTTCTGATTTATTGGTTGTTGTCCAAAGGTTCAGCTGAAGAAATAAGTAGCTGTCCTCCTGAATACAAAAACAAAGGACAAAGAGTGATACAGTAAATCTATGATAGGTTAACAAACCAATTAGCCTTACTTTAGATACAAACTGACAAAAAATAGGCAAAATCAAGTCTTAAGCAGCTATTGGTTTAAATAGAAATCCTTCCTGATAAGAAGAGGGAGAGAAAGAAAAATCTCTAAACTCATTCTCAATTTAAAGTGAAAAAAAAGAACTCTCTCTTCTTTTCTTTCTCAGTAAAATCATTGATCTCATTCTCACATAATTTGTTACCTCGTTATAACACCATTATAGTACAATAATACTATTCTGTGGAAGATCAGTATTGTATTATGATTTAGAAAATTCAGAAGTGCTAAAGAAATAAGGACATTAGAAAAGGGTAAAGAAGGAATACCCTTAGGATGGAATTTCCCTATGGCCTTGTTACTGTTTATGAAAAATATGAGGGAAGATGTAAAAAAAAATTATATCAAAGGCTCAGGTAGAATGATAAGCAGACAGGGAAAACTCCTTGGAGTTCATAACAGGTCATTTTGTTACTGCAAAGCACAAGGACTTAGTTACCTGTTACTGCACGATAACTGCTGGCATCTTATCTATCTGCTTCCACATGGACCCTTCATTTACTGAGTATTTCAGTCCACAGTGATGGATTGCTGTTCAGTTAGGATTTTGCAGCAACTTTCTCAGCAGGAGATGTGTTTGACCTATCCAACTTTTCACAAGCAGTTAAAAGATTAAGACTTTCCATAGATGCAGTGAATCTCACCTGTAGTTGCAATTTACATCAGTATTTCCATTCATTCTGTGCTTTAATCTTTAGCCAAACTCTGTTCTCTGATTGAGGGAAAGTAAACTATTTTCAGTTCACCTCTGGAATTGTATATAGTGTGAAATTTCCTCCTTGACGAAAATGGAGGTCAGTATATTACTGGACATTTTGTGAAATATCTTCCTATCAGTGCGTTTCTCAGACACAACTTTTCCCCAAAGGCACCACAATTGTTGGTGTTGATGTTTTATTTATACTTCAGGCATGTAAAGCAAGACAGAAACACTACCTTTTAGCACTTGCATTCTAAGAGTAATGAAATACATTAAAAGTAACAGGATGAGAGTTTATATGCATTTGGAATTAGAATAAATAGTATGCAATACTATGAAGAATTTGATTGTGAAGGGGTATTAATTAGAATTGAAGAAACAAATCCAAACAATTGGAAATGTTTAGTTAAACTAAAGGGAGTGTGAGAAAAAGCACAGAATTGCTCAGTTATGTCATGATATACACACTTTACATCCAGTGAGGATATATGTATGTCAGTGTCCTGTCTGCTCAAAAAAGATAGCATGACATTTTTGATTCAAGAGGAATAAAAAAAAACAACTTGTCCCTAAGGAGACAAAGTTGGCAACAGCTAAATACAGGACTGAAGGTTCAAGGAGTACTTGGCCTTAGCTTGTCTCTGGAACTTAACAATAGCTCATAAGTGGTGGGCTGAACGTAATTTGGATTCAAGTCTGAATAAGAACTAAAAAACCCAAAGTAATCTCTGTAACCGCATCCTTCTAGGAAGTAGGTGAGAGGCAAGGTTGCACTGTTATGACATGAAGAATCTTGCTGTCTCATTTAGATCATTAACGTCAAGAAAAGGAAGAAGCAGTTGAACACTGACAGAAGAATGAGCCTTAGACTACCATTAGAGAAGTAGAAGACACTGCTGTGTTAAGCAGTATGCATGGTTCCAGCTACAGAGAGAGTGGAATGACTATGCTGTCTTTTGCTAAATTTGTATTATCCTTAATAGAATGATGTTCTTTCTGTGTGGGTGTAGATTGTTTCTGAGTGGTAAGGTGTCAGAGTGAATCTTAACTTATGGTTGTCTGTTCTCCCTTGCTGTCCAGTTGAAGAACAGTGTGCAGAAGATGCATAAGATGGCTCTGCAGCATTTTCATAGGAGGATGTGGCTGAGTTGAAGATTAATCTATTGCCTGTTATAGGCTTAACAATTTTTGTCTGCCTTTGAATTCCTATATTCTGGTGAGAACTAGAATGGTCACAATAACAACTCTGATTAGAGCTATGAAACAGTTAATAAGAGAATTGTTTAAAGAACATGAAGTACAGCTGTCTTCTTCAAAATCCAGAAAGGCTGGAAATGCCATGGAAAGCAAGTCACATCTCATGAGACACCCAGTCAGGTCCTGCATCATAATCAAAGCTTAAAGAACAATACTTATGAGGTTTGACTGTCACTAATGCTAAATATTCTTAATTACTGTGTTATTAAAAGTTCTTTTAAGTATCCTTTGATTTCTAATACCATTAGAATAGAAAGTATCTAGTAAGTTTCCATCTCTATCTTTCAGGAATTTCAAAGGGTTATTACGTAAGAGATAGTTGATTAATGCAACAATGAAGTAAAAATGCAATGCATAAATCCAGACTTCAAATAAATCTGATGACCTAATTCTTTATCGAAAGCTACATTATGAAGCAGAAGTAGGTGTTTAATTATAACACTTTCACCACTATTTTAATTAAATATTCAAATACAAACATGACCTAGAAATACATCTTCCAATACATTTATTATCTGAGCTTATTTTTCTTCAGTAATACAATGACATTAATGCCTTTCCCACAACTGTACATATTATAGGTAACAGTATAAAATACACACATGAATCACACTTTGTTGTGCCTGCATTACTTGGCAACACCATGTCACTGAAGGAGGAATGTAAAAGTGAAGATCATGTAACCTCTCTTTTGTTCTGTTCATTTTGCTACATTTCTCTGTATGCTAGGATTTCTTAGCATACATTGCAAGTGCGCGGCTATAAACCGGATTTACTTAAAGGTTCTTCACACAATGAAATGCCAGTAGCAACATATGTTGGAAATTCATGTTTTAGAATGGCAATCTGTGGTATTGAAACTGTACTGTTTTCCACAAGATTTACGTTCCTTTTTCTTAGAGTTACCAAACAGACATTGCCTGAACTGATACACTGTAAGTTTTCTCTAGTCAGAAGTACTTTGGAATTCATTAGTCTTCCTAATCTATCTTGGCATACACAAGTAAGAGAGCCTTCAAAAGGTGCAATACCTGGCATGAATCATTTATCTGCAAAGCAAATGAGCTGAGAATATAGGTCATAAAAAATGTTCAGCAAATATTCACTACTTTGTTCTGAGTTCATAATATCCAGTACATTGTGTGGTTGGATTCGTTATAGTTATAGTTCTACAATTTTCATATATGTATGTACGTGTGTATAAAATGTATTTATCTTTGTAATGGACTTGTGACAGCAATAGGGTTGTATAATATTTCCTGATGTTATTTATCCCTGTCAGTATTGCATGATACATATATATTATGTATAAACTTCATGATAATTAATAATAGCTCAGAACAGAGGTTCTATTCATAATTTAGACAAAACCTTAACTGTTCTATATGCAATATACTTAAAATCTTAACTGGCTTCTATTTGGCAGAATAAATGGATCCTACCTGCTGAAAATTAAAAGTTAACTCTGCTGTCTGAACCTGCCTTCTGACCTCTCTAAAGATAAGACAAGAAATTATATCCTGTCCTGCCTTCACCAATTGTGTCCTTTTATTTATACATATGTAATACACAAATATAATCACAAATATCAGAGACATGCTCAAGCTAACCTGGATAGGCTACTTCAGCCTGTGTGTAGCAGCACATATTGAAATCTGTGGAGCTGCAACTGCACTTGCTATCGGGAACTACACCGATCATGGTGTATCTTTATGGGCCACGCACAGCATTGTAAGCATACACTGTGATAATCATACACATTCACTTAACATTGCCTTTCATCTTTACTGGGAAATAACAGCTGCGGGTAACTAGAGTAGTTTATATACCTAAATCTGTGATAACTCTCTGGTCCTGTATAAGGGTGTATTGGGAGGGCTAGAAGAAGTCAGGTTTTATAAGATAAAAAATGCTTTGAAGCATTCTGACTTCAGAGATTAATATTTTATTTCCATCCTATGCAGTTCTTGAGACATTCTTGATGGTAACAAATATTATTCCAGTTTGTTCCATGTAGATTGTTAGTTGTGGAGCTGTTTCTGAAATAGCTTGTAATGTATTTTTATAAATAATATTAGATAACTAATGAAGCCCTCCTTTATCTGAGAGGCAGCATTGTTTTTATGAGGCAAAATTTATAAAATATTGAATCTCAACATCTAATCTTCTGCCACCTGTGCCTAGTAAGATTTTAACATCTTGCATTCACCACTGTTTATTCTACAACCTTGGACATGAATAAGGAGGAGGAAGCCCAAGGACATCATTTGACATCAGTTAGCTCACAGACTCCACTCATTTGGTCAATAAACTGCTTCTTGTAACTCAACTGAATTTACTAGGATCAAGAAAAGACTTTTGGCTCAAATTATCTTAATTCAGATAGATGCATTCTATTTCTTTTTTGTGTAGTTTATGAACTGACAAATTTGTACTGAAGAAAAAAGTGTTCAAGAAAGAGTTCTTTAATTGAACTGAATGGTACAAAATGACTGTATGTCATCAAATTAATGATTCTGGAATTCTATCTCATAGAAAGTCCTGCTTTCTTTGCAGGAAAAATACAAAGCCATAGTGATTTTCTTAATTTTTACTTTCATTCACTTAATGAATCCTGGTTTTCTCTGTAAGCCTGCTGGTTTTTTTAATAAAATGTTTTCTTCTACTCTTATGTCTGAAATATGATAGAAATATTTGAAAACAGAAATTTCAGTTTTAATGTTTCTTTTTGAAAAAGTAACAAAATTTCTTTGTGAAGGACTGCTACCAAAAGAAGAAAACGTATGTCATTCTCATTGTTTCATTCAGTTCAGGAAGCTTTGTAAAACAATTGATTAGAAGTAGTCTTCTCCTAATCTGAGCCTAGTACTCCATCTAAGCATTAAGGCAACAAATTTACCTCTCTCCAGATGATGATTTGGCACTTTGGTTAAAAATGTACTTTCCCCTTCCTTTCTCATGTTCAACATGTGAAATTCTGAATATTCCTCTCAGGCTGTTAATATCACACTTTTCAGATATTTCGAAGTTTCCCACTAGATTGTTTTTAATTATATTTTATATTTTGCTAATTGTTTTCATGAATAATTTTCATGAATTGTTTTCATGTTAATTTTTCTCTAAATTCAAACCTTAATTGAATTTTGATGCACTATATCAATCTGATTCTAATAAATATTTTTTCTCTTCATATAACAGTACATAAAACAAGATAATGTATAGACATTTTCCCTGTTAGTCAGAGACTTGGTATGTAACTTACCTCAACGTTTGAAACAGTGAAAGAAAATGTGAATTTCCATTAGTCTACATGCAAAATTATATAAAAGAGGAGAAAGTTTACATTTTAACACACAGTATGATTTTTTCTAAGTTATACAAGTCCTAGTGTTAAAAAGCTCAGATGCATTTTTAATGCCTGAAATTAAATAAGGGTTCATTGCAGAATTCCCTTAGGTTTGCCAGAAAGAAAGAATGCATAGGATATTTTCTTTCTCTTTTCATCTCAGATAGAGAACTAAATCAAGTTTTGTTTTAACAAACTACCTATGAGAAAGCATGTCCTGGTTCTCATGGTCACCTGTCTGTGTAGGATCTTTCACAGTCTGAACCATTAAGAGTAATTCTATTAATATACAAATGGACATGACTACCCTTTATTTTAGTTTAGCAATAATTAAATCCTAAAGTCAAATGGAGCCTTACATTGCACCTAATTATTGCCCTTTTCATACTGACAGATTGTTATTTATAATAATAATAGCACATAAATCTTTATTATCATCTTTACTATTCTTATATTGGTTTCCCAGAAAATTTAAAAGGCTTCAAAGTGAACTGAACAAAATAAGGGTATGAATCAAGGTTGGGCAGTATACATAATATGTAGCTTGTAGCAGTTTTGTTCTCCTGCAAACAGTTGCTGCTTCTTTTACAGCAAGAAGCAGAATGCCTTAAAATAAATTAGTATAAAATAAAAAATAATATGGAACATCACAAGTTAATTTAATTGACCTTCTGATATTCACAATAATATATTCCCTTTTAATAATATATATCTTCAAAAGGCCAAATTTTGACTTGCAGTAATAAAGATAACTAATCTAGCAGTTATGGAAATATCAAAACAAATTATTCTTGAAATAAGTAGCTTATGTAATAGTGATTCATCAACTGCATTTCTTTCCAAATCTTCTTATACTGTTAAATCCTTCCATGGAGTACAGTCTGAGAAAAATGCTCACAGTATTCCAGTTTTTCCTTAGAATATTCTGGGTAGAATTAATATAGCACAAAATATAGGCATGTGGGGTCATTCAAGCTCCATTCCTTCCTGTATATGAAGGAAAACTTCATTAACTGCATGGTCTGCTGAGAAAAACAACATCCTCAAATAAAATTTATGAAGTGCTAGTCATCAGAGTAAGAGCTATGGGTGTGTAAAGTTTGAGATTACTTAATCAAACTGGAAAAGAAAAATGCCTCCCATAATATCAAAAAGAGGGAAGGAAAAGGTTATCCGTGACTGTTTCACTCACGGATAACCTCACTCCTAACTGAGAAGCGCTTAATAGCAAAAGGAGTAGGATGGCAGGAGGCAGAGTTACCTCCTCCTGACTTTCAAGCTAAAGCACCCTTTTTCCTTTCCTTTGTGCCCTGCACTGAAGGTACTGCTGAAACTGAGGGATTCAGCTGGTTATTTCAAGCCTCTGCACAAACAGCTTGCAGAAAGGCATACATTTGCTCTGGGCCAGGCTGTTACACCCCAGCTCTGAGTCAAGAACACTAATTTCCAAATTAATGAATCACAACCTTATCTCAGAAGCCCTTAACTAAATCTAGCCTTAAACAATGGTTAACTCCAACCTGGTGGAAATATCATCTCTATGCAAAAGGGGTGTTTTCTGACTGGTACTTGCAAACACACCATACTACTTCTCTGCTGAATAACACTGATGCTTCTTTTCCTTTTGTCTACCAATAGAAAAGGAGAAGACACATTATTATCATCCTAGCAGCCTTCAGAGGACAATGAATAAACACAATAGTCTAAATATAGACCTAATACACCAGGTAGCCTGTGAGGTTCTTAGGGGCATCTTTCTGTTCAAGAATTATTGTCTATAAAAACAAGGCACATCACTGAGGTAAATAGGAAGTATATGTATTTTAAAAATCAACCAGAAGGATTTTTTTTAAGAATATTTGGAAAAAAATATATTTTAAATTCCAGAAGATAATGTACAATACTTACATGGAGCTTACTATAAATATTATATGACCATATTTTCTTTGTTTTCAGAAAGAAGACATTGGTTTCCCATAACCAGTCACAGATAAAAGAGTTCCCATTTTCAGTGCACTCTAAGTTTGATCATTGAACAGATGTCCCCACTGCTTAATGGGTCTGTATCCTTGTTTGAACAGGGGTCATTAAACCTGGATCACCAGATTGTACTGTATGTCTGTGCACTAATGATTTACATCTGTGAGCATGGTGGGAGAAAAAAAATTATTTAAACTTGTTAATTCATAAGGGTTAGAAATTTGATTTCATAAGAAAATAGGAGCCCAGTTTCACAAAGTGACAGTGAAACCTCCTTCCAAGGACATTAGCAGTATAGCACACTCATTAGCTAAGAACCAACAGCAGATGTCCACTGGAGAGTGGGATGGTTATTTGTAAACAAATTGTGAGAAGGGATACAGGAAATCAACCATTTTTATCCAAATAAAAAGATACAGGGCCAAAGAAACAGTTGACATAAACTGGCATAGCTTCCCTGAATTCAGGGTAGGGAGACACTCCCATTTCTATTAGTGGAGTCTTGGACATCAGAGCTTTTGAGGATTAGGAAAGGTTTGACTAGAAGGGGGTTCAGGAGGAAGGGAATATAGTCATAAATTGAACAAAAAAGTCCTAAAAAAGTAAGCTGAAATCTATGGTCTGGAATTCCCTTCAATCAAATTAATTTTGGATTAATCAAAAAATGTTTTATTTTCATTGAGAAACATTAAATCATTGAAGTCTGATTTTGTCCCTTTAAAGATGAGGTTTCTTGTGTGAATGATACATAAAAAGATATTTCTATAAACATATCAAAATTCCAAACTTTTCATTTCAAAATGGCACAGTAAAAAAACAAGGCTTTATTTACAAGTATAATTTCAAGGAACTGAAAACTTTTGTAATGTTCAAATTCAGTAGTGAAAAAATCCAGCAAACTTTAAAAATATTTTTAAAATGTCATTTACTTTCCCATTTATAAGGAATATATATATCCACTTTCTGCTGACTCACAAAATCTGATAAGGCATCAGCTGCTATATAAACAAAATATGAAATAAGAGTAGTCATATTTTCAATGTTTAGAGGGTGTCTGAAAATTCTGCCAAGAACTTGAAATATAGCAAAGTGTGGATGAGATCACTATTAATTGCTGTTAATTTTGTGAGAGAAAATTGGTGGTGTTTTGATTAGTTGAAGAGGTTAAAGTCTCATGGTATTTCACGTTTCAGCTGCCGCTTGTTCAATGCTTCAGTGTACATTTAATATCACAATCGTGACAGGACCTTTGTGAAGTAAGCAATATGACCCTATGAAGATGCAGTGGTGGTGCACATGGAGGACAATTTCTGAGCTTTCAGTAAGAAATAATAGTTTGATACTTCAGTCCTTCAGCAATGCAAAAATAAGCAAGAAATCAATAAGATCATATTGCTTTTATCCAAGGAACTGATTTATATATTTGGGTAAGGATCTCACAGTAGCTTAATGTGTTCCACAGCCTGTTAGAGGCTTTACATACCATAGTTTATTTGCTTTCACACCACTTTTCCAACAGTTGAGTCATATTTACAACTTGGAAACAAAGAAGCTTTTTCCTATTGAGTTTTGGGGTTTTTAATTATCCTCAGTTTTACAGCTTGATAATTTTCTGTTTCGTTTGCTGTTAAGACTTTGTTTTCTTATTAAATTTAATTTTTTAAAACAACCTTCCAAGATATGGGTTCTATTTATAGTTTGCATAACTAATAGATTAGGAACTGAAAATTATTCCATAAAATGTTGTGTGTTTTCTGTAGTACAATATTTATATAACATATATTAAAACAAATAAAAATTCTTTGGACCACTAAACTTCTGTTGCATTGTCTGCAGAAGGAACAAATGTGGAAATGGAAAAGTCATACAACATACATCTATGGTATCTGCCATTCCTTTTTATTACATTTATCTCCCCAAAGATATATTTGAGTAAGTAGAATACAGATTGGCACTCAAATTGCTTCTAGAATGGGGGTTTGTGGTATTTATATATTAACAATTTTTAATCATGTATTCTGTATGAATCATCATAGATTTTTATTATGGAAGATTTATAGACTGCTACAAGGTTATAAAAAAAATTTCTGAAGAAATAATCTGCTCAGAAACCCTCCTGCATTATTTACTGGCAGTTTCAACAAAATGAGAAGCTTTACGTAATCTTGTTGGTATTTTTTGGTGCTAGAAGTAAGAAACTTAAATTTGATTAGACTACTTTTGGATCTGAAGACCAGAAGAAGTAAATGTTTCTTTTACTGAAAATATCAGTCCGTTTTATTAGTTGTTGTACAACAAATTTGAAGTGGAACAAGCTCCCCAAGTTGCAATTTACTTATAAGTCACCAAAGAAGTTGTCTAGACTACTTACCCACAAATTCTTCAATTCCCTCAATTTTCTCAGCTTTTGCCTCTCTTGACAACTAAAAAGAATCAAAATGTTCCCATGACTTAATTGTACTTAGAAAGAAATCTTTTCTGTGATTTGTTAGTATTATCTAGGTCAAACCTAATAATCTATCAGTGCTGCAAAGCAAAGCAATTTTTTGAGCTGAGAAAAGGTAAGAATTTAGAAGCAAATCTTTAAGAATGTGGACAACTTATTAGCTATTCTGCACATTTAATATGAAAACTAATAAATACCCCTGAATTGCCAGATTCTCCTCCATTGTACTAAATTTCACCCTCGTCTAACTGCTAAAAAAACCCAAAGATCAAAGACTGGATTAATATAATCTGCTTTTTAACTGTGACATCTCTAGAAAAAGGCCAGTTCTGAGGCAAAGTGACTAATCATCTGAAAAGTACCAGTACTTTATCAGTGTGTTTATTAATGACAAGACAATGTTAAGCAATGGGGCGATAAAAACTGCAAATTCTATTAAATCCTTCCAGTTTTCAGCTTCATGAAGCATTTCAGAATGATTTAACCAAACTTGGTATTTAGGCAGTGTGGTGACAGGTGGGAATACACAATGGAGGAGAGAAATGGACATTAAGAGCTCTTCAAACTGCATGAGAACAGCAGAGACTACTGTGTCTTAAATCTAGTAATAACCCTGTTCTGGTTCTACTGCTTCCCTGCCAGAGTGGCAGAACATTATATCAAATATTATATAAAATATTATATATTTTAAGGCTTCTTTTCCACAGATTTATATTATAAAGAAGTCACAGCGCACTTTTTGATCCGTTTTTTTTATTAACTCCTACTAGACTGAAAGGAAAAGAGTCCTACCACTTTTTGTTAGTTAGGCATTTTGACATTGTTTTTCCTCTTTATTAGTTCCAGAAGCACAAAATCTGCTTAAGAGACATATTTGCCTGTGGATAATTACACTTGTTTGATCAATGGCAAGGAGTACCATCCTTGTCTGCTAGACACAAACTATGTCCTTTGTCTGGAATATGGAAGATTTCTGCAGCTGTAGCAAGACCATTTGATTTTGATGTTATCAAAAGGGTTATTCTGTCCTTATTGATTGTCTGATGCAGACCAGTATATCTGTAAGTTTCCGTGGAACTCTCTTTTACTGTTTTCTATTCAATTACCTTCCATCAGCTGCCATGTGAAAAATTATTGCAAGACTATGTTCAATTCTGCTGTTAGGAGTAAGTTTCTTTCATGGCTACCTAAAAGCTTTGCTGTCACTGAGAAGAAAAATAATTTCTTATAAGAGTTAAAGCTGTATAAACCAATGTTCTCTGTTCCCATATATAAAGATATTGTTTAAGGAAATATAATTTTTCCTCTTTTATTTTTCATATTATCAAACCAGGTTTTAAAGATAAATTCAAGGAAAGATATTAAAAGAAGAATGGGAACTCTTTTAAATAATAAGTTTCAATTCAAAAGGAAAAGCTGCAGCCTAAAGAAACTCTGATAAAATGTCCATATAAGAAAAGGAGGTCACTTGCTTCCAGAAAAATATTGTATAAAATGGAATGTGTTTCTTGTCAGAAAATGTGATTTTGATTTTTTGATATCAGTGTTGTCCTCATCTTCTACAGTTATTACTTTTAGCATGGATGGGGAGCATTGTTTTGCCATCCTGATAGATGTTTAATCTAGACTGCAGTAGAAACCTAAATAAGGACATATAAATGATAACATTTTTACCATCAGTCACAGAAATGATCAAAAGACCTGATGAGAAACATGGAGAACACAAATGATAATTATCTGCTCTTAAGTGTTAGAATCTAAGTTACATATTCTTGTGGGTTTAACATATCTTGTTGCATTAACCCAGACTACTAAAGTTGAAAATTATAAATAGCTTTCTGTAAACCCATGCTGAATAAGAAAAGCCATTCGACTTTCCTCTCATTTCTGAGACTTCAAAAGATTATGTTGTGTTACAAAGCTAAAGAAGCAATTGCAGTATTGTAAGGCTTCTCCCAGAGGAAGCTCTGTAGCACTTAACCCAGATTTCCTGCACATGGGTTACTAGACTCTAGAGACAAAGCTAAAAGTCACTCTCTCTTTGTACATTCAACCACTTGTTGAACTCAGCTCAGCATTCAGAGTTGTGAAAGGACTTCAGTTTGTTTACCATTAAGTTTTCTGCTTCAAAACAGAAAAGCTTTTTGAAAAGTAGATTTATCATTCCTGACCAACTGACTCAAATATTCTTGAAATGTTTAACTTTTCTTCATGTAAGTCCTGAAGACCAAAAGTAAGTGGGGTTTGTCTACAAAGGAGAAGATATTTCTAACTCCCTTTTGAGACCCCTATTCACACCAGTTCTACTAGCTTCACTGCTCTCCTTTATATAGCTCTTTTATATCTCTTATTATATAGTATCTCTCTCTCACTACTGTCCTTATAGGACAGTGGATGGTGGTCAGACAAGACAGTCCCCACTGCTTAGGTCACTGAAACCTGGTCTGGCATCTACAAAAAGCTGAAGTAATTCTGCAGTAGCTGACAAACACTCTTATTCTGCTTTTCCCTGAAAGAAAGGAGGAATTCAGGGACTGAACTCAGACCTTCACTCACAATATAGCCCTTTCCTGCCCCTGAGAAAAAGCAGCTTTGCACCATCTCTTAATCAGGTTAACTCTTATTCAAGCTGGAAGTTTTCATCATTTTCTTTTATGGAGCAAATTATTAATACCACATAACATGGCTCACTCTACTTTAAGCTTTCTATAAAGACAACATTAATTATATCATATATATTTTTATATCAAATATGTTTTTAATTATATAAGAATAAGTATAAATGTATATAGTATATAGTATATATATAGTATGTATATATATATATAGTATGTATATAGTATAAAAGTATAAATAATTACCTCTAATTTTTTTATATACTACTCTTCTGAGAAATTAAAACAGTACCATTTAAAACCACATGACAGAAAAACATGTTATCCAATGTACCAGAAAAAAAGTCTAGTGAAACAATTTTCAGTAAAAATGGTCTGTGCCTTTCACTATAAATTAGGCTTTTGAAAAGAAATAATGTTCCTGAAGATCAATAAAAATATGTCCTTCCCCACTTCCCTATGTTTGTCTTCTTATTTTAGGTGTGATCAGGTCTGGCTGCTTTTTGATAGAACCCTGCTATTAGATGTCAAGCACCATTTATCCTACTCAGTGGAGAAGAGATGCCTCCCATGAGTGATATAGAGCCTGTAAAGTTAGCTACCTACACTTCATCAAAACCTGGAAAAGCCAAACTCTGTGTACTGACTAATGAAAGACTATCCTGCCTAGAGAAAAGTTTGGAGGTGTCTGCCACTAAGGCTCACTGTCCAAGAATCTCTGTTTTTGGCTTCATTTTCAACAGTGAATTGGATGGAGATTAACAACATTCTGAAGCCCCAGCTGGACTGCTGGTCAAAGCAATATTAAAATTTATCATTGTATATATAGAAGCAATTACAAGATTTAGTAGATGATTTTTCAGGCAAATATGAAGATTAGAGAACAATGTTCTGGATTGTATTTGGGGAAAGAGGGGGACGGAAAGAGAGCAGGAAAGAAAGTTTCATTCCAGTGTCAATAGGCAGAAATAGACTGGCATTTTAGGGAGCAGTTTTTCTTTTAGATATACATTTATAAACATAGATATATATATACATGTATAGATGTAATACTTGGCTGGTGTAGGTACTCTTTCTTTTAGGATAGAGTACTGTCATTACTCAGTACGAAATCTCAATCCTTTCTGTGTGACATAGGCTAATGGTAACTCTTACAGACTAGAGAGAGTTTTGGCTTGCTTACGCATTTAGTGTCCAAAAAGTCAGAGCTGGAATAGAGCATCTGTGAACAACTGTTCACATCATCAAAAAAAAAATATTGATTTAAAAATTATACTAATTAACTCATAATGAGTGAACTATACAGTCAAGATCAATATGAGCAGTAAAACATATATAAATTACAATTTTACACCTACAAATTTATCAACATCCTGATAGAACTAATTTTGAAAAGTTCAATCGCACAGCTGCAAGCACCCTCCTACCTCTCATGGGAGTGCATGTTTCCACGTTTTACACATTTCCATTTGGAAATGTGGGTATTGAGGCTCATATATGCCTGTGCTGCTCCTAAAACACATTAATGCTCAAGTCAGGAGGCAAGTACCCTCTGAGCTCACAAAGACCATCCATAGCACAGATCCAAAGTGCTGCACACCAAGCTGTTCATGACAGCGTTGGTGTTTTGACCCAGGCAAAGGTTACAGCATCAACAAAACACATTGTCAAAAGTGGGCTTTTGAGGACTCCAAGAGAATTTGTTCACCATTACTCACTTTCTTGTTTCAGGAAGATTTCAGTCTTTCGGAGAGAAGGAAGGGGAATATTATGATTTTTTCAGCATTTTTTCGGGGGGAAGGAAATATGTGTAGAAAAGGCCAATGACATTAAAATGAGTGTTCCCAAAAAACCTGAGCAGATTTTGAGCCATGTGCTAAACTTGGTTGAATGGGGTTCTCATACACTTACTGCTGGACATTTATTGCTTTCTTGGCTGACTTGTATGAGTGTATATATATTTATACATACATATACATGCATAGACACATGCACTATACTATAAAGTCTTAATTTGTATTGTTTCCAGGTAAAAGATCAACAGTATAATTCAGCATAAATATGCAAGATACAATTAAGAATAATCAATGTTATTGATGGTCTGACTTATGAGATGTTGTCATTTTAGTTTAATACTGTACCTCCACATCAATATTTTTCTGAATCCTGGAACTTACTTTCTCTTAAGGACTGAATCTTAGTTACAGCTTTAATCTAGTTAAAGTTTGTAATCTAAGCTTTACAAATTACTGTGGAACATCTTGTGCTGAGTGCCACCACTCAGCTATAACTCAGCAAGTAAACCCTGTGGTGCATGAGATTTTAGCTCATATCATCTGTAAGACATGTATGGAAAAATTATATTTTAATTCCTTATTGATAACTTTATACTTTTTGAGAGTTATGAAAAAGAGAGGACTATAAATTAGCTTTGATCAACCCAGATGAACAGCAGATGATAGAATGCACATTAAGATGTCAGTGCTATATATGTGATATACTATTTTTCACTTTTAACTAAATGGAAATCAACATAACTTTTGCTATGGAACGAAAGATACCTTATTGCCATTTTGGCAGAATAACTTGATTTATATACCTCTGAATAGACATGACAATTATTTACATATGTCCTTACATTCCTTAAAGATTCCTCTTCCATTTCACACTAATGTATTATGATTTACATTGCAATCCATTTGGAACAGACAAAATTTTTCAGATTTTGCAAGTATTGTGTAATTTTTCCACATCTGAAGACATTTTGGGGATAAAAGCCATTCACTAAAAGCTTGTTGATCACTGTTTAGACATTGCTGATTTGTATACAACTGATAGAGTTCATATCTGTCGTTGCTCTGTCTGAATAGATTGATCTGTGCTTCACCAGGGTTGTGGTTTTGTGTTTTGTTTTGTTGGGGTTTTTTTTGGGGGGGTGCTTGTTTTGTTGTTGTTGTTGTTGGTTTGGTTTGGGTTTGGGTATTTTGGATTTTGTTTGTTTGTCGTTTGGGTTTTGTTGTTTTATTTGGGTTTTTTGTTTGCTTTTTTTGTTTGATTTGGGTTTTTTTTTTCAGTTTTGATTTACTTCCTTTTCTCTATAATTTTCACTTTTATTTTTGTAGACAATTTATTCTAAACTTGTGGGTACCTAAACTGGACTGGTAAGACCCTTAATGTTCACTACTGATATAGATGGTGAATACTGTCCAAGTCTTAAATGTAGCATATCTGTCATTATCTTAGAAGGTTTATGTTTTGGAAAGTATCTGAGGATTGTCAGTACAAAAAAAGTGCATGAATAAGATCCATATCAGATACCTGAGTCATAGAGATTGAAATAAAATTGCATTATTTTTCTGAACAGTATTTTTAAATATGTACAAGTATTTATTAAAAAAATATTGCAATCTGTAAAATCTTTAGCCATAAATAAGAAAATATTTCAATCTCTGGCAGAGTTCCTATCTACAACTTTATTAACCTGGGAATTGTATTTCTGCTAATAAGAAGTATTTAATTGCTTTGTAACCTTATATCTTCGTCCAGGTTAAACAAGGAATTGAGATTCACCACTAACAAAAATAAAAAAACCTTGATTTATTCCAGAGTACCTATTCTGATATAAGTTTCTGTTGCCAGACTCTGAAATTTCAACACAGAAATATAATAAAATATATTCACTGGGCTACAAAAATGTAGCTAAACACAAAGTTGAGGCAGTACTGAAGAAAAGTCAAAATAAACAGAGGAAGAATATCAGACTCATAAAAATACTGTCAAACTAAGTCACAGATTGCTACTTATTTTCTCCTAAAGAATTGTTAAAAATAGGCCAATTACTCCAGTAGATGAGTTTTAATTTGTAAAAATCTACCAAAGTCAAAGCTCTCAGTTTCCTAAGTAGATCTCTCAGAGAAATGTTAATGTTAAATATAATCAAACCACACTAAAGGAAAGTACTTGGCATCGTGGTATGGATTCCTCAGTCAAGTCAGTTTATATGTGTAACATAATGTCCAAGATAGCTCTAACCCCTCCAAGTATTACAGGATCAACTCTGTCTACCTAAACTGAATATCCCACTAATGAAACCAAAGGGCTTCAGGTATACCAGGTCGGCTTTAATGTCTTATGTGTTTCTGAGTGCTGTTACTTAGAGATAACCTTAGTTTTCACTTCAGCTACCTAAGAGAAGTTTCACTTCACATGTAAAGGAATATGGATACAAGGATTATGTTACTGGAGATAGTTTACAATTAAATAGTTTTTTCTAAATGCTACATGCTCCTCAGAAGGAAGGCAGAATGTATGCCACAACTATATGAAGAGATTATTGTAGTAAAAGAGTGAATGGATGTGCTTTTTACAGGCTCAGTCTGATCTCCCTGAACTATCTGAAAGATACCCATTAGGCGAAAACATTACATAGATTCTACTAAAGGGCTTTTGCATGCATATATAAGGTAAATAAGAACTAGAACCTTAATAAAATATATTTGACCTCAGTTCTCTGTCCACTCGTCTGCATAATCTTTAAATTTATAGATGCAATGTTGCCTTTTAGAATGCCTGACTTTGTCAGGTAAATGCTTAGTAGTCTTTCCATAAGTAAACCTGAATGTTCCCAGAAGAAATTAATAGATACTAATGCCAGTCAAACAATAAGAAGCATTCTCCATTCTGTCTTTCCATCTTGAAGGAAAACAATATTTTTTGTTCACTTTGAAAACATTTTGCCCATTTTATTTTTCTTATTCAGCTAGCAAACTGAAAAAAAAGTCATAGTTTTACTCTCGATGTCTGGTCACCAGAAAAAGAACAGTTCATTTAAAACCTATTCAGTCAAACCTACCTGTAAAGTAAATTGAAAACTCCTCTCTGCAAAGCATAACAATTTCCAGAGGGCATAGGTTGAATTTATCAGAACATTTTTTCAAGGCAGACATTTTTTTTCTAGTACATTGAAAACATCACTATACAGAATATAATTTCATTAATTTCTCCTTTTATTTTTTTTTTTTATGTTGGGCACAGGAGGACTTTTTAGTTTAACAGTGATGTTAAACTAAACTGAAAAATTACTTCCATTTTCATAACATCCTTCAAACTCAGACATTGCAGAAAATATATTCTATTCCTCATTGTAGTATCTTTCTCATTATTGCAATTTTCTCACGGAATTTACACTTTTTGAAGAACAGCGACTTCTGTGTTATATCTATTTCTATATTCTTTATATCTAAGTTTAATTCTGACACCTTTGAGTATATTTAATACTCAAATTGAGTATTAATTGAGTCTAATACTGGAAAAATTTCCATGCAGTACCATTTCAGTAACCTGTAAAATGTAACATCTTTTCATGCACCTCACAGGGCAGGTACACTGTCTTTGGTTTTTCTTTGTTTTTCTTTGTTTAGGTTTCCTGGAAAGTTGTCATATCCAAAGAATTTTCTGGTTGGGAGACTCAAAATAAAGTATTATATCACGAGAATTTCATGGGGTTTTCCATATGTTTCCACTACCGTTACACGTTGATTTTCTTGAAATATATATTTTGCTCTAGATCTTTAAAATCTTTTCAAACATTTAACCATATCATTGCAGTGGATTTAAACATGATTTTACAATTGACTGAAATAACTTAGTCATACAAGGACATAGTAGAGGTCTCAAATACTCACATATAGTTGCTTTTGAAAATTTAGTTCAAGGCAATTTGTGATATTCTTAATCTCTTATTTTTAAGTCCATAGCTCAGTTTCGTTAGGGCATTCCAAAACTGTGATACAAATGTCTACTAAAACGTTTTAATTAATATGCTTTTTCCTTTCTCTCCCAGTTCACCATATTACAAATTCAAAAATTTAAGGTTAGAATTAAAAAAAGTATTCTTCATGCAGCTCTTCATATCTCTTTTGCAATAGACTGCTATAATATCCAATACAATGTTTTGCACAGATATCTAGGCAAGCACAGATGCCAAAAGTAGTATAACTGTGTTATTGCAATACTAATGTAACTATATTACTTCCACTATGGTGCCACAAAGTACAATTATGCATTACATAAATATATTCAAGTTTAGTATGCACAGAAAATTCCAGTTAATCTGAAATAAATGGCATATTTATAATAAAATTGAATAGTTCAATTTTGTGCATGGACTATATAGTCCCTGATATGCTTAAAGATTGAAAATTAAGTTTCTAATAATATCAGCACAGAAACGTTCCCTTTTTCTGTGCCAATTAGCCTGTACAGGAGACAATTTAAAGCTGGCCCAAGAACATCAACATATACCACTGTCCTTTCTGAAGCACAACCTAAAGTAATTGTTACAGTTTTGTGAGAACTGATTTTCTTTGTATTCTTACTTTCAGTAATTCATTGCCTTTAGCCTGCAGAAAACACAAACATAAGTTCATGTTAAAGACACAGGAAAAAAAGGATATGTGTATTTAACTTCAAATACATGTGGATCATACAGGTACATTTCAGCACAAATCCAAAACATCCCCCCCACAGCTCCTCTGAAGAAAATTAACTCTACCCCAGCCAAAACAAGTACTTTCTCAACCCCTTATTCCATACTATTTATTACTCAGATTCAACATTAACACACCCTCATTAACCACCACCCTTCTTCCCATCCTACACAGATATCATTCTTGTAGTCTGTCAAATGTGTGTAAAATGTCCATAAATGTCCACAAAATGTCCACTGAGTTCATTTAGTCCATGACTTGAGGCTCCATCTGTTCTGGTGGTCACTAAGGACAGGAAAGGTGATGTGCTGCAGGACGTTCCTGGACACCAAGGGCAGCTCAGGACAGATCACTGCTGCACTTGCATTGCTTCTTGCAGTTTCTTCCATTGTTTTGGGTGATTCCTGCTATAGTAATTCCTGTAATATACAACTCACTTCTGTACTCAGATGCTGATGCCATGAATTGCCAGAGTTCATCTCACGTACTAATTCCTATCATGTCTAGAGAAAATCATAAAAGCAATGAACAGAGGTTAGAAAATGCTATTAGAAGCTCCTAGTCTGATTTTAGACACAGAAAGAGCCAAGTCTGGAGTGGCTAAGCAAGAATATATATAGTCTACCTAGACTACAGAATAGAGAGATGGTTCATGAAGTAAGATGAAATTCTGGAGGAAGGGGATGAGTCAGTGGAACTATGAACAGAAAACTGTTTGACAAAGCCATTCTCACTGAAAGACCACCTACCCGTGGTGGTGTGTGTGTGCCAAGGAAATGTTGCAGACATTAGGTAGAGTATTTTTTATTTTGGTACAAGAGATGTGCATGGAACTTTCAAAAAACACAAGTTTACACTGAATGACAACATGATTGAAATTGATCCTTGCAAACCTTTGCTTGTTTCTGGCATGAGTAAATCATTTGCAGTGTCTATTAGGCACTGTCTGGTGGAAAGCAGAGGTACAAAAAAATACTGTCAAACTCTCTGTCCCTTCTTCCTTTATGCCCCAGTTAACTAACTTTCAAGATCAAATCCTTCAAATCAATGTGAACATGACCATAATGAGACTAAAGATGTTATTAGGGGAAGGAGATTTTAAAAGTAGTGTTTAAAACTTCAACTGTATAAGGAACAACACACTTCAGGTTGAGCAATTATTCTTGATTGTTTGAGTTAGGTGATACAATCACTGAGGAGAACTTTCCTCCTCAACAACATATGAGGAAATTGTGACTTTTCTATTTGTCTGTAAATCACTCATATATTTGAATTTTTCTACAAATAAAAAAGGTTCTCTGAACTTCGTAGTGAAAACAGTTATGTGACCTCTATTTAACTTCTGACAGAAAGCCAAAACCAAAATGACATTCTTACCCTGCATGAGTCCACTGAGAACTGTGAAGTACTGAGTTCATAGCTATTGTTAGTAAATCCTATGTTGTGAGACAAGGTCCCACCAATACATTTATTCTTGTGCAGACTGCATCAGAGAGCAAAGCACAATGTCTATATTCAGTAATTTCCCTTTCTGGGGGGAGGAAGGGAAGATATCTAAAAGGTACTATTTTCCCTAGAAAATCATTACGTATTGTCTTTCATATGATTGTTTCCTGTTGTTTCAGTAAAATATTATATTTATGATAGTGGCATAATTTTCTGCCATTGTATGTACTGAAAAGCCTCAATAACTTGATTGTTGGTAGAAGGAAAGAATGTTTAGTGATTTTTCTATGCCCTTAAATTTAAGTGGAACATCATATAGACTGATTCTCATTAGGCTTTACTTGGCTAACAGAGATCAGAGGCCAATTAACTTTCAGATCTTGGATTAATAAAGAACATGATCTACACAACAACCTCAGATTTCAAAGCCTGGGAAATTATCTAGTCATTTTAGGCCATTGAATCTAGTGTCTTTTGCAGTGTACAATACTCTAATTGTACATTGTGACTAACATTAAAAATATATACACTAGATTGTTGGAGTTGAGATATTACTACCTTGGTTAAAGTCTAGTTTATTAAGATGATCATTTTAGGACATCATAATGCACTCATTCCAATTTATGTCAGTTTATCAATGGTACTGCCCGTGTCCAAGTTGACAGATAGGAAGAAATGCAAACTTATTTTTCTATTTGCACTTTTTTTAAAAAATGTAGGGTTTCTTCCATGATATTCCTTGAGAAACAAAACACAGAAGTAATCTGAAACCTTCAAATACTTACATAGCAAAAAAAAAAAAATCCCTTCTCGAACTTATATTCTCAAACTCTTTTCCATATATAGTGACATTCTAAACACCTAGGTCTCAGACCTCTCCCCACTAAAATAAAAAAAAAAGCCTTACTATTAATGTGGAAAAGACAGAATAAAACTATACTGAGAAACAGCATTTAAACACTTGTCTTTACATGGATTTGAGAGTTTTGGTGGCTTCACAAATCATCTGCAATGCAGCATGTCTGCTCCTAAAGGAAGCTTTTCTTTTGATAGCATTTTCTGTAATTTTGCTAAAAGCAAACTACCTCTGAGTTATGATCCACTGGAAAATAACAAAAAATCAACAGACTTAATTCTCTATTGTCCTGTACATAATAATGCCTTGGCTTTGAATGGTCTCTTTGTGTTTATTTTAATAGAAATGCAATATAGAAGAAAATTGATCCTATTCTGATATAAGACTTTGTGCCCACTTTGGTTCCCATTTACACCAATGCAATCAGGAATAAGGATCTAAATCTGAAACTCAGATAAATCAGTTAAATCAACTTCACTTCAAAATTAAGCCAGTTTAATCTTACGATCTCTAAGTTTTATCAGTTTCATTTAGAGAAACTCATCTTGTAGTATTAGTTGCTTTGAAATATAGGGAATAAAAATCTTACTATTGTTCTTTTCACTCTGATTACAGCAAAGTAGAGATGCTTGAATGACTGATTAATGTGTTGCTCCAATAGTTTTTTAGCAGTTCAGAGTGAGGCATCTCTGTTTCATGAACCATACAACCATGGTACTATGTCAAACCTAATGAACCAGATGAAAAGCATCATAGATGAGGTATGGCATCTTCATAAAAAATACAGGTTTACCCAAAGCTACACAGACACTTAATTCCAACTACCTTTCACTGGTATTAAGGATAATCTTTACTAATTTAGGAGTAATTTCATAAGAATCAGTGCATGAATCACTCTACCAGTGTGTCTTATAGCTACCAAAACTCCTTTTTCATCTTTATAAAAGATGTTAGTTTTTTTAAAATTAAAAATTCATATAAAAATATAACAGGTTAATTTGAATTTTAGTAAATTACAGCTCAAATGTCTCTGATCTTCTGTTAATGGGCATAATAATTCTTTCAAAAAATGTTAAAAGCTCTGCGTAATCACCAGTTAAACTGATATATCTAAAATTTTATTTCAGAATTACAGGCACTGTACTTAGATTTCAATTTGACTTATAACTGCTCTTTTTCATCTTCAGTATTGTACATGAGTCTTTTATAGTTCTAGAGCATCAACTCACTGTTGTTATCAAGCTGGGCAAAACAGTGTTTTGTTTCCATCTTGCTGTGATAGCACCCTATCCCTTTCCCTTGCAGAATTACTGGCCTTATTTAGTTTCAAGGCAAAAAAATCTAATTTTATTTCTTAAATATTTAATTTGTACCTTAATCTCACCATACAAAGATAACTGTCCTATCCTTTAATCCTTTTTCACTTATATCACTGAAGATGTTTTTAAGTTCCTATGCCACTCCAAGTTTATGTAGTCTAAAACTACAAGAAGTTACTTGTTTTCCATCTTTCTTAGTGCAACAATTAAGTCAGTTAGTACTTTAGCCCTCTTCTAGTATTTTTTCCTTTCCTTTCTTTGCATTGGGAATTTTAGTAGGTTTCTTTTTTCCCTTTTAATCATATGTGTAATTTGAACTTTATTAAGTTATGCATGTTTCTGGCTAGGCTCAACATTCATTCTAAACTCCATTGGATGAAAAATTCATGAAAATATGGACAACAACATGAATTTTGTTTAAAATAAAAAAATCCACCATTTTGTAATTCCTTAAGGGAGCAAATAAATGGCAAAGAAAATGTGGGAAAACAAGGCTGTAAACAATGACCGTTATGGCAAAGAACTTAATTACAACTAACTTGCTGACAAGCCACAGCAAGGGTCAAATAAAAAACATTTAACATCTGAGGGAAAGCCTAAACTTTGGTCTGTCTTGTCCAAATAGATAATGAACCCATTTGCCTGAGTTAATGAAATCTAAATAACAGCTAAATGATAATGAAGCCAGAGATATCTCAGGTGAATGGGCATTCAAGCCGAGTGACTTTTGCTGGCCCCTAATAACAGATAGACAAACGAATACAGAATATTCTATGATTCTTTAAGCACATACTGTGCACAGCAAAAAAAAAAAAAAAAAAAAGAAAAAAAAACACCAAGAAAACATAAATATTTTTATAAACACTTATGAAAAAAAAAAAAAAAGGCAGTGAAAGTGGCATCCCTGTAGCTCTTGCTGAAAACAAACTTTCATTTTCCTTTGGTTTTGGTCACCAGTTTCAATTGTAATTGCTAAATTTGATCAGAATCCACCCAGGGAGCGAGGTCAGGAACAACATGGTAAGGTGGGGAAAGGCAGGGCTGAAGACAAGCTAGAACACACAAAGTCTCCATCCAGAACATGAGCTACCCACAGTACAGCGCAAGGCTTGTTCAGGTGTCAGGCAGAGACAGGGATGGAGACCAGAACTGCTACAGTGTCTCTGGGACAGGGACTGATGGCCCCAGGCTGGGCTGAAATGGGGCATAGGGCCAAGGGCAGTGAGTGGCCCCAGGGAGGCAGGTCAGGGCTATTGAGGACCAGTGGTACCCTCAGAACCCTGAAAAAAAGAAAGAAAAAAGTACACTGTGAGACCAGAGCATCTGATCTCTGATTAGAAATTAGAGGTGGTTGGAAACAAAGTGAATGATGAAAATGTCTACAGTGAAAAAGAGGAAGACCTAGTAGAGAATATAACCTTAGCAACACAAAGAGCAATTTAATTTTTATCAAGAGGAGAGGTTGAGCTGGCCATTACACTGATCTAAAGAACAAAAGTGTGATTTATTTTTCAGCAGCAAGGATATTTCATGTGAATCTTGGACTGGAAATTATTTTTAAGGGAAGTCCACAATATGTATGGGGTGTCCTTCATGTCAAGACAGATGATGCTGCTCTATTTCCCAGTGAAATGATTCAAGGGCAATAATGCTGAGCATACTATCACAAGAAATGAGTGGAATGAATTGCAATAATCTGAACAGAGTTTTTCAAATCCCTAGAGAAGGTGGTAAGAGATGGCAAGATACTAAAGATCAGTAGGCAACAAAATAAAAACTCTGTAGAAACATCAGGAATTTACAGTCTGTAGTAAAAACAATGTATGTTTTAATCTTGCATAGATTAAGATCAACACAACCTCCCTCTTCAGCAACTGTCAGATATCCCCAGGCTATTAATGCAGGTTTTTTCCATTCTATTCCTTTAAGTTAGGACCACATCATCTTTTCATGATATGGCTTAACTTTATAGGGATTGTTCAGCAGTATTTATCTTTTTTTTCCTAAGAGAATTCCCTCTGGAACAACATAACTCCTTTCTCTGGATATTGACTATCATGGAAATAGATAACAGAGCCCAAATCTTTCTGGAAAAGATTTCTGATCAACACAGAATGAGTAAGAATTATACTATTTTAGAGTGAGTTTTTTTCACATTAATGATGTCAATACTTTTTGCAGTGTAGCTGTGTAATGCTGGTGAACAATGTCTTTAGATGTATTCCTTACAGTAGATCAAAAGCAATGTATTTGCTCACCTTCCCAAATGACCTTGTTTTTTTGCCTTACCTCACTCACTGTGGTGTGCTTGAGGACTACCAGTTTAGAAACTCATGATGTAGACTTTCAGGTAAAAGTAATCCTTCGATATTGATAAGGAAGTTTTTTGACAATGTCCTTCCTGAACTGAGGGGCCCAGACTGGACACAGTAGTCCAGGTGTGGCCTCACCAGCGCTGAGTACAGGGGCAGAATCACTTCCCTGCTCCTGCTGGCCATACTGTTCCTGATCCAGGCCAGGATGCCATTGGCCTTCTTGGCCACTGGGCACACTGCTGGCTCATGTTCAGTTTCTTGTCGATCCAAACTCCCAGGTCCCTTTCTGCCTGGCTGCTCTCCAGCCACTCTGTGCCCAGCCTGTAGCACTGCAGGGGGTTGTTGTGGCCAAATAAATAAAGCAGTTGGCTCAAATCTTCTCAGCAGGCCATATAAAATAGGAATTTGCATTACTTTCTTTGCCTTTCTGAGAGATGAAGGAGAAAAAATCCAGTCCATAAGGATAACAAAAAAGTAAATTACTTACTCTGTGATCTAGTAATGATTTTCTCTGTTCTGAAGCAGTCTATCAATGCCTCAGAATTTTTAGGATTTTTAACTTTTTGTAGATTTTAAAGTAGCTGTGTAGTAAATGTAGGTTTTTGAGTATAATTGTATAGTCTCTGACACTTTAGAATAGTAGTTTACACTTACCAAACCCCATTCCCCTTTTCATGTCGAATTTTCTAAATTCTTTAGGCTTGTTTAGGCTCCCTTCAAGGCAGGAGTATAGTAGACACATTCTGTTTAAGAACATGTGCATCCGAGGCCTAAGCAACAAGATACAATCATAGTCAAAGCAACCTTGGAGAAGCTTCAAAGATAGTACTTCAGTGAAGAAGAGGAAGATGAGGAAGAAAAGGACCTTAGGACCTCCAACTCAATTTCCAGGGATGTGTGCCAGGGAGGTACATCTGGGGGTGGGTAGTTCTCGGATCAGACCATGAATTGTGGAATCCCTGGACATGGGTACCTGCCTTTTGTACTCCTTACACCAGAAAGTCTTCATTAAAGATCAGCTCTCTATCTTATCTATACTACATTTGCCTGGAGAGTTTTTTTGCTCCCAATTTTTAGGCAAAAGTATTTTGACATACTGTTTTCCTAGTTGATCTCTAGTATAAAACAAACAAAAAAAACAACTGTTTGTGTGCGAAAAGTTCTGAATGTAATAACAAAACTTGACCAAAACCTCTATGCAAAGCAATAATAGAGTTGTATTTGTTTACCCTTTTCATGAATCAGCAATATCTGTATATAAGAATGTAACTGCTCTTAGATATTAATTTTCCTTTTTTTCAGTGGAATTAAAGAGACAGTATCAGAAGTAATAGGTCACATTTACACTTGAAAAGTGAAAAGGATAAAATATGAAAGTATTGTAATAAAGGAAGGGAGAGGCAGACTAAGACTGTCAGAAAGACCAGGTAGATAAAATGCAATCTATGCTGAAGTGGGCAGAGAAAAAAAGAGAGAAGTTCTAGGTATGGGCAAGCATAGTTATTATTTTAGTCAAATATATTCAAAGGATTGTCTTACATGTTCAATAATATTTCTTGGTCAATTTTCACCTCATTGTGGTGATCAGATTGCCTCCTGAGTTGCCACTTCAGCTTTAGTCAGTATTACTACTCCTCAGCTGAACTCATGTTCTTCATATTTAATCAGATTCCATTTAGCATCCATCACGTGTAATTTCAAATTACATGTCTAGCTTGTGATGCAAGTTGGGTTTTTTTAAATTGGGAAAAAAATTAATTCTGAAACAGAGTTGTGCCTAGAGCAAATGGACACAAGAGCACTTCTAATCTGTAAGGGTTCAATTATCGCCTGCTGAGCCACAGAGCCTTCATTTGTTTGATTTAGTGTCACTTATTTGAAGTAACGTGAGGAGGAGGGGAACATGTCCTCTGTGTGATTAGTCTTAAACAAGAACAGAAGAAACAGTACAGTGATGTTTCCTCGTCTTTGTTTTCAGTGCTTAATGGGAAACAACTAAACTAGACCTGCCTTGCCCTCACCCCTCTTCTCATCTCCTCCCTCCCTATCATGCTTTTCTATTTAAGAAATCTATATTTCATTCAGGTTTGCTTTCCAGGTAAAAATACAGCAGTTTTATAATCCTTATTTAAGTGATCTTGTTAAATCCTGAAATAACTGAAGCTCAATGGTTCTGGAGTAACTCTTGCATATTAAAAATAGACAACAAAAATTGTCTACATTGCTCTTTGAGACTTTATATTTAGCCTTTCTTTCAAAGGCATCAGTTGAAGTTTCACTTACTGGGGCCCAGGACAGAGCTACTGCAAAGAGGAACATCATTCTAAATTAAATTCAGAATAGGTGAAATAAAGGTCATAGCATTATTTAGTAGACCAAGTACAACATTTACCCCTGATTAACCTAACACTTGGTTTGAGTGCCCCATGCATAAAGCTCTTCCCTCTGGACTTCTGCAAAGAACTGTAGGGTAATACTATTCGGCTGAAGAAGATGGTACAAAAGTCAGATGACTAAGAACACAAAATTGTAGAAGGTATTAAGCAAAAAAGGAAAGAAAAGTTCGAGTATTTTTCCCTCAAAAATGAATCTTATTTGTTAGGAGTTGTCAAATCCAGTAGCCCAATGGAGGTAAGGCTGCCACAGCTCCACCTCCACAGGTTCAGCAAGTAGCAAGGCTGAATGTGTATTCCCAATAGACATGCTCATAGGCACACATGCACATGGAAGCATAGAAATTCAAGTTGCAAAAGAATTTTATTTTTAAGTCCAACCAAAAATTATGCACAAGCACAGGCCACCACAGACAGACACACTCAGCACTAGCACAAGCACAAACAGCAATAATGACCTCGTCCTATTACTTTCTCTGGCTGATTTGGATGAAAGCCTGTTAGAATATGTATCCCTACAGTAGCTGACCTTTGAAACATAATCTACTCTGGCCTCTAGACCCCCATTCTTTCCAGTTGTACGCACCTGGACATGTGAGCCCCAGATGATGCAGCCTGCCTCCAGATGCTGATACTCAGACCCATGGACACACAAACATATACATATTATGAGTCTCTCCAGACCCTGGCCTTATATACCCAACAGACTACAAACCTGGCCCCTGGGTCCTGCAGTCTCCTAGTTGCCTTACACAGAGAGAGAGAAGTGCTGGTCCAGACCCATAAACTTACCGGCAGGTAAGGGCCCATGCTTTCTCCACTTGCTGGTCTGAACCTCCTTGTTCCTCCAACAGCGGACTGAAGACCCTTGGATCTCTCCACTCTCTGGCCTGGGCCTATGGTGACTGCAAGACTTGTCTCCAAGACCTCTTCCCTATTTGCTGGTGAGTTTAGCTTGATGTAGGTACACTGGTGTACCTACCAACACAGCATATGGATGAACTCTGGTGCCTCCAGGTACTGGCTCCCAGGCCCCTGTGAGGCTCCACTCCAGTTGCTAGAATTTGGACATCCATACATGCACAGGCACACAGAATAGAACTCCCTTACAGGAAAAACAGCTAGAAATGGCATTAAATGAGAAGAACATAACAAGCTAGAGAGATCAACGCAGAGCACAGCCACACAGGTGTATTGACAAGCAGTCATGCGATCAACTCCTTTTACCATCTTTTTCCCTCCCATGCCTTGTCCTTCCGAAACCAACTTGATTCCTCTCTTTTTCCACGTTTAGTACTTCCCCTAAACCTCCTGTAAGTATTATTCTAAAATCCCAAAATGTTTTTTCCCTGCATTCCATAGTTAGTGCCCTACCTTTGTAGATTGCCAACCCTATCAGTCCAAAAGGTAAACCAGAGGCATTTTCTGATAATTCCTCTTCATGAGTATCACCCCAGCCCCCTGCGACAGCCCTCGGAGGAGGAGGAGTTGAGGCTAGGGCTGTGTACTTGGGGTTTTCCTACCAGCTCTTATATCTCTCTGCCCTTCTTGATCATAGAATCGTAGAATCAGCTGGGTTAGAAAAGACCTCTGAGATCAAGTCCAACACTCAATCCAACAGTGCCATGGTTATTAGGCTATGGCACTAAGTACCACATCCAATCTCATCTTTAAAACCTACAGAGACAGTGAATCCACCACCTCCCTGGGCAGCCCATTCCAATGTCTGATTACTCTCTGAAAAAATTTCTTCTAAACCTCCGCTGGCAGAGCTTAAGACCATAATGATAGCCTTTAGTCACCTTTCCTAATGTTTACATCAGACAGTCTTGATACGAACACTAAATGTGCTTAAGATGGCTGCAAATTACTCAAATTTAGAAAACATTATCCATATTTTAAAACATATAGGCTTTTTTATTTTTTTTCTATTAGATATTGAGGGAGGATTGCCTAATCACATATTCTCAGCCGTTGATCTTTATCTGTAAGGTAAAGCTCCACAGATCTTCCTGAAGAATTAGGACATGAACAGTACCAAGTTCTGGTCAAGAGTCAGGAGATCCTATTCCAACCTATAATAAAAGATCACTCTTCATGCAATACCTTCTGTTTCAAAGGAATTAAATGGTCCGTTACATTTGATTAGCTATGTGGCATGTGATTGATGAAGTAAACATTTTAACAAAATGTATGTTACAAAATAATGAGATAATTAGTAATTGTGGTTCATTAGAAAAAATTAGTTGTAGGAATCAAAACACTTGAAGTTTGTCACGATCATCACACAAAATAGAGTAAGACATAGTGTAATTTCTCTCCTACGGAATTTAAATAAAATCCCATACTTCATTGTTTTTTAGTCACATATGAAAAAATCTATACTTAGTACTTACACAGAGTTGTGCTCACAGAGGGAACGTACTATTGAAAATATTTGTTAATTAATTTTACCTTACAGTAGAACATGTACAGAAACCTTTAAAGCCTATATCCTTTTTCTGTTTTCAGTGTTTTTATGAGAAATATTTAATCATATTATTAAGTCAGAAAATAAAATTTTCACTACTAATTTGGTGTTAAACTCATAAAGCAAGCTCATAGAGCAGGTTCCATGATAAAGTTCCCAAAATTATCTCTCAATAATGAAGAAATACAGTAAAAAAGATGACAATTATAGTGTTTGTGAACATCAAGATAAAAAATTATACTCGTACAATCTTTTTATTTTTGTTTCACTTTTCTCTAGTGCAATAGTCTTAATATTTTTTTAAAGGTGGCGTCTAAAATGAAATTATTTTATTATTCATGAAAATTATGAGAAATCTATTCTTTTCTTTGTTCTGATATTTTGAACTTTATTCAGCACCACGCTGACACCCAAAGAACTTGTATTTCCACTGACACATCAAGGATATTATTTACTTCAGGATACTATATTGCCAGCTACTTTTACTTTTCTTGGAAATGCCTTCCCAAGAAGCTATGTGTAACCTTTTATTGCTAAAAAAAATTCAGCACCAAGTTCCTCACTTTCAGTAAATAAATAGGAAGAGAAAGCATATTTCAAGTTTTGACTGTCCAGGTCTTGAAAAATATTGGTGATTCCTAAGTCATAGTTCATATGAGCATGATAACTGTTTTGTATGTAGTATGTATTGCTATTGTCATCATAACATTCCTAAATCGTCAAAACTGGTGGCAGAAAGAAGTTGCAAGGGATTAGGAGGCAGGCAATCATGATTTCAATAGGGGACTTTTTACAATGTCAGTTACACTTTAAGATGAATTCGTGGAAGATATTGGAAATAGGAATACTAGTATAATGAAAGAAATGAGGTTAGGTTATCATAACCCTTTCTGTTCCTGAAATTAATGAAGTCTAGATTATGAAAACTTAGGCAAAAAATCCTTATGCACTGTATTGTCTAGCCTATGTGCTGATGTAGAAGGAAAAAGAAAGTGAGATTTACTGTAACTGAATTTTTTTAAGGGAGTGGAAACAAAATGGAGGGAGGGTTCTGCAGAAACATAATGCTTGCTTTTTATACAGAGAAGTGGACAGAGTAGAAGTGAGGGCACATCAACTTGTCTGGGAGAATGTACAGCCTGAGGCATCGAAGTGTTTCAGGTTTTCCTCTGTCCTTACCAATCACTTCTTGGTACCTGAAATTGCCAAGAAATTGCATGTGAAATTACATTCTCCTTCTTAATTTTCAGCAAATTCAGAAGAATCAATTAACATTTATTCTGGCATAGAGACCAATAACTTTGTGTCCTCTAAACAAAGGAACATATGATATCCTGTTTCGCAGAATAGTAAGAAATATTTGCTACTGCATAACTCTAATATTTTCAAAATGATCCTCCAGTGCAAATTTTTTTTCTGGACCTCCCCGGCCTTATATTCTACAGTGTTTGTCTAAACTATATTTCTATGTCAATATAAGCATTGTCAGAAAGTGGTAATACAAATGAAATGCCTAAAAAAAATCTTAAAAGATTTTTTAAATGCTGAAATATTTATGTGAAGAGGAAAAAAATGAACTGGAGTTTAGCCTTGGGAAGCAGTGAAACTTCAAAGAAATTGGTGGGTATAACCAAAGGTATTTCACAGGTTTAAAACCTCATAAAGACTGTGATTTCAAGGTACCTGCTTTAGGTGACTATATTACTAAAATTAAACATTCCTTTCATCTGAATAACAGTTCTTAAAGTACAAGTACCTAAGTCCCATATTGCAGTGCGCACTCAGTCGTCCATGAAATAATTGAGGGTGGGGAAATGAGAGAGTGGTGTCAATACAGACAATCCACCATCTGAAATGTTGCCACTGATTTTATTTTTTTGATACACAATAATGTTCATTTTTCCAAAGGCTAAGGAATATGTTCCTTAAAGACAAAATGTCAGCTTTAGCTTATTCAGTGGCTGCATGATTGCCATGAGAGACTCCTTGCAGGCAGCTACATTTCTGTTGTGTCTCTTTCTGTCTCATACAGGCACATTTAAAGGTGTTCCTGACAGAGTTTGCTAAAACGCCAGTCAGCCAACAAAAATACAGAACTTTGTATTTTCCTATAAATGTGAATGGTACATTTTCACCTTAATCTCTTCTCTGGGATAACCAAACTGATATTTAATTACCCATTCAGAACCCCGGTCTTAATTAGAGCTGCACAGAGCTATTCACACTTTGAGCCTGAGTGAATAAGTCTCTCAATGTTTGCAAGTTTATTGCCATTAGCCCAGTGGGTTTGCTCTTCACCACAAGACATAGTTCAACCATTGTGCTCCAGAGAAAGAAAAGCTCCTGAGAACACAAACACTGATATTACAGCACTCCACCAGGAGCCCACTGTGCTTTTCTATCATTTTAAGTAAGCTATTAAAAGGCAAAGTAAAAAACTGTAGTAGATTCAACCAGTGGGGAAATACTACGACTTTTTTTTTAAAAAAGAGTATTACTGAAAGAATGAAGGAGATTTAAGAAAAAAAAAANAAGTAAATTAATAAAAGGCAAAATAAAAAACTATAGTAGATTCAACCAGTGGGGAAATACTACTTTTTTTTTAAAAAAAGGGTATTACTGAAAGAATGAAGGAGATTTAAGAAAAAAAAATCGTTGAAGCAATTTAAGATAATAGGATGCTAATTAAAGAGGAATTATAGTGGAGATTTTCTAATACTCCTAACACTGGCATTACTGTTGACTGCATCTGGGTTGAAATAAGCACAAGTAGCTAAGGAATTACTAGCAATTAGGGACCAGACACTGCCACTCTCAGGGAAGCAGGTAACACTCAAGGCAAGTAACAGAGGCAAACCGTACCCTAGATGCTGCTCAGTGTGATTGCTCTGCTACTGTCATGACACTAGATAGTTAGAAATAAATTATACAGTCAACACTCTCTCGTAGGAGTCTCAGGTGTGTGACTAAGGCATGGGGCCTCAGCCCGAATGGATGTTTCCATGGTCTAATTCTTCACTATACTTACTTTAAACTGCACAGTACACTTTCAGACAACTTCTGAAATGCCCTAGAAAGGTTGGTTCCTGTACAGGTCAAATTATACCATCAAGATTAGCATGAATAGCAGTAGAATAGTAGTAATATATTAGAAAGATGAGTTTCTATGTAAAATAATCCAATTAGCATAAGAACCCTTTTCTTGTTTTCCTTTTTTTATTGATCTTTGGAAAATTACAAAAGCTTCAAAAAAAGGAAGGATACTTTATCTCTACTTTGGTGTGGTTAAGATAAAAACATTTAGAAGCTAAATGGATGTTTTAAATTAATTAAAATAAATAAAAGTTGTGTGGTAAGGATGTAAGAGAATTTTTAGCCTGAAGCAGTGTTGTGCTTGGGTTACACACATGAAAAAAAATCGTGCTTATATAATTGAGATTTAAAGTACTGAGTTTGATGACACAACAGTCTGTATAGCACACAACCACAGTAATTTAAACATTTCCAAATAAAATACCTAATCAAATATGGCATTATGCATTAGAAACAAGAAAAACTCTTATTCTTTGTAATTAAAAATACATTGATGGGGCATACTCAGTGGAAAAACAAACAAACAAACAAAAAATAAAAGAAACCAGAGAAATTGTACAGCTACATAATCATGCATTTTAAAATTATGATCTTCTTCGCCCACAACTGTCTGTTGTATTGCACCCAGTACATCACTCTAGAACACCAGTGACCAAGTACTACAATAAACAGAAATTGAGTATAGAAAGGAGAGGAAGGCATGTTACAAATCCTATAATTATCCAGTCCCAGAGGTAATTTCTCTCCTGAGGTTCTTCCTATTCCAATACTTCCAGAGTAGGACTCAGCTGCCTGTCTCTGCAACAGTCAAGACATAATGACTTCTGCTTCCCAAAAAGGACTCAAAATAAATGAACCTACAAAATACTAAGCAATCTGTACAATCCATATATGATTTCCTGAAGGACTAGGAGGCAAGAAAGTCGAGGTTATATTTTAATTCTATTCTGACTCATTCTATTCCTAGTTTTCTATTATTACCTCTCCTTGAAAAAAGAAGTGCCCACGTGTGGAACAGTCTAAAATAAGAACATTAACCGTAGATCACTTCTTGTCTGTGCTGGTACCCAAGATCATTTGCAAAGAAAAATCATTACTTAAAGATCTTTTGCAAGGTCGTGACCTTGGCTACCTAAACAATGTGCACACAACACATTCTTACAGGAATGAGCCCCTGCTTGTACCCACAATAAAAGCTAAATCAGAAAGATAAGCAAGGTATCTCTATCCCTCCGCTTTACTTCACCATGCTACTTATTTAGATGAGCCTGATACTGTTACATTGAATTCTATGCAGTATTAAATAGACTTGAACCACCTGACAGCACAGTGGTGTAACAGGAGATAGCAGCAAAGCGTGATAAAGGTCAAAGAGGTAGATGGAGAAAGATGACTCTGAGATGAACACTTCAGACAACTAAAAAGAATAAATAAGTGTCACAAAATCTTGCATGGCATTACTCAGACGAAGAAGCAAAAAAAGATTTAAGGGCCATGGAAAATAGAGGAAGGACATCTTCCAGTGAACTAAGGGGAGGAGACATGATAAAATCTCAGAAGTGAAGAGAGGAGGAAAAACCCAAGCACCTCTTTTTTTTAATGTAAAGTTGTGCATAGGTGAATCACCTGCAATACAGTCATGAGAGGGTCAAGTAGGATATCAGCCTTTCAGATGTTATTACTCAGCTGCCCCAATATAGGAGTATGTAGGGAGAAGTATTTCATTAAAACACAGCCAAAACATAATGAAAATTACATCCTAGAAAGTAGTTGAGCTAAAACACAGAGGTTCATTACTGATTTAGGGATGAAGTCTCCTTCGGTATAACAGGTCTGCGAACAAGAGAGAAAGGTATACCATGTATCAAAGGTGTACGTTTTCACAAGCTCTGTTAGATTTTTTTTTTCTCCTTAGAAAAGGAAAATAAATGCAGAGGTGAATTCACATATTCCACATAAGCTAGAAGACAAAATGGTTCTTTTTTATTTTTTTTTTTTTTTGAGGAAAAAGTTAATAATTTTAAAATTTAAACCTCTGTACCAAAAGGGTACAGAGATACAGAGATACATAAAGAGGTACATAAAAGACAGAGATACATAAAAGGCAAAATAGGATGACACAGTGCATGAAAGATTTTGTGGGCAGTTTTCTGGTTTGGAGAGTAAAGGATGCTCATTTTTCAGATCTCATTTAAACTAACTAAAATGGTAGAACATGTAAAACAAGAGGTACATTCAGAAACTGAAATTGTGAAAGATTACAATGATGTTTTAAAGGATTCGAAACCTCTGTACCAAAAGGGTGCAGAGATACAGAGATACATAAAGAGGTACATAAAAGACAGAGATACATAAAAGGCAAAATAGGATGACACAGTGCATGAAAGATTTTGTGGGCAGTTTTCTGGTTTGGAGAGTAAAGGATGCTCATTTTTCAGATCTCATTTAAACTAACTAAAATGGTAGAACATGTAAAACAAGAGGTACATTCAGAAACTGAAATTGTGAAAGATTACAATGATGTTTTAAAGGATTCGGGGAGTCAAAAAATAGACTCACCAGGCAATCATTAGTAGAGACAAGGTAGAGAGCAGCTTTAACAGAACTTCAAACACCACAGGGGGTTACAGAGACCCGTGCACACCACATTTCCAGGGGGTTCCACAATTTAAGCTATTTATCCATCCAATCCCAGATCTATCCGCCCCCCAGATCCTCCCGGTTCTGCCCTTCAGCACACATCTTCAGGAAATTGAGGCGGGGGCTCTGAGATCCCCTCTTCCTCATCTTCACCTTCATCACAGCACATTCAGTCCTTGGAGATTCTCCAAAGTTCTGGGTTCTGAAGGATGCTTTGTCTATTTTTGTATCTTGTTGTTCAAGCCAGGGTGCAAATGTTCTTAAACAGAAAAAAGACCTACATTGAGGGAAGTCTAAACAAGCTAAAGGAATGTAAAAAATTAGATATGAAATGGGGAAAAGGGATTAGGTATGTGTAAATTACTGTGCTAAGGTGTGAGCTAACTACAGCTACTTCTAAAATCTATAAAAAGCTAAAAATAAAAAAAATCCACAGCATCACAGAAAAGCTGTGAGAAGCAATATTAATATTAAAGTAAAAGAGCAGGAAAGTTACAGCTGAGGAGGAAGGTAAACTCCATGTCTTCAGTCTACTGTGAAGAGAAAAAAGTTTAAAGGGTAAAGTAGTGCAGCACTGCTGGAACTTATTGAAAGAGAAGGTATTTAATCCATAGTGGTAGGTTATTCACAAGTGAAGCAAGGAATGGCAGAACAGTAAGAAACTATTGTAGAGGCAGTAGAATTTCTCCAGTGACCTGAAAATTCAGAAGAATCAAACGAAAAGTGGAAAGAAGATTATAGGTTTATGCATGAATACAAGGGAACATCTCAAGACCCTTAGGGATAAGATCAAAAAAACACTGGGACTTAAAAGGAAACAAGTAAGGTTCACTAAATGCAGAAAGACAAAATCAAAACATAGTCTTGGTTCTTAACAGTCACATAAAGAAGATTAAGAAAGACTCAAAAAAAGATTGAAGTGTTCAATAATATATGTGTTCTAGTCTTTCTGAAAACACAAAAGTGTTCACTTAAATATATACATCAGTATAATACATAAGTACTCACTTAAATACACATATTGATTGTTCATTTTCTCAATTGAATTAACTCTAAAATATCTAGAAGTTTAGATAGCAGTAGGTTTTTGGATTTCCTAAGAGCTGATCATATCATATTAATTTCATTCTTTTAGGTTACCTGTGTTAAAGAGTACATTTGGTGCAAATAGCTCAGTTTGCAAGCTGCAGTTTGAGACACAGATGGAGATGCAGACTGAGGCCATGGACTGCCAACCCTTTGGTTAACAAAGGGCACAAAGATGTGTGGTGCCAGCCAGGTGGATGGACACTGGCAGACACAGCAGGAGCAGACTCAGGAGGAAGAGGGAAGCTCGTGCTTGGGTACAATGTGAAGGTATAAAAGCCATGCGGACCTTGAATAGGGGGTCCCTCCTCAAAGGTACCAGCTCAGGCTGCTTCTGTGTTACCGTGCCATGAATAAATTGCTTTATAGAACTAGACATCCAAGACTCTGCTAAGGGAAACCTGGGGTTAAACTGGTAAGGAAACCTGGTTTGACTGTGTGAGTTGGGTCTGTGAGGAGTTAAGTGGAGCTTCCATGGGCTAACTGGAACCTCATGAACAAAGAAATGGCCCAAAAGTTCACCAGGTAGAATACTGTGGCATGAAGCTGTAAACAAACTTGGGAAAAATTAGCAATTGATTTGGAAAACATGATTTGTGAGTAAAGATGAAACTAAAAATTTAGGTAGCATAACAATGGGGAGAGGTATATTACAGATGATTGTTTAGTTAACAGACAGAGTCAGAAAGCAGATAAATATCTTTTCCCAAAGTATAAAAATATTTTTAATTTGGTTTCTATGAAAACAACCTCTCCAGGACAGAAAACACTTTCTGTGGACAGTATTTTATTTTTTTGTTTATTATTGTAGTTCTCAGTTTTGATAAAACGTGTTATAAACAACAGAGGGTGATAGCCTACATCTGCTTGATCCTATCTCAGTGTATGAAGTGGGCCTAGATCTTATTTCTAGCATATCTACTACTCTATTTCTGTCACTTTGAATGCCATTAATATTCTTTATGCAGTGAGGAAATGTCACATTTTCTTTTGTAGCATTAGTCATTCTTTTTTTTTTTTGCACTGCTTTATCTTCACTTTTCAATGTTTAATGGAAACAATAATATGGGGGAACAAGAATGATGTAAACCTCCCTCTTCTTACATATATAGTATAGCACTACAATGGTTACATGTAAAACATACTCCTGTTTTATTTATGTAGCCATATAAAAGGTGTATCTATCCATGTTCAGAACAAATAACAAGGGGTTTTTATACATCTTCTTACGGAAAAGTATAAAAATATTTATTAAAACTGCTCTGTAATTTCTTATCTGACTGAAGAATCTCATGCACAAAGAGAGCACTCAGATTTGCTGTGAAGCTATTCAAAGAGCATATTTGCCAGGGAAAATGGTAGATTTTATCTCTGTAGGCATGATTTTTTAAGATTAAAGGAAGAGGTTTTGATTTGATAATGATGCTTGAGTAGAAATGCTAAAGATTTTCATTTTTCCATCATCAGTTATATGCTTAGTGGTTTAGAAACAGAGGTTGATTTGAGTCATCTTTTGATAAACCCACAGCAGGACAGGTGCTGCAGAGGCACAGAGAGAAGACCTGATTCCTCCTCATCACAGAGCTGAATAGTAAGAGCCTGAGATTTTGACATTAATGATAAGTTTTCTGCATTCATCTAACACCAACAGATATTCTGCTACTGTCCACCCTATTTCACACCTATTAATATTTTGTTCTGAAACCTTTTATTTGCACATTTGAAGTCCTTTACAGAACCCAACTGTTTTCACCAAACTGCCGGAAGCAGCAATTCTATCTGACTGACAGGCCTATGGTTGCACTAGGAAAGTATAATTTATCAATATCTCATAGTACATGTTGAAGTCAAAATGCACCCATCAGAGCTTTCCTTTAAAAAAACCTGAGAACAAGAAGCAGAAGGAAGGCATGTTTTAATCTCTACTTTCTTGGGTTTTAATGTGAGACAGAGACTGTGGCCTGTTCTTGGTACAGCTTTCAAGGTAACCTCAAGAATAACTAACATAACATCTATCATCCACTTTTATTCAGATAATTTACCCAGGCTGACATTTCTCTATTCAATGAGAGCATTATTTTACAAGGATACTCTTAAACCCACCAAAAATTCCCCAAGATTTATAGTGTATTATCAGACATTGATTAATTTTTTTCATCATTCTCTCTGCAACTGGATAAAAATGAGAATAATAATTTAATGTTTTATTTTCTATATATGATTAAAATTTAGTACTTATAAGAAAAAATATTATACTTAAATTAGAGCATGTAAAACCAGTCAAGTTTATGCAAGGAAAATAGACAATAGTTTATACAAGTACAATTTTGAGTCTGGAAGACATATTAGTGCAGAATAATTCTGTTCACTGCATGACAGTTTGTACAAATGTATTTTTACAACAAAGAAGTCTTCAGAAAACTCCATATTTACACCTCTGTGTGTTAGACAGCAACAAGACAGTCTCTGCTGGATGAGGATTAAAAGCTAATTAATAATTGCTCAGTACCTTTTTTATTTTTTCTTCAGTCTAGCAATGTGAAAGAAGCTCAAATACAGAGGATACAGTCCCGTTCCCCAACAAATTCTAATCTACTTCTAAATAGCTTGGACTGCATCTGGAACACGTTGAACACCAAACTGATCTTTTGTCTCTCAAAGGAAGGCATTATAGTGTTCTTCAGAGATACACAGCAAGATAAAAGAAAAAAATTATCCCTTTCTGTTCCTCTTATAAGCAGAGGAACAGAAGCTACTTTCTCCAGCTTTTTGATACAGCAGTGCTCTTTTTAGAGCCAAGGACAGTAGTGTTTGATGCATCTAGTACCAGTCATATAGCCATAAATCTATACTGCAGGAGATGGTGGAGTCATTAGTTTAACACAGTGACAGCTGGAATAAGACACCTATCATCTCCCAACTGAAAACCAATTAGTGTCTAGGTGTTGCATGTTTCAGACCTTCTTGTGTGAGAATTGTCTTCCTGGTCCTACCATCCTGAAGAACATCTTTGTTGCTGTTCTTTTTCCCAAAGGAGGGTAAAAGTCAATTCAAAAATCCTAAAGCAAACTTTCTCAAATAATTCATTTTTTCTAGAATATTTTTCTGATATTCTTTAAATATCAGAAATCATAACTACTTTACCTTCCTTTTTATTTATTTAATTATTGTAAATGTCTTTGAGGCTTTCTTCTTGAAGAAATATATTTCTTCCAGCTCAAATAAGAATAGGAAACATTGCCAATGTTTTGAAATTATTATTACTTTTAGCCAGAAGAATTTTACTGGCTCAGTTTTGGAAGACACCACTTTTGTGTTGTCTTGTAAATTAATTAATGTATTCTACATCTTAAATTAACCCTTTATTTTTAATTTTTCTGATGACAAAAAAATAATACTATCAAACTGAAAATTGTAATATTTTATTTCATATTATTTGATTTTTCTTCCCCATTGTTTCAGAGTTCAATAGAAGTTAGGGGAAAAAAATAAATTACATAAAATGTGTCACTTTTCAAGACCCATAATTACTTCAGTAACAAGATTTTTAGATACACTCTTTAGTAGAAGATTAAATTTATAAGACCCTGAAAACTCATCAAAATAGAAGTCTTTTGTCACAGGTCAAGTTACATGCTCTAGATCTTTAGATTTTAAGTAGTGACAGACTGTGGTGGGTTCATCTTGGCTGGATGCCAGTGCCCAACAAAGCCTCTCTATCACTCTCCTCCTCAGCTGGACAAAGAAGAGCTAAGGGCAGCGAGGGATCACTCACTAGTTATTGTCACAAACAAAACAGACTCAACTTGGGGAAATTAATTAAATTTATTACAAATCAAATCAGAGGATAAAGAAATAAACTCAAATCTTAAAACATCTTTCCACCACACTACCTTCTTCTCAGGCTAAACATCAGTCCGGAATTCTCTACCTCCCCCCAAGCAGTGCAGGGGGGTGGGGAATGGAGGCTGCACTCAGTTCATCATATGTTGTCTCTGCCACTCCTTCCTTCCCAAGGGGAGGACTCCTCACACTCATCCACTGCTCCAGTGTAGGGTCCCTCACACAGGAGAGAGTCTCTATGAACTTGTCCAGTGTGGGTCCTTTCCACTAACTGCAGTCCTTCAGGCACAGACTGCTCCAGTGTGGATTTCCCATGGGGTCACAAGTCCTGCCAGCAAACCTGTTCCAGCAGGTCCACAAGTCCTACCAGAAGCCAGCTCTGCAGGTGGATCTCTGCTTCCCCATGGACCTCCATGGGCAGCAGGGGCACAGCTGCCTCACCACAGTGTTTACCGTGGGCTGCAGGGGAATCTCTGTTCTGGCATCTGGAGCACCTCATCCCCCACCTTCTGCACTGGCTTTGGTGTCTGCAGAGCTGTTGCTCTCACATGTTACCACTTCTCTCTCCTCTGGCCACAATACCTTCTGTGCAATAACTTTTTTTTTCCTTCTTAAATATGTTAACATGGATGTGCTACTACTATGGCTGATGGACTAGGCCATCAGTGGATCCTTCTCAGAGCCAGCTTGCATTGGCTCTGTCAGACATGGGGGAAGCATCTGACAGCTTCTTGCAGAAGCCATCCCAGTAGCGCCGCCCCCACCAAAACCTTGCCACACAAATGCAAGACAAAGTTCCAGCTTGCAGAGTAAAATCTAAGTTACTACTTCCTTCAGCCTATAACTCCATATCACTGGGAGCATCTCACAGTCATTGATACATCCTTCCTGATATCAAAAGAGCAACAGAAATAGTATAATCCGCACATCTTTCTAGTTAGCTGCAACCTCCAGGAGTTTCTCTTGCTGGAAAATGCAAGCTTCGTCAGAGGTACATTTTCTTCCAGGAAGTGTTGCAATTACAGTTAAGATCAATGTAGTTCTTAATTCTATAACTTAGGAATAAATTAACAGTAATAAAAGGCTCATTTTGTACTGGATGCTCCAGTGTAGAAGATAAAATAGTGAAGATCAAAATTTGGACAAAAGCCAAATTTTTCTTGTTATGCCAGCAGTACACAGAGGATCTAACAGAACCTATGTACAGGTTTGCCTTGTATTGTTAATAGAAGAGTTTTTCATAAAAGTAGGTGTAACATTCCCACTGTTAGACAGGGAAACATTGCAAGAAAAATATCCTAATAATGTAAGTCTGTATGTGTAATATTCTCCAAGGTTACTGTAACCTTAAGTTGTCATTTTCCTTGAAAATTTGAATTATTATTTATTTCCCTCCTTCCCTTCCTTCTAGAATTACTTGGATTTCCCTTTTTGTTTAATTTGCTTGTTGGACGAGATCCTCCCCTTTGCAAATTAACTATCCAGTTAAATGCATGTTACTTTCATAGAAGATATGATGTTATAAAATTTTACAAATTAGTCAATTAAAAAAAGAGGGGTTTGTATCAGAAAAAAGAACTCAAAGGCTTTTAAAAATGCTAAAATGTTACAAAAGAAGTAACATTGTTAGACAACCTTATTTAGAAAAATAGCATGTTATCCTTATCCCATCTTGAGTCAACAAGGATGTTCTAATTGGTCACAAATGTGCTATAGTATTTTACTATACTTGTTAACAGACTGTTAACATCAGTCTGTTGGGACACCATTGTCTACAGTGACAGTAGCATTTATAAATAATTAACCTTTTCTTTTGATCAAATATGAATAGAAACCTAAAATGACATGTTAATGAGGGATTTATTGCACCTATCCATGAAAAAAATCAAATTTTTTAATTAATTTGTGTGAGAAACTTGAAAAAATTTATTATAAACCTGTTTCAAAGTGGTTTGGACATCAGATTTTAGTAGCTTCTTGGTTGTGCAAAAGTCTCAGCAACTGTAGTACAAAGTTTTGGGAACCTTGCGTTAGAACAATTAATCACTGAAATGGAAAGAAACTAGAGTATCCATTGGCACATAGATAAATCACACATGATTTCTTTCTAATGTCTAGTCACCAAGAATAATAGAAAACACAGCTGGCAGGAAGGTTAGGAAATTATCTACTCCATTTCTTTCCTCAAGCCAAAATCAAGTACACCTCATTCATAGCTGACAGATACTAACATCCAGTCATGGTGTTTCCACACTTTCCCAAAGCAATATGGTCCTTAAAGATATAAAGTCTTCTGAGGAATGTCAGTCTTAATCTACCTTGCTTTAATTTATTTTTTGTCATACACATTTCAGATATAGAAAGAAGTTTATACCTTCCTTCTCTGGAGTAATTATTTCTACATTCAAAGACCATTATCATGTTTAACACGATACAAGCCTTTTCAGCACAGCTATCTTTTCCGTGCTCAAAAATTTCACAAGTCTACCCTCAGCTACCAGAAAGTGAGTTCTGAATGAAAACTGTGCTTAGAGGAACTTAGTTTTGGAAGTCTGTTAGGGTAGAAGCAAAAGGGCACTTGAAATGTAGTCAGGAGCAGTTTTCATGCAGAGAAAGTTGCATTATCCCCTTGTCACGATGAATATGGAATACGTTGTTAAAACACAGCAATACAATATTTATATTTAGCTCCAGTGGACTTCTGTAAATTTTATGATGAAGTGAAGGATATAGCGTGCATTTTGGAATGTGTGTCAAACCTGGACAGATTTCCTAGAGTTATGTAACCTTAGTCTCCAGTGGAACATCTATACACTCATGAAATTAGGTAATTGAATTCTCTGTTGCTGCTCACGGATGTTCATCTCCTTGTTTAACTTAGGAAGGTAGGAGCTAAGGCCTAGTTTTCCAGTGTTCAATATTCTTCACATGAGAGGAGCTTCTACTAACCATATTCTGTTGACAAGCAGAAGTCAGAAAACATTTATTTTAAATTCCTTGATTTCTTTCACCATTTTTTATTTTAAAATGTGTGCCAAAATAATTTTTAAAACAAACAATAGATAGTCCCTTAAAGGGGAAGGTGATCATGCTGGATCTCTTTAAGGTGATAGAAGCAAGAAATATAAAACTAGACTAGAACTAGACTTTCTTCTTTTATTGACATTATTTTTCAGAAAGCTATGTGCATATTGTTTGGACACAATTCTATTTTAACACTCAAATGACTCTTCCTTGAGCTGTTTCACTGCTGGTGGGACATAAAACCAGTTTCTGTTACCAAGAAGATAAGTAAGTTCATAGCAACCTGTTCCAAAATATTTTTCCATACAAAGGAGAACAATTATTTATTATTAACCAGGTAAAATCTGCTACTCTGCACATTTCAAGTTCCACATTATTAGGCAGTAAAAACAGACTGTCACTCAGGCTCAGAATAGCTTATATTTAAGCCTAATACATATTATTTCAGGTGATCCAGTTTTCCTATAAATCTTAGCACGAGTTTTGGAATGTACAAATGATGTTCTACAAATGATGGATATAAATGAGAAGAGGATTACTTAACTGAATGTTATCCAATTTGTTGGTGGCATTCAGTCAGCAAGGTTTTTCATAGAAAACCCTACTCAGTACAACTTGAGTTTTGCTTTTCTGTGTGAAATGTATTCACAGAAGACAATGTTCCAACATTAGCATCTCCAAATATATATTTTTATAGATATTCCAAACTCAAAGATTATTTTAGAACTGGTTCATAACCATCAGTTCATTTGATTTTCAGTAAAACTAAGGTTTTCATTTGATCTTGTTTTACAGCCAGAAATGACAGGAAACTGCCATTACTTTTCAACAGGATCCCAATGCATTTTTACTACAAAAAGATATTTCAACACAAATAAACATTTTGCTTTTTTCTGTCAGGAAATGTATTTCAGAGGCCTGCCCTTGCTGATGGCTCTTGAAATTATTTGGATTTTTTATACTTCCACTGAGTAGTAAGTTTTGTATTGCAAGCTGAACATGGCTTAAAAGGAATATAAAATCTGGATATTTTCTTAGTAGAAAATCTAGTAAGGCTTCTTTCTGCATATAAAAGTGTTATTTTTGCAGTGGTTTTGTCCCAGATATCTCATTTTCAGCTGTATTTTTTCCAGTGAATAGATTATAATACAATGTAGCATTCTCAAAATGCTACTAAGCTTCTGGTTGGCTACCATCCATGACATTTTATGTGATCAGCTAGGATATTGCACAGACTAAAATATGTGAAATTCTGTTTATTAATTGTCCTAATTTTTCTTTTTTGAAACATGTTGAAATTATTACACATACTAAAAGATGGCAGAGACACTTCCTAATTTGGAATCTGATTTTGATTGAGTCTATAACTTAATATTCTCTGAACAGTAACTTCTGTTTCAAAGTCTGTCAGATTTATGTACAGAAGCTACTTTCACTAAGCAAGAAGGGTGGTCCAGTCTTACTTCTTTTATGGAAATCTAAACAATCTTAAGCTTGAAGAGAATTGAGACTCTGAATTTTCTACTTTTAGTAGTAGCAATATGTAAACACTTCAGTTCCTGCAAAGGAAACAATTCTTATGAGCACTTTACAGTTTACTTAGAATTTCCTAGACTTAATTTTTTTTCCAGCTCTCACATATCAATCCTTGCAGTTCTAGAAACTAACTGGAAGAGTTTAAGGTTGGAGAGATTACACGACATGGAGTCTACAGAGAAAGAGAGCAAAAAGATGACAGGAAAAGAGAGAATGGAAGGGAAAGAGGAAAGCAGGTAAATATAGCAAGCATCCACATGCTGATGAGATTCTCTGATTTATAATTAGCACTACTCCGTGTTGAAAGAAAAGGATTGCATCAGTTGTTAATATTTTAATAACTCCAAGATAAAAGAAAATTGCTAATTTGTGCAAGTGTATACATCTCAGACTCTGGACTTTGGGGTGGTTTTGACCAATAAGCTTGATCACTGTAGTGGTATATTAGTTAATCTCTACTTGGTAACTTTTTGCCTTGATTAAACAGAAAGCTCAAGTGATATTTATTGTTTATGCAAAAATGTTTCTTTATACCTCCATTCCCACTCTTGTCTCACCTGTGTCAGGATAGATGTGATTTCCAGAACTTTTTCCTATAGTTCTTCGTATGTTCAGAATCCAACATCATTAAGCTTTCCCTGAATGACTAGCATAAACACAAAGAAGGTCAAAAGAGTTTCAAAGTTCTCTTTAACTTACNCAGATTCTGGGCTCTGGGGTGGTTTTGGCCAATAAGCTTGATCACTGTAGTGGTATATTAGTTAATCTCTACTTGGTAACTTTTTGCCTTGATTAAACAGAAAGCTCAAGTGATATTTATTGTTTATGCAAAAATGTTTCTTTATACCTCCATTCCCACTCTTGTCTCACCTGTGTCAGGATAGATGTGATTTCCAGAACTTTTTCCTATAGTTGTTCGTATGTTCAGAATCCAACATCATTAAGCTTTCCCTGAATGACTAGCATAAACACAAAGAAGGTCAAAAGAGTTTCAAAGTTCTCTTTAACTTACAAATCCAAGACAGTCTTTACCTCAGAAAGTATAAATCAAATGCTTGAGACCAGTGCAGTAGCATTCATTGCAGTATTGTGTGTAATATAGTCAATTCTAAGAATGATACGCTTAAAAATTCTACTCAACATAACCTAAGGTCAAAATTATGACACCAAAAACTTTCAGATATCAAAAATTCCCCCTAAGAGACTTAAAAAGACTATAAATGCATCTAGAAAACAAAATAAGGATAGATTGAGTGTCTCACCTTTACTAACCTTCATGTTCTGCTGCCGGTGTCCACAATCCTTTCAGATGTGTGCAGCTGCTTACAGGGAACTGTAAAGTGTTAAAGCATATGTGTCAAAATCACATTCTGTAATTATAGGCTAAATTGTCAAACAATATACTAGAACTCCTACTCCTAATACCATGGAGTATTTTACAGATATCGTATTTTGCAAGAGTTGACTGTTTGCTTTGAGGTTCTGGCTATTATAGAGACTATTAACCTCTGTCATCTTTAAATTGCTCAGGCTGATACCTCTATCTAAATATTTCTATCCTCAGGAAGAATAGACCCCTTTTTGAATCTGTCATTCATTATTAAGCTGTCTTTGTGGAACAACAGTTAACTACTACTAAAAAAAATGTCTTTAATACTAATAATGGATCTGTAATCCAGATTCATTAATATTGCATTACACATTTCCTTACAGGACCACTTATAACATTTTTTTTTCCCTTCTAGGTTTTCTGTATTAATAATTTATATCAGACCCTAACATTTATGATTTGAGTTTTATTGTATCTATCTAATATATTATCTTTATTTCATTGCAAAACACCATATATATTGTGCATTGTTTATGGGCAAATTAATAGATCAGTAATGACACTTTTTCAAAGTCATGCTATTCATCCCTCTAGCAGCAGAGAGGAGTGTGCAGACCTTGTAGGTTTTGCTTATTTTAGGGAAGGAACAGAACATACATGGCAATAGGCATGTTTTAACTAATTCATCATTAACTTATGCATTTTTTCTGAATAAGATCCTTAAAATAATTAAAGGCTTAGAGTTCTGACTTCAAAATCCATAATTTAACATTCATGGAAATGTAGTTTTTTTCAAACTTGGCTTATTTTCAATGGCAACATCTACAGAAAAAGTAAAGTTTGAAAACTTTTTATTTCAAATGCTTAAATTTATGAGTAGAAACACCTTTAATAGATTATACTAGGGATAAATGAGAGTTTTTTCATTCTCTTGTTTCAGAGGAAAAGGGAGAAGAGATAAAAACAAAGTTAGGATAAAAATCTGAGCTGAAATCAAGAAAATTGTGAAAGTTATGGACACTGGGAAAGGCTCTTAGAGATGAGAGCAAGAAACCAAATTATATGAATGAGAATGAGAAAATATATTAATAAATGAACTCTTAAAGAGGGAAGTTATTAAGATAATGGTTTACATTTTTTAAGGTAACTGTTTCAAAATGATGGCTCGCAGTTTATGTTTTTTCCATCAAATATATGCAAAAAAGTGTTAAGGAGTAACTAAGTAAATAAATAGCTGGACTAAAGGGTGGAGAATACAGAGCAGAAAAAAATTAAATATCAAAACCTGTCATTTAACACATTACCAGAGTGCTTTCCTGATATTGTTTGACTGCATTTTCTCTTTCTAGGAAAAAAAAAAATGAAGTCATTTTAAATAGATAAATGAGATTAGACAGAGGTACTTTATCTAGTCTGACCTTGAGATTGGCTCAGTTGGTCAGGGCATGTTGCTAGTTGGTCAGAACAAGGTTGTGTGTTTGATCCCCATATGGGCCATTTACTTAAGAGCTGGGCTTGATGATCCTTATGGGTCCCTTCCAGCTCAGAATATTCTGTGAAATTTCTGTGAAATAGGTGCTTTTTTCCCAGATTGTTGGGGAAATTGAAAAAGATCACATAGTTTACAGTTCTATGGGTCTGATACTTTTCCAGGAAATCAAGTCTTAAGAAGAAAGAGAAAATGGAAAACATAATCCTGGCTTTATCCTGCTATGCTGGAGTACTTTAGAAGCTCTACAAACTGCAGAAGATTTTTCTGTTGGCTTATGAGTAATCAGTATGCTTTTCATCTACTTTGATAAATATATTTATCAGTCATGTTTTTCTTCTCCAGTAGGATTGGGTTACTCTTGGTATTTTCTCCCTCATTACTGGAATATTCTCCTGTATTTCATGAATATTAAACCAAAATTTTCCATATGGAATAGGGGAATCATTCCACACTTGTGTTTGTTAGGACTGGAAATGCCATTTTAAGTATGTGCTGTAACATTTACAGCACAATCAAGATTTATTAAAACTACTCCACAGAGTACTATTGTAAAGAATTTATGAACTATAAAACTGCTATAAAGGTCACTTGAGATGCAAAAGTTTAATTTGGAGTATCATGTTATGGCGTAGTACTGCTAAACTTAATGTTTGTTTAAACAAATGGCTTGAGGATATTTGTCTCAGAATGTGAAGCTTATTAACTTCAGTAAAACAACTTTAAAATATCTATTTTTTTCTGCCTAGCTTTGATTTTTAAGGTTTGTTCACCTTTTTATGTCCACTAATCTATTACCTTACTCCTATGAACGTGAGAATAAAGAAGCACAGGAACAAAAACATAATTTTAATTTAAATTATTAATTTAATAAAATTTGTATCATTTAATAGAACTGTGCATAGGGGGTTTTTATCATTATTTTGAGGTTTAATAGTTCATTTCATGGTGTTTGTTTTCTTTAATCAACAGCTGCAAAGGTTTAGCAAACCTTAACTGTCATCTGTGAAAAAAAAAAAAAGGAAAAATTTTATTAATATTTAGTAAGGCCCTAAAAACTGAAGTTAGAAAAGAAATCATAATTTTTTTTATATTGTAGATATATTATAGAAACACATGTGAATTCTGCTGAAAATAAATACTATTTGTACAAGTTTGGAAGGCAAAATTTCTCTTTCTTCCACCAATGTCTATACTATTTCTATAAACCGTGACTAAATCAGTCATCATATAACATGGGTCAATCTTTGTGAATGTGCAGAGCTCTATTTTAGTCCACAGTGAGCAGTACGGGATTCTTCCAGATCTCAAATACTTGGAGAAACCCCTAGCTCAGAGATTGTCTTTAAACTTCCAGGAAGCTGAAAATTTGTTAATATGAAACATTTATGATTTGTCAACAAAAATTGTTTCCTGTTAAAATTGGCAAGGGTGATCAATTGTTTTCTCCTAGTATTTTATTGGGGATTTGGGGAGTTACAGAGATTGCTATAGATGGCAATCTCCCCTACCCTAACATATAGCCTGATAAAAGCAGTTATGAAAAGAAGTGATTTCATGTAGGGCTATAAGAAGGCATAAAATTATCTGCATGTCAATAGCATTCGACAACATATTCAAAGATCTTTCAGGTGGTTTGTCTTTCAGCATATGACTGCACAACAAAAAGGCCAATATATGTTAGGATCATAATCATAACATAAATTATAACCAGGAATAACATAACAAGATTTATATATTTAAGAAAATTGAAGAAATCTTGAAACTTTAAGCTCATTTTTTCATGCAATTTGCACAGATTCTACCATGACCTTTATCTAACAGATAAACAAAGTTTTGATTTCTGGTTTTCTTCCAACTGAAAATATTTTTGTCACATTATGTCTCAAACTTATAAGAGAAAATATATCCAGATTTAAAAGTGTTAAAGAGCAGACATTTATAATAAATAATAATAAACTAACAAAACTTGAGGAGAAAGTAAGTGAAAAAAGGGATGCTGGCCATAACAGTCCCACATTGAAAGGACCTAGGCCTGTGGCCAGTTTTATTCATCAGTGTTTAATTATAGGAAATCTAATAATCAAAAATGCACATGTGGAAGACATGTATTGCAACATTTATTCCAGAAAAAGGAAGGGGTTGTTAATTTTAAAATAGGAAAGACAACAGCTTATGTTATCTACCATTGAATCTCTACCTATGTGAAGCCCTAAAGTTAGATATGCTTCCCCTCACTTTCACTACAAAAAATTGCCTGTGGTCTTCAGTGTATTTCTTCAAGTGTTAAATTAACAAACCATCTCCCAAAGCTGTCAGTGAGGAATACCCCTGCATGTTCATTTTCAGCATGAGACAACATTCAGCCTGCAGACTCAGCAGTCTGCCTAGGTCAGGTCTTCTGGTTTTGACAGGGACCATATTCAAAATAAGTGTATTTTCTATAATAAGAGGAGCTTGTTTGATTGATTTTTTTTTATCTTGACATAGCCAGTGCGAATAAATAAGCATGTACTGCCATGAAATATTTAATCAGAGCCATAAGAAAAAGTAATTTCCTGAGGTTTCTGAGCAGTTACTTTTAAATATATTCTGCCAACACTTTGATAAAACTTCCATTTAAATTCCAAGTTACCCAAGGAAGATATATAAGCTTTTTAATGGTATTTTATATTTCAAAGGAAAAATAAGTTTGTGTTTACTATGAACTACATACTAAATTGTGTACACTAGGATGATATTTTTGTGACTAAAAGACATTCCTCTATGTATCTACACTTCTACCGAAAAGTGTTGGTTTACCTGTCAGCACACTGACAAACACGAATTCACGATACGCGTGTGAATTTTGTGCTGCTTTACTGTCACATGTTCTACACGACTGCCCTAAAGTATCTGTTAGATACTCATCACAAAAGCAATCTACGGAAACAATAACATTTTAGATATTAGCCTAAGAAAAACGTGCACTTTTGCAAATAAAGAACAAGCACTCAAGTTGGATTATCAGGGCAACTCATGCATTAAACATTTTTAATAATATTGTGCCAGTAGTATAGCATTGGGTTTTATCACACAGTTTCACAGAAACGTGCAGACGTTGTATAGTAAGCAGTTTACATGTAGACTATGGTTTAGGCCAAGCACAGGCCTGTGAAGTGTTTTGAAGTGAAAATGCTCAAGGCCAAACAAAGCAGATGATTCAGGGGAAATTTTATGAATAGAACACATGGAGATAAAATTCTTTATATAGGAGCCTCTTCTGTGCAAGTCTACTAGGGTCTTGCGGTAGGTAAGGAAAGACTTGGGATTTAGCAGTGCCCGTTGATATGATCAGAATGAGTTTAAATGCAGAGACAGAAATTCACACGATATTAAGACAGTAATTGACTAAGATGATAAAGAAGTATGAACTGAAGAAGTAGGACAGCATTAATTCATGAAAATAGGTTGCTAGTAAGAGACTATGATCAACTAAGGGCAGCAGATTGAGAAGGAAGAGAATGCAAAAGAGGATAGAGAGCTTTGAGGAAACAGAGATTCTCAATGCCAGTAAGAGTATTTATAGGTACTCCAGGAAGCAAGAACAAAGGGGAATTAGTGGTGAAGAAGCTAAGGATACAGAACCAATCCCCTTTAAAAAGGTCATTGTTAAGGATAAAAAGGGAGGACACTAGACCTAAGACAGAGATTTTGAATGGTCTGTGGAAAATGTCTGCCCTGTATGATGAGACAGTGAAGACAAGGAAATGGATGTCAGTGAAAGAAACAGTGAGCAAAGACAAGCACTGCTACTCTGTTAAATCTACTGTACTTTTTTATCTTCAATTATGCCAATGGACAGAAATCAACTAAATTAAGAACCATACAAAAAGCTTAAAGTGAATAATTATTAATAATTTTTTTACTAGAGGAAACAAAGTGTAGTCAAAAATTAAGCACTAGTTTTAAAACAAACAGGAGGTACCTTTCACATTACAGAATTTCTCATCTCCATGAGAAATTGTGGAGGCCTGAACCACAAGCAGATTCAGAAAATGTTCAGAGATATTCGCAGAATAAAGGTATTTCAAGGTCTATTAAATGCATGATACAAATTACAACTCTAAACTCCAGACTCAAAGGAGAAAGTTTAACTAGGCTTCTGTTTTGTCATACATTCTCCATAATCTCGTTACAGTCACTATGACATACTGAACACTGGGGGATTGAGTTATGCATTCCCTCCATGTGTCTTCTCCCTTGTGTGCAAACACACACACACACACACACACACAAACACACACACACATATACATAGAGCACATAAAGTAACTTTCATCAAGCATTCTGTTTACATGGTTAACAAAAAATACTTTTTTATTTTAAGAATGCAATCATTGACAAAGATTTCTAAAGTTCAGAATCTCAGATGCTGAGCCCTGCTGAATCTGTCACATGCAGGAGAATCAGGAAAATGATGATGCTCCACGGCAGAAAGAGAAAATACATACTGCCTTATATATGAAAGATGTGAAGTCAGGCCACCCAAAGACTGAAAATGCACTTGGCTTTGTAAATCAGCTCTTCATTTAGTCATTCACACTGAGGTATATGTTGCAATGAAGTTCAATGAAACCAAACTACAATCACAGAAACTGTCAAGCAATCATAAGATCACCCTAGCAAACACCTTCAGGATAAAAATATTGTGAAATAGTTTAGAAAGAATATTTGTACCTAGATATTATTACTGGATCCTCTGTCTCTTCTATTTTGATTATTCCAAATGGGACTTCCTTAAGAAAGAAGAGTGCAGACAATGAGAAGTGAGAAGAAAAGATGATGAGGTAGGGACCAGAAGAAAAGATGATGAGGTAGGGACCAGTAGGTAAAATCAAAGGTGGCTAGTATCTCTCTACAGAAATCTGTAGGGGAAAGTCCTCTGGACAGATCATCTTTGACCAATTAAGTTAATAATTATTTCTATTTTGGTGCAAAACTGGTCCCTTTTTTAAGTCATCATGATTCCAAGTGCATTTAAACTGAACCAAGATTGAGGTGCATATATATCTCTATATGTATATGTATATATGTGCACACACACACATACATACACACAAAGCTGTAGGTGGTGGTGGTTTGTGTATAGATAGATAGATACATAGGTAGACAGACAGATATACAGTGATTATTCTTTGCCTAAGAAAAAAACATTTTTCAGTTCAGAACCCTCCACTCAACCCTTCCTTTTTCTCTTTCTTTCTGTTCATGAAAGCCACTGGAATGTAAAGATAATCCCTAAAACCCATCTAAACAAGTGTCAGCTTTATTGTCGACGGAAGAAAGATGTGGATCAAAGAACAGAATAGGAAGATGGAGGGAATTCATGATCCGCGTCAGAACTCAGTAATTTAAATAACTATGCATTCTGTCAACAATATTGCAGCTTTTTTTTAATTATTTTTCAGCACAGAAATATGTTGAGCTTCTATAAATAGCAGGGCATTCCTAGGGCTTTGTTTCAATTGCTATTATAACTGTGCCTAATAGGTGTGAAGAAAGACATCACTCTGTCTTAATTTTTTTTTTTGAGTCACAATACTTTTATTACTGTTAACTGTGTCTGAACAATTCTGTTGCAACAGTTGATGCACATTATTAAACTCAGCAAAAACTTCCTTTTGGGGAATGGATTTAACTACAATAGAACCAGCTAAATGTCATTTACTCAAGATCAGAGGATGTATACTGCTACTAGCTACTGCTATGGCCCACCACTTTAAATCCATTCTGTGTCTAGTACCCCAGACCAAAGCCAAGAGTACGTACAACAAATGTGCTATTTACAAGAGATATGTGTGATTCACAGTAGAAACAGTAGAAGAGGAACTACAGTAATAAATACTTTGCAGACACAGAAAGACCCATTTCTGTGGGAAGTCAGTTGCACAAAGGAATCGACACCCAGAACTCTTGTATGAAAATGCAGCTCGAAGGTTTTATTAAAGGGAGACTGAACTGTACAAACTCCGGGGTAGGGTAGAAAAAAACCCCAACACAAGATGGCTCCTGCCTTATATAATGTGGGGTATAGAAGATCCCAGAATATAGGGGGGGCTAAGGCAGAGCATTCAAATAAAGGAACATATAAGGAAACATAACCATACATGGCAACCAACAGGAATACAGCAAACATACATAAGGATTAAATTTTATATATATATATATATATATATATAAAACACATTCTTACATATATTAAATAGAACATAAGATTATAAACTCTAATCTCAAAAGCAAACCGCCATACATTTTGCATCGGCATCTTAGAATTAAATATTGATGAGAGATTTTTTCAGGAAAACACATAATCAGGCTCAAGGTGGTCATAAAGGTAATATGCAACTTTTCCCATTTGTCCAACTATACAATTGGGGTTTTTTGTCACATAATACTATTTGTTACTTACGTTTTTCCCAAAAGAGCATTGTACATATTGTTTATATGTACACAAGCCACAATCTTCAGTTATATGTGTTCCAAGTATATTCCTGTATATTCTATCCTCCGTGTTGTCATGCATGAGCACTTAAGGAATTACTGCCAAAGGTATCAGCAGTTTAATATAAAAACAAAAGCCCAACAAAGTTTGTTGGCAAGGTTCTCTCTACTAGTTGGTTAAAGCACACAGAAAAAAAGCAAACTAAACTCTGAAATCTATCAATCTAAAACAAAAGTCAACCCATGTAGAAGCTGTAGGAAAGCAGAGGGAGAGTGGGGAGGTGAAGGTAAGGATAAAAAGAAATTAAAAAGGCCCTTACATTGAGTCACAAGGCTCAGAGTAGACCCCCTTGATAAATGGAGCCCTGGACTTGACCAACAGTTTAGACCTAAAGGTTGAAATGGTTTAAACTTAATGGGAGGGATGCACTGCCACATGTGGTCATAAATATTTAGTCATTAGAATGAAAGTGGTTACATATAGAAACCAAAGCAGGTTGCTCTGTTCTGCTAATACCCACATGGACAAATGTAGCACCCCTGTGTTATATACTGCTGTATTATACAAAGTAAGGTTTCAGAGAATTCAGTGTGGACTACCTGTTAAAATAAAAATAATTTCCTTTCTGTGCAAGCCCTTCTTAAATGCAAGAACCAATCTTTTTAATTGATTTGCTTGTGAGTTAGAATCCAGGAGAAAGCGTATTACTTTTACCAAATGATCTTCTATAACATCCTTACAAACATTCTCTGTAATATACATTTTTATTTCTAGAGGTTTTTCTCTTTTACTGGATGCATACAACTAACTATTAGAAAGGAATGAATGTAAACAAATATTCTCAGGCAAGTGCAAAAAGAGACAAAAGGCTGTTACTTCTGCAAAATTTTTGTTCACCATCACACACTTGTAAATTATGGCTTTGAAAAAGTAATTGAAAAATACAAGATCTAAAATAGAATAGCATTTTAATAATCAATACATACATGTGCGGTATCAAACCCCACATTCTGAAAAAAGAAGCATTATTATTTGCAAGCCATAGTAAATCTCTTTATGGAAAATGGCTGGAAGGTGAATTAATATCCATGTCAAAGCTACATGTTAACAGATCCTCTGGCTGTTTTAAAGCAGATGAATAAGCGCCTTAGCTGTTTGGTTTTTTTAATCCCTTTTGTCCTCAATATAAGAAGAAAGCATAAGTTGATGTCTGTGTGCATCTGTGGGTCTCTGCATGCCTCTGTGTATGTCTGAGGACATTGTTAGTAGGAATAAATAATTGAAGATATTCCTTCTGACCATCTCTCAGTCTATATCTTTCATAGACCTTTGTATGTACTTTATTTTCCAATAATCATTGACAAATAATTCGCTAATTATAGTATATCTCTTTAATCTACCATTTGCTGACACTTTTCTATCCCTGATGTCATTTGTTTTATTTGAAAATTGTTTCTTCTTTTATAGTCCATTTATTTCTACCTTCTCATTTTCTTTCCTTCTTATTTGTGACAGAAATAAAGAACTTGATAAACAAATGTTAGTCTGATGAGCGAAACAAATCTCAATGTTTTTTTCCTTTACCTTTATTGTACTTTAATGTTTTTTATTGTTCCTTTAGGATGGAATGTCCTATATAATGTAACAAAATCTACATAAGACATCTCTCCCTAACTGTCCCAGGACACGAATATCACTCCTTCCTTGACCTTCATTAGATTAGTCACCAATTCAGCCTATTTTGCCAAATTCAGCAATATTTTGCCAAAAAAGAGTCAAAGCAAAGAGTTTTCACTGAAACATGAAAATATCCACTTACTTTATTGATTTTTGAAATGAGTTGAAAAAAATTATTGATGTCAAATCAAGAACTCAGCCATATATAAGGAAATTGTCTGTGTAAGGAGTACAAAAAAACAAGCCCCAAATGAATAGATTTACCCAGAAACTCTAAGCCAAAATATTGCATAAAGGAATTTAGGAAGAAAAGGGATCCTGACCCAAGGAATAGAATCTCAGTGACTTCATTTTTTAAAAAATATTTTAAATGGAATTCAAGTTTGTTCTTTCATCACTGTAGACCTCAGGCATTCTCTGATCACTTACCTAGCCACGCACAAAGAGAAATATAGATTATGGAGTTGGTTCTATTCTTTTTTTCAAGCAGTGTAATGCACGTAGACTGAGATTATATTACAGTTATTTTATAAACTGTAAGGTAAATACAGAAAATTCACAAAATTTAATATATTGTGCATAAGCAGAAATAGGTGTCAATCTTTCTTTTTTTTTTTTTTTTTTGTTACTTTGGGTTTTTTCCCTAGTAAGAGTTTTCCTAACCTGAATATTTTATAGCCTTAATCTTGTGCTTGCAAACAGCCAAACATTTTTAGCACACAAATAATAAATTTGAACCATCACCAATGTTAGTATACATTTCAGAGCTAAGCCACAGGCGAGATAAAGAGAGAAGGTAAGAATTTTCACATTTCTTCACCAGTGCTGAAATGAGTAAAAGAAGGCAAGAAAAATGAAGAAAGATGAAGAATATCAGTGCAGACATCTCCCATTTTCCTCTGAAATTGCCATGATTCAGGCCATAGAGAAGAAAGTAGCAGGGCCTCCAGTACTGTGCAATGAAGAGGAGTGTTTATTTTATTTATTCATTCATTCTTCCCTTCAATTTCCCATTCCAGAATTTGTTTAGCTGAAGACAGTAAAACTTATTGTTCTTTTATAAGTGCAAGTGAAAAAAGACTGATTTTCTGAAAAGACTTTTTCAGGAAATATAAGCACAAAGCTACTCTGAAATTTACAAATCTTAAGTATTAATATTGATGGATCTAGAATACCACAGAATTTTACTATATAGTGAAGAATAAGATATTTTTATTCCTGGAGAAATAGGACTCCCATTGGCATCCACAGAGTTTTGCTTGAGGTCAGAATGCAGGATCAGACTCCAAATCACAATGCAGCTGTCAGGCAAAGACAGAAACAATTTCAACACATCACTTCTTTCTCACTATATTTCAAAACAGTGGGTCTCACCCATCTGCTGTTTAAATTTTTTTTTTAAGAAGAAATTCAAACATCACTGATTGAGACATCTGTGTCTTTCTATCTCCAGAACTAAGTAACATGGGGTATAAATATGACATAGCATTCATTGAGTTTCTTTAATGACTTTATTTTCTTTTGTAGACAGCTTTGGTAGTGTCTCTAGCTAAAATATTGCAAGAAGTTAAGTATTTCAAAATTAATCTCCTGATGATGTTTTTAAGTATCATAAAGATTTTAAATTATTAAAAAAAATCCCCAAGTATTATTTTTGCTTTCTTCTCTTCACATTTTGGATCTTTTTTAGTATGCCTTTTCTCTTGCAAGTATAATTAAAGAAAAAAGTGAAAGTACAACTAAATTAGTTGATAGAAAACCTAGGCACTGGGAACAATAATGTAAAATAAAAAGAAACTGCATTAAACAATATCCATGATAACGTGTTGACTGATACAGCACAAGCATGTAGAGAGCAGTATATTATGTTCATATAGTGACATATTGGGCAACAAATAATTTGCAGAGACTGTGAGTTTTAAGCTAAATAAAAAGAGAAACTGGTAAGCAAAGGCTTCAAGAGCAGAAATGTCTACAAGAGAGGTGAAAAGAGAGCAATCTAATAGACTGGAAATACAGACAAGAGATAGTTCTGAGATGGGGAGAACTGAGGTGGAAAGACTGAAGAGAGCTCAGCTCTGCCAAACAGAGAGTGAGAGAGCAGGGAGGATAAGTGCTGGTGAAAAACACTAAACAGGAACCAATAAATTTGGAACATTTTGAAAAACAAAGTGTATAGAGATTATAATTTTTTTTTTGCACACAATGCAGTCATGAAGCAACAGTTAATTGCTTATGAGAAGACTCTTTGCACGCACATGACAACCAGACAAAAGTACTGTCTGTAATGATAAAAAAATAGAGCTGAGAACATCTCTGAAATTCACAATGGGAACAAGGGATCATCTGTGAAATAACTCTCAGTCACTTCCTGCACCTCTGTTTGACAAAGGAAATGGCACAGGGGGAAAAGTTAGTCTAAAAAGAAACAGTTGCCCATATAAAATAGACTAGACATGCTGAAGTATTTACATTTTTTTCTACTGTGTATGATATGAAAATTATTTAGAAGTGCTTGCAATTCTCCTTTAATGTGTGCAAATGAAAAAATCAGAATCACTAACCGTAACAAAGAATGTATCGGAATGCTGAAATCAATCTCTCTGAGATATGGACAGAAACTGCACTGTCTTGGAGGTAGAATTTTAATTCTATCTTTCCTCCTTTGCATCTAACCATTTTCCCTCCTTATTTGCTTGTGAAATAAATTCAAGAAAATTAAGTGATAATACAACTGTGGTGATTGTCAGTTGTTCCATAAGTATATTCTTTATTAGCACTTGTGTGACCAAATAATGCACTTCTTTAATGAGAACTGTTACTTCATTAAAATCTTCAGGACTACAAAATAGTGGGAACCTGACAGATGTAGAATTTGCAAAACTAGATCATAGTTACTTAGAACCTTCCTCCTTTTTAGTTATCTGCCAACAAATCACTGCTATGTCTCAATTTAATTCACAGAAAAAATGTTAAGCAATAAATATCCTGTATGCTGTGACCTGAGTCCACGAGAATTCTTCATCACTGTTTGGACAGAACACAAGACCTGTTGTATTCACATTGTAAGTAAAGCTTTACAGTTTTCAGGCTCAAAGGGTTTTTATTGCTTTCTGGTTTTATTCTTTCTCAAGCTAATACAATAATTAGAAACAACCTGCAGTGGATAAAGCATAGAACACACAATATACCTGATTGGAGCCTTGCTCCTTAAAAAAACAATCACATTGAATTTTTGGAATAAAACCAAAAGATACAGTTACTGAAACAAAGTTATCTATGAACTTCAAGTTCAGGAGGTTCAGGCATGTTAGCCATTGTTAAGTATTAATAATGTGAAGAGTAATGTAGAGAGGTAAAAACTGATATTCCACCTTTGACACTACTGCTTAGCAAACATGCCAAAAATTTCTCTGGCATCCCTTACTAGTTTTTACTTTCTTATGCTTTGGATGAAGTCTAGAGCATGCACACTGTAATTCTCACTCCAGCTGTCACTCACAACTAACTGTGTTGTGAAATATGGAAGATGTGAGGTTGTGTTAACTGCTCATATACCTGAAGATAACCCTTACAGATATATCAGTCTGAAAGTTCCTATGTGGATATACGTGAATTAACTAAAGACAGCGGGATAAGCTTGCCACAGTTATGTTTTGCAGAAGTTATGTTTTACAAATATAATCTGCCAGCTTTAAGGGTTTAATCCTAGACATCAGAGGTGCCGAGCATTGCTTGTATAAGCACAAGATAAAAAAGGATGAGCTGCAAAGGGGACAAGGCAAAGCTTGTGCTTTATGCACAGCTTGTGCACTAATGCACAGCTACATTAGTGGTAAAGCACTGCTACATAAATGTCAGCTTATTCCCATTTAGTGACAGATGTTAAGGCTTAAGATGAGAAAGGAGTGTTTAGTCCATGCTGACAGTTCAGAATGATACTTGAGACCACCTCTCTCCAGGCACACCAATCACCATCATCTCTCCTGTGTTAGCCAGAAATGAGCTCAGAAGTCTGAATAATTTTTACTGTAACTATTCAATATTTCGGTCCTTGTCCAGTGCTGACACGCAGCTATGAAAACAATTGTGCTGACACTCTACCTCCTTCTCTCTCTATTGCATGTAGCACAAGGACTAAGATAAATATTTACCTTTTTATAATCTTATTTATCTGTTTATTTTATGCAGAGACATTTATACTGTGCAGTTCCTGTATTTTTGGCATTCTTACTAGTGTTTGCATTAAATGGTATGCTGAGTATCTGTTTAGCATTAAGCACGAGTGCCTTCCTTTGAAAGGAATTTCTCTTTAGGTTTTATGACTTTTTAAAAGAACTCTCAAAAGCCCTAGGCCAAACAGCCATGCTTAATTTTTGTGAATGAGGTATCTCAAATAAGGCAATCCCAAGGGCCCCTGGTTGCTTTTGAATTCTGCATAAATGTTTGAAGAATTTGAACTCCACTTGCAAAGTGCCATGTCCAGTAAAGTTTTTTTAGGGGAAAATCCTGAAAACACCATGAGGAAAACATTTCTGCAAAATTTGCACATCATGGTGTATGGGTGTGCAGCTGCCCATTTATTAATTTCATTTAAGTCACAATGCAGTCTTGTTATTTTTCCTGCCATTTTAATCTCAGTCCAACTGTCACTTTAGTATAAAAATTTAACTATTTGACCTCAATAAAACAAAATGGAATTATGAATAAATTTTATATCACTAGATTCAGCACATATTGAGCATGTCAGAAACATTCAAACCCATCAGAATTTGAGTTAAATATTACAAGCTCTATTGTTTAGAACCTTACATTTGCAGTTGTTATTGTCTCTTTTATTCAGGGTTTGGAAGAAGGAGAAAAGTATGAAATGAAATAAACTCGAAAAAGTAGGCCCAACTTGCTATCACAAGATATTCAGAATTCAAGTTAGTAACAAACAGCCTTATTTCTGCTGAGATATAAAAAAAAAAAAAAAAACAAAACCACAATTTGCATGCAAAAGGTCAGTAAGCCTATTTATTTCTGCCTCTGAAAATTGTCTTTCCTCACAAACCTTGTCAGTGGGACTTTCAGCATGTAATCTCTGCTGAAACTATTGGCAGTAGCGTGTAATGGCTGCATCCTCACCAGCCTCCATTTTCTCAATGTGTCACCTGCCTGAAACTCTACATCCTCAAAACACTGTTCTTCATACTTGTGAGATTAAGATTACATGTTCTATTATATGTCATGATTTTTATCACACTTACTGTATACAACCTCTGACTAAAATATAAAGTCCATCCATTTCTCTTCTGAAAGTGTTTTCTCAATGCCATGCTTGATTTATCCCTAGGGAAATACACAATACACTACTCTCTTCTTCAATATTTTCTGGTCCCTAAATAAAAAGAAAATAAAAAAAACTCTCTCCGCTTCTTTGGACACTGATGATAATCACCTTAAAAATACACTACGAAGATAAACCTTGTATAAGTAAAGACGTTTGTGGTCAGATCTGATAGAAAATTGTTTTCCCAATCTACGATGCTTTCTATAATTCTTTTTTCTTGAATTTTCTCAAGGCCTTTTTAGATGCAAAGAAAGACTTATGCAGTAAAGAACCATGAACCAGCCTAAGCTCAGAGGGTGTAGAAAATCCATGATAAAGTCATGTTGACTGAAACTGTTGCAATGTGGTTAAAACTTGTGTCTTGCACTATTTAAGTGGTGGTGTGGTTTAACTCCAGAAAGCAATTAAGCACCAGACTCACTCCCTCCCCTATGGCGTGCTAGGGGAGAGAATCAGAAGGGTAAAAGAGAGAAAACTCTTGAGTTGAGACAAAGAAAGTTTAATAGAGAAAGAAAAAGCTGCATGCACAAGCAATGCAAAACAAGAAATTCGTTCACCACTTCCCATCGGGAGGCAGGTGTTCCAGGCATCTCCAGGAAAACAGGGCTCCATCATATGTAATGGTTACTTGGGAAGAAAAATGCCATGGTTCTGAGAATCCACTCCCTTTCTTTTTCTTCCTCCAGTTTTACAGGTTGAACATGATGCCATATGGTATGGAATATCCCTTGGGTCAGTTGGAATCTGCTATCCCTGCTGTGCCCCTTCCAGTTTCTTTGTGGCAGGGTGATACAAGAAGCAGAAAAGGCCTTGACTATGTAAACCCTGCTCATCAGGAATGAAAACCTCTCTATGTTATCTACACTGTTTACAGCACAAAACCCAAACCTATTCTCATATTGGCTACTGTAAAAAAAATTAACTCTACCCCAACCAAAACCAGCACTGGTGAATACCAAGACCACTAATTCTACTTTCATTCTCTGTTCACATTCTCTCATTGTCTTTTCTGTGGTGATATGAACTGTCCTTTTCACCCTGGAGCTAGGAAAAAACGTTAACAACTTTGTTGAAATTTACCTGTTCCTTAATAATATTGTTAGAATTATTTTGCAAATTTCTAAACAATTTTGACTATTAAACTATTCCACCTTTAGGACAAGAATAATAAAACTGCAAAGGACACAGACAGGCAGGCATATTCAAGGTTTTAACCACATTACAGAAGGAAACTTTCTTAGTCAAAATATTTTAATTATAAAATTTCCTTTGCAGAAAGTGTGCAACTTCTATTTCAACATCTTGTAAAAGGAAAATTTTTTTTCTAAATTTGGAATAAAATAATTACTCAAAAATTTCTGAAATTGAGAAAAAGGAGAGAGAGGAAATATACTGGTGAGGAACTACTACTTGAATAGTTCAAATCTGATAGACTCAAAATTAATAATGTTGGGGGGTTTTGACAAAACTATTTTTATTCTTTATTGGTTTTATTGTGTTTTCAGTTTGCTGACTGAAGATAAATGTTTGTCTTTCTCCATTAAAATGCAGCAGAAATGCAGTGGATGTACTACAAAAACTAGCTAAAACTCTTAACAAATAGGGTCTCAAATGATGTTCTGCATACATTTATGGCAGTTTAAATAAGAAATAGAAAAAATAGGAGTCAGAAATAGCAAAGAATTTAGAGAATGAAAAGGAAGCAATTATATTCACAGGGGTAAAAAGTAAAAAGGTACAGTACAGAGTAACAGCTAAGTTATGAGAAGAACAGAGAACCTTGGCTTTACTCTGAACAAGGAAATTCTTTAAATTTCTCTGAATGTATAATAGAACTAAAGAGTTCCACTAAGTCTAGGACCAAGCCACCTTTCAATTTTAGACTGAGTATAGAGTGAGTGCTGCATACTGAATACAAATGCTAACTTGCTATAGATCTTGCTGCCAGAGAAATCTGAAGTTAGTTAGTGGAGTGCATCCACCAGTGAACAGTACTCCTGCAGGAGGGAATCATTAATCATCTGCATAACTGCCTTCTCACAGTTGATGAAAACCAGGTCTGCCATTCCCTGGGATCACAGAAGGCTCTGAAGGCATGCACACCCTGAAGGAGTGAAACAGGATAATCTGTTCAATAGAATCACCAGTAATCAAAATAATGTCTTTTGCTTATATTACACTTAAAACTGGAGTCAGATAGTATGTTTCATTATGAGAATCTTGTTTGAAGAACTGCTAGGACTTTGCTTTTACATATGCCATGAAGGAAAGGGAGAGACGACAGTTTTAGAGAAGTTTGGGATTTTTGGACTACATATACTTGAAATGTGTTTGTTTTTTAGTGAACATATTTCACTAGTGTGAAGGTCTTTGAATACATGCTGTGGTTGACAAGCTCACATGTTCAATATTTATCTTATGAATGGTGGTGATTCAGAGTGTGTGAATTACCCTTTTTTCCTTACTGTTCTTGCTCATATGGTTTCTTATTATTGGGTTTTCTTTGGTAAATTATTAGAGAACAATATTAAAATATTTTAAAAAAAATGTGAAATATCTAGTGTGTATTTTGAATGGAAAATCTGCAGGCTAGCAGCTGGAAGTGTGCTAAAATTAATATGGCAACAGATCTGTGAGTGACAGAAGTAGTAAAGTTGACAACAAAAAGAAAGGAACAGAATCCCTGAGTGAACATTTTGGGTGTTGCCAGAGTTTTGAAAAAAACATTCTCAGAAGACTCATTGAAGGACCGCCAAACTACACAACCTCTCAGTCACAAGAAGACAATTCCACACTGAGTCTCAATTAGCAGCCAGGTAACTCGAAAAGTCTCATCCCAACACCCTGCAGCAACCCCACTGCACTCTCATGATGTGCCTGAAATTGGCTATAACACAATATTATTTATGCTTCAACACAGCATTCAGTCTGAAACAGTGAGTATCTTCTTAATTTTAATCTCCAATTTGATGATAAATCAGCAGCGTGCTTTTCATGTGTAAATATGGAACGAGAATAAAATGAAATAAAAAAGGGGTTTTCCATTCTTGTCTTTTCTGTAATGTTCAGAAGTTATTATCATGTCTAAGAAGGTAAGTTCCATGCACAAAGAATTCCATTTTATCAGAGTCCTAATGCGTAATACAATAGGGCAGTAAATATGCCAAAACCCTACCCTCTGCACTCCAGCTAAGGGTTTTAGTCCCTTATCAGAAGAGTGCAGGAGCCTTCCTGAAAAACATTTCCTTCGTATGGAGAAAGTGAGAATACTGAAAGGCAGCAGCTGAAACGGCATCCTTCCCTAGCACAGTCATGGGCATTTTAGATATGGCACTCAGGGGGAGGCTGTGAGTATTCAGAAAAGGTGGGATTTGCAACTGCTTTGAAGCCCTGTCGTGCTGCTCTGTTCACAGCGATAGCTGTGCTTCCTTGTAACTCAGCCCCCATTCTCAAATTTGACTTCTCAACAGAACCGAGTCCCGCTCCCGGCTGCTATTTGTTTCTAAGATAGCTGTCCTCTAACAACCACCCACACAGCATCCATAGCAGATCCAGGCAATGGAGCTACTTGTGGAGCATCCATAAGTTGGCTCCAGTAGGAAGGCAAGATCACAGAAGTCCAAAGACTGGGCACTAGTTTCCCGTATTTGCATCAGCAGACTGAATCAGATGATAGAGGGACAATTTGACAGAAGGCTCAGAGCAGTACTGAAGAAGTAGCTTCTTTGCTCTTTAGAAGAGTAGTTTGTATGATTGTTTTTGCATTAAGCCCTCTTTGGGTGAGATCTGCACTGTGGGGTAACAGTTTTCCATTTCTCTGACGAGAATGAGCAAAAACACCCACTCTCTTATTTTGTCCTTGGTAATCTGAGTAGAGGAGTCATTACTTCTGGCTTTGAACTACAGGAAATGCCATTTCCACCTCCATAAACTTAGTTGCAACATCCGCTTTTTCTATTGCGGCTTTTCACATTAGACCTGTACAAAGGAGTAGACAGTACGATGGCTCTATAAACACTGATCTTTGTACTTTTCTTCAGGTGTTTATTTCGCCAAACTCTTTTATGGAGTCTACCGAAAGCTCTGTATGCCTTTGCCAGCCTGTTGTCAATTTCTTTGTCGATCTTACCATCTGAGGAGATGATGCTTCCCAGGTAATTAAATTGTTGGACTATTTTGAGTTCTGAGTTGCCAATGGAGATATGGGGATGATGGATGACTCCCTGAGGTGCAGGTTGATAGAGAACCTCTGTCTTCTTCAAGTTGACTTCCAGCCCAAAAAGCTCAGCAGCCTTTATGAAGCAGGATGTTAAACGCTGCAGACGTACTACTGTGTGAGCAACGAGGGCAGCGTGGTCAGCGTAAAGCAGCTCACGGACGAGATGGTTTAGGGTCTTGGTGTGGGCCTTCAGTCGCCTCAGGTTGAA
>VYXB01010418.1:132487-198671 GCA_013397135.1 Pachyramphus minor
CATAATTGAATTTTACCTGCTAGATTGATCCACCACTTTTTCTGGATGTCGCGAATTTTCTGCTGGAGTTTGCTGCATGCGAGTCGAAAGGCTGCTTTACTTACATGACAGGATGGCTGAGCAAGGTGTGCTTGGTGAGTTGTTCTCTTCTTTCTCAACAAGTCCTGGATCTCTTGATTGTTTTCATCGAACTAGTCCTTGTTTTTCTTGAAGGAGAATCCTAAGGATTCTTCAGAGGACTGCAGGATGCTGGTTTTAATATGTTGCCAGAGCGAGTCGGGAGAGGGATCAATGGGATGCTCTACGAGCCTAGATTGAAGATTTACCTGGAATCTCTCTCTCACTGTAGCTGTTTGAAGACTGTTAACTTGGAGTATCCTCCTTGAAATACCCCCCCACCCCTTTTAGGATTGAGTTTGAGGTAGAGGTTAAGTTTACAACGCACAAGGTGGTGATCTGTTTGGCAGCCACTGTAAATTACTGACTAATACAATCTTTTTCGTTTAGACCACTAATTTAGTTGTCTCATCATAATTGAAAGATGGTTTCAGGATAAGGGTCTAACAGGAGACCAGGCAGATTATATTGTCTCCTGTTATATCTGTGTGAACTTTAATATTTAAAAACTATTTTCTTTAGAGAAATCTATTTGTGAAAAAAAACATACCAACTCACAAGAAGGTGTGCTGAAGGAAGTTGCTGCTACTTATGGATTTTTAAGATACAGTATGTCAAATCTGATTTTCAGTAAATTATCCATACTTCAAATTTCTTAAGCATTTCCATATACTATCATTCCAGAGATGGCACATCTCAAAGGAGTCTTTTACATTCTCTGTTCTTGGTCCTTCCTGTAGGCAATGTTTATATAATAGTCATTCCATTGTGATAGAAAAAGAATTTTACCAAAAGCAATTTAAACTGCTTTTTTAAAAGAAAAAAAAAATTATTTCTCTATTGCTTTTAAAAATATAGTCTACTTGTAAATAGGGAGGAGGTAGCAAATAGATGCTTTAAAGTGTTGATTTCTTAGAGAAATTGTCAGTAATTGTAAAATGGAATGACTTGCATCAAGTCTCAGGTTCTGATAGTAATGAAAAAAGGCATGAAAAGGGGATGGATTTCTGTGTAATATACATATGTTGTACCCTTGTTTATTTTTTACGTTTTGAAAAACATACACAATCCATCTCCCTAAACCTATTTTTTAACAGCCAGCTTAAAAATGTGTAACAAATATAGATATGAAGTACCATAGGGCTTTACAATTGCAAATCTTTTCAGCTCTGACACATCCTGAGCAATGTGTGCTGTAGTTTAAAGATTCTTATTCTGAAATACATTTGCTGTAACAAATTTTTTATTCACAGATAAGTAAGCATCACATGACAGCAAGTATTTGACAGATAGAAAAATGCACTTCAGGTACACAAAGTGCATGATTTTTCAGCACACCAGCTGTCAAATGAATAACCAACTAAATTCATCTTATGATAGTCTGTTTTACCTTCTCCTTTTCAGGGGTGAAGAAAACATTGTAGATTAAATTAGCCGATAGTCATGAAGGTATTCAACTGACAATTGAGGGAGTAAAATCTTCTGTTTGCTCCTGTGATATTCTCACTTCTTTTTTTAGGAAATCTTGACATCCCTTATCAGCACAACTAATTATGCTCTTCACACCCATTTTAAATGGAGTATCTAGTTTATGAATTACTTGATTACAAAGCTTCTACTACTCAATTAAATTTCTTGATAGCTAAATTTGAAAGAAATCTAATCTACTCTGTTACTAAAGCCAAAAGATGAAAAATGTGGCAAGTGAATGCAAATGAAAATGTTAATGAAAGCATTTTATTAAGAAATTTAAAATGTTCAACTAAAAACATCCAGTCACTGTGAAATGACATCTTTCTGAAAACTGAGACTAAACTTTCTAAACATTTGTGGAATAATTTTTTTCACCTTTTCATTAGAAGAAAACAATTCCAAATATCTTCATGGAAACAGTTAATGGAGTTCATAAAAAATACAACAATCAATCACACATATACAGTTTGCACTTACCATCAGCCATTATAAATTTTAATACAAGGATGATCTTTACTTCTGCACTGTAGTCTAATGTCAATAAATTTCCATCCTGACAGCTTGAATTTCATAGTTTTCAGAGTAGATTTTTTGTAATAATATTATGGTTTAAGAATTATTGTTTCTACATCTTCTGTGGCAATAGTAATAAATACTTGACCAACCTAAGGTCAGTTTTACTACTCTACAGGCATGAAAGAGGCACATAGACTCCAGCATTAGGAAAAAATCAATCGATGCGTTTTTCCTCAACCACAGCATCTTCCCAGAACCCTCAATAACCAGAGAATACTGCCTTCATCCCTAATTAACTGTGTTCAATGCACTCTTCAACCAAGCAATACAAAACTGAGACAAATTGTACACCCCTGACGTTTTTAAGCATAGCCCAGAAATTTTGAGGGGCACTGGCTTTTTATTTTTTTATTCAGAACAGAAATTTCAATCTTTTAGAAAACTTACTGAAAACAAAGGACATTTGTGCTACAGCACAATGGCATCAATGCTACATTTCCTCTGTAATATAATTTCAATATGAAAATTAAGTAATTTATTCCTTATTGTTAGGACCACTTCTGATGATAAGAAACAATGAAATCAGTAGAATTAAAGTGAGAAGAGTATGGACTATGATCTTGCTCCTGTAGAGTCCAGTCCTGCAACGCCAAGCCAGCATTAGCTCATCTTTTCCCAAATCTCACTAAATTTGGTTAAAAAGGTACATCTTCTTACTGTAAGCTGTTTTGACTTCACCTCTAGTCATTGCTCTTTAGCTCACACCTGACAAAATAAGCTTTCTGCTTCCCTGCTGCTTAAAGGTGTGTCCACACCTGCAATTTAAACACTTTTGGCCAACTGCAGCCAAACTGGACAAAATGGATGCCTGCAGAGATCAGTACTGTGAAAGAAATGAACACTAAGGAGACATCCTGTTAGTGCCAGTAAGGCTAAAACACGGTAGTGCCAACCAGTTTAGGCTTAGATGTCCCAGAAATTGCCAAGGCAAAAACATCTATCTCACGGGAAAAAGTTCTCTTGCGTTCTTAATGCTGACCAAGGACGGCATACAAACCTGCAAGAATCCCACTCCATCAGTTTTCAAAGGTGTTTTAGCAGAGTTGGTAGCATCTTTATAATGCAATGAGCAAGCAAGACCTTTGCCCCTACAACACCTTCCTAGTAGAGCACTCTGCAATAAAGTTCAAGGTAAAGTCTAGATGCTTCAGACCCATTCTTTGGTCAGCACTGGGATGCAGAAAATGTTGTTTTTCTCTCAGAAAACAGGTATATTTTGAGGTTTTTTTTCATTTTCAGTAAAAAATAGGATAATGAACAACAGCTCCCAAGAAGGAAAAAATAGCCAAGGTACAGAAAAAAACCCCAAACAATTCATCCCAATGCCATGCAGCAATCTAACAGCAAAAAAAGGGCAGACTTATGAATGTATACATAGTACAATTGAAATTCATGTTACTTAAATAATTTCAGATTTCTTTTGTTCCATTCTGTCAGGATTTTATTTCTTTTGCTTATGTAGCCAGAAGAAGCCACCTACGCTGCCCCTACTCAGCCCAGGATTAACAGCAAACCTTCATTCTCTGCCCTGGTGTCCTAAACAGAGCTTTTAATTTAAAAGCCTATTTTGGCAACATATTTAAATCTAAAATGACTCCATGACAGTCAATTTAAGTGATTTGTGTACATATGGGCTCTACATGTAGAAAGAAAGAGAGAGAGAGAGAGAAGTAGAAGTGAAAGGAAAGGAAAGAAGCAGGTCCAAACCTGACACCAGGGACCTTGAGTCTATTTACCACAAAACTAAACAATAGATACAATTCTCCTCACTTTACTCATATAGGAAAATTAAGCTCTCTTGCACACACTCTCACACACATTCTGGTTTTGTACTGCACTTAGATACTCACTCTTTCTTAGTGTGTGTGTGCCTCTTAGTCACACACACAGCGCTACATGTAGCATGTAATAAAGTTAGTCATATGTTTCTGCTTGTGTTTCACAACTTAAACCTTAGAGACTAATAAGTAATTGTAATGCTGAGCTACAAGAAGACCATGATTCTCAGTATAAAAGGTCACATTTTTAGAAGGGATGTAAGGGTGAAGTTGACTACTTAATTTTAAAATTAGTTATTCAAAAAGTGTTAAATTGCCTTTTGCATCACATGGAAAGTAAAAAGGACTTTGGAGGAAAATATCAAGATACACTAGTCAATTTATCCTTCAAAAAATTTTGATACTGTATCTCTTGAAATCTCATAGTTAATAATTACCAACAAAAAATAATTAAGAAATGTTTGAACTCACTTCTTAGACTAACTTTCCCATGTCAGCACCCAGTTATTTAAATACCTTAAAATCTGAGTTAATTTTATGGTTACAAGTATTGGGCAAAAAGTAGAAATGCAAATAATTATGAGTGACCAATTGATATGATAATTAATACAGAACAATTCATCTCACTAGTTGTATATCCATCATTCTAATTGTTTGTAAATCTCAAAGCATATATATTGCTCATTAAAAGTTTAACAAACTGTTGAGAAGTTCATCTGGGGTGAGAAAGCCTTTAAAAATCTAATTAACATTATTTTTTGTCTCTTTCAACTTAGATTACCTACTTCACATGCAGTTGGCTGACTTACGGATAAAAATAAATTAACTTATTTGTTCTGCTTGTTGTGAATGTAATCCCATCCAATAAATCTGTCTGAGGCAGAGCCTATTTTCATTGTATCCTTTTTCTTCTCTTCAAGGTATTTTCTTCTTCCATGGAGGCATGGAGATCTCTTAGTGCATATATCCAGTTTATGGGAACAAGAAAGCACAATCTCCAACAAAGAAGCAGTTTCAGTATCTCTGTAAAGATTTCTGAATAGCTGTATATGTCGATATTATTGTACCTCCATGTCCATCTTCTAAAGTGAAAAAGTTGCCAAGCAAGTGGAGACAACCATTCAAGTATGTATAAGTCCAGATAAAAGCTACAATGAGCAAAGAAGGAACTCATATGAAATGTCTTCTACTATATATGAGAAACTATTTTTCTCAGACTGACAAGCTTACAGAGCAAGTGAAAGTCTGCACAATTGGTTTCCAAAATAAAATTTTATTCTGTTATGTCATCTAAACATATTCTAGAACTCAATATTTATGTGTATTGGAAATTCACATTTTGCACTTTTGAATAAATTCAGACCAAATTTACGCAAACAGCAACATGCAATTAGAATTAGAATTACAATTGCAGCAGAGATAGTCTAGATGTCAACTGATTACATTTATCTATAGATTCACTTTAGACTTTTTTTCTTGACTTTGCAGACAAAAGTGTGGAGAAATACTAATGAACAAGGCATTGGAGTTCTGCTTTCCCATATGTAATCAGCTCCTCCATCAATAAACCATCTTCATTAAAGGTTAATAGAGTCATGAAGGAGGTTTTTTTCTATTATGCTCTATTGACAATTAGTCAATGGAGGATATTTAAGTAACCTACTAAGCAAGTGTTTTTATGGCAATAAATTTTAAAGTGGGAACAAGAATATAGGTAGGTGTAAATTATTGTTTGAAGAAACAGAATTGTGATATTTTGGAAGGGGAAAATAACACAAAGGTATAAGGCATGACAGACCATGTTTTTTAGAAGTATCATTATACTCATTTCTCTGTTGCCCATGATTTTTTCCTGTTAAAGAGAAAATTACACAAACACATTTACTGCATGTATAACATATCTTTCTGTATTTCACCGCAGCACTAAGCCCTTAATGCTGAAACTTCCTCAGTCAAAATCACCTGTGCCCACCTGTGTGCCTGAGGGAAGCTGCTTCTGTGGGCTGCAAGAAGAACATAATTAAAGGAAAGCTGGCTCCTCCTGTGTTTGAAATCCCATTCATACTTAACAAAAATCACACTGACAGGCATGCCGATGAGTATTAGACCATTATTTTATTTCAGCCTCCTGTAAATTTAGTATTTTTCCATATATATAACAATATATTGTAAAATCATAAATTATATCTGTATATGTGCATAAAAATAGCGGGGCTGCATTCCATGACACCGTATCATTACAAAATTGCAGTAAAATGCCCATGGCTTTTACTTACAGCAATAACCATCATAACATCATATCACTCTTGGAAAAACTCTTGATACTAGAAGTTTATAATGTTAACACAGTTCTCAGGACATTTTAATTTCCTATGATGAAATCTGAAGAAAATTGCAGGGAGCTTTCCCAGAAAAAGAGTCAATTTTAAAGTGCTTCTGTGAAATTTGCATGAACCAGAAAGATGGTTTTTCTGTATGAGTAAGATGCAGTATTTTTTGTCATATTGCTGACCATAAAAACAAGTTTTAAGTTCTGCATGTGTTCCTTTTTAAACTCCCCGGTTAGACACATTGGTGGAATAATAAATAATTTGAAGTGAAAATGTTCTCCTTAAAATCATTGAAATTTCTGATATTGATATAAGGAGGCATGGGTTTCCTTGCTATATTCATGCCCAAACACAAAATATGTGCTGCAACTTACTCATCTACTACGCCATCTGTCCTTTGAAGCAAACTCGTGTTTTTCAGGTTTGTCTCCTTACTATTTGTGGGATTTTACAAAGACGTGCTATTTAGCAGTCTGTTGCCTGCTCTCTTATCTGCATGCTTGTGTAGCAAGATTTTGGTAGGGAGGGTTTTCAGTCAGATCAGCTCCCTGAAATAGTTCTTAATTTTGGCGCATCATCCCAGCATCAGCACAAGCAAGACAGAAGTTCATGAGCCTTATTTTTTGACCAGTCTGAGTTGTTGTGAATCCCATCCAGAGCTGAGATACTACAAGATAAACCTCAACAGTGTCTAAGACAGATCCTTCTCTCTCTCCTGTGGGTCTTTGGTTTCTGTGACAGAATTTATGCATGAATTTATACAGCTGCTTCCTGAACTAGATTGATGAACTGAGACAGCAGAAGAACTACAAGAAGGAACAAAAGAGTAGGATAAGTCTTTAACTTCATCCACTGATCAGCCAGGCTTGAGAGACATAAAACTCATTTAAATAAGCCTTTCTTTATAACAAAAAACAATTTCCATCAAATGAGAATAAAATAAATCTTAAAAATGGTAAGTTCTTCTCCTTACAAGAAAAAATGTGTATTTTAAAGGAATATTATAATAAGAAGAAACCAAAAGATTTCTGGGATAAATCACTGTAAATGTGAAGGATTGTGCTCTTTTCCTAAAAGAAAAAACATCCATTTAAAGATGATCCTCTTACAAGAACAAAAAAGTTTTGGTTTCCAAAGACAATAAAAGCATCTGGTATCTAATAAGAATTACAGTCTTACAGGTTTGGGTTTTTTAAGCTAAGTATATATTCAGTCAGGACTTGTTATATCTGAAGTTGTTTTATATGTAACTAAGAAGGTGTGGATTCTATGGTTTTGTGGTAACGTTTAAACACAAGCATTACCCTTTGAAGAAATTCAATACAGTCATAGGAAATACCATTCCCTTTATTTGACTGCAGACAGAAAACGCATATATTTTATACAGGATTGTTTTCAATTAATACAGTACCTCCAGTTAGTTCATAACATGCTATATTTATACTATCCCAGAGCAGAGGTAGAATAATGTACCCAGGGAATTGAGTAGAACATCTTAGTTATGTCGAATATTTTTTACGTGTACCAAAGTGTACAGTTATTAAAGGAGACGAGGTCATCTTTTTGAAATTCTAGGATAAACTTTGAAAAGGAGATAAAATTCAGAAAGAAACAAGGTGGTTTTCTGAAAAAAATAAGATATAGTTTAAAATGCTAAATAAGTAGTATTATGTTTAGCTGAAAAAAAATACAAAGGAGACATTTTAGATATTAAAGAGTTACAGGTTCAGGTTCCTTGTGAAGACAAATACTCTCAGGGAAAGTAAAAATCATCATTTGTCTTGGTATAACAATTCATAGCAGATTAAAGAATGGTTGATTTGGATTGAGCCCTTCTTCCCTTTTTCACTTTGTTAAAAGCAAAACACCCCCTAACGACCCCTTAAAATATGAACCAGCCACTCATATTGTTATTAATTAATTTTCGTAACCTAATATCCATTTTCTGTTTGGCAATGTGGTTGAATTCATTGTATGAGTGCTTATAAAGTATGGACATAGGTGTTGAAAGAACACACAACTTGAGTCAAATGAAGTGGATTAACACTTTTGTTGTGCGCTTTTCCTTCATTTATTTGCTATTATAGAAATAGCTCTAGCTGGTTTTATCATAACAAGGCTTACATTGTTCTCTGAGGGCCTTTCTCTGCACTGTGCTCATTGCATAACCTGTAGCTGTGACCATTGTCACCAATAACAGCAGAATGCAGTTCAATAAATATATTTTTTAACACTGTAAATAGAAGTACTCATCACAAATTTTATAATTTATTGATATAAAAAATGTAAATTGTGATGCAATTTTCATTTAAACTATTCCTCAAATAAAAAAGGGGATTTTTTTCATTTGCTTAATGAAAGGGTTGTTACAAAGATATATATCAATTACATAGTGACAAGCTCAGCTCTTAGATCATTTCAGTCATATCTATTTATAATTTCTAATGATACCAATTCTTCCAAATGTTTTATGAATGCTAACAATCTTTAAATTATCACCTTTTGAGAAATATAATTCTTTCCATTTCACTACTTGGAAATATGGAGCTGCAATAAATTATCATATTACTCGGTTTACTTAAAATGGAGATCAGATCATGCTATAGTCACCAAACCAGCCACAAATAACTTCCACTCAGGCATTCCCTAATTCATAGCACATGCATGTCTTGATCAGTCTTTTCAGTAAGACTATCAAAATAGAAACAATTTATAACTACTAGTTTTAAAGATATTTGCCAAAGTTGTAGCATATGTTAAAGACAATATTAATATTCATTACTTCCTTGTCATTCATAACACACCATAATAAACTAACAACAGCATCTCAAAAAATTAAGAATTATCATAAATTAAACAAACATGACACACCATATCCTAATGTAAATATGGTGTGTTTGTTTCTCAGACAGATTTTTTGCTGTGGTAAATGTCTACATTTCAAGTCACCCAAGCTGCTATTTTTTGCCTGGGTACACCCAGGCAAAGAGACACTGAGTTTTGTAATATCTTTGCATGAAAAAAACAATTTAACAAAGCAAAGATAGATAAATTTTAAGCAAAATACCAAACAAATGAAAATTTGACCACGCTAGTGAGAAAAAGTAAACATATTTCTGGGGACATATTTCTAGATCCAAGTCCCAGATAGAAAATACTCTCAGAAATATCTCTCTTGATAAGACATCAATATTTCATTGCATTTGTCAGCTCCCACTGTGGTGCTTTTTTACGGGAAAACTAGATGTAGACATCCGCCAGATGCATTAAATATTCCTATTATTCCAAGTCAATTAGGGTCCACTGGCTGTCTCCTAGAATTAAGTCTATATACACTTTTAGGATTGCTTTATTATTTTCTTTTATTAGATTACTGAAGTGTTTAGTGAGGGGGTTAGGTAGTTAACATTTTGTCTGTTTAGTTCAATGGCGTCTTTACAGACCTCAAACTGCAAACACAAAGTCCATATTATTAAAAATAATAACATATTATTAACATATAATAACACAATGCATATTGTTAACAGTGAAGTATTGTGCAATCTTGACTTCTTGTATATCTAAAGTCATAATAAAGGTTGAGGGAATTGTTTTTTCCTAATACATTAGCTCTGATTTAATTTAATCTCTTAATTGTTTCAATGTATTTCCCCGGTACATTCCCCCAAAAAATATGCAAGTTTGTGTCACAACTTCAGTTACAAAAATTGTTTATCAGCAAACCCAGGAGTTAGCTGTTTGTCTAGGAAAATGAGCTTTGCTCACTTTGTCTTTCCTTCTAAAAATGCTTGTTCCAAAGTATGTATAAATAATGTAAAATAAACAGTATGCTGATTTAAAATACTGGCAGGTCATCAGTATGGAATATGAGACCTGAAGAGTTATCAATAGCTGGGAGATTTTGAAGTATATTCTGAGGCACTTTAACATGGAATTATCCATTGATTCATATATGTTATATCACATCAGTAAATGTTATTTCCCTTCCTAAACACTTTAGAGAAAATACAGTCTCTTCTATTTTCCACATTTCCACTTTCTTTACTGACAGAGACACACATGTTTATTGGAGGGTAATTTAGTTAATTAGTTATGCAAATGTTTATGTGCAGGAATGTGAGCATTATGATATCCATAAAGTATATCTAGATGTAAGCTAAACTAATTATATTTTTTCTTTGTTGCATTAATGACACATAATTAAAGTGAAATGAATGAACAGTCAGGAATCTGATGTCTTCAAAGCTTCAGGGGGGAATTTAGACTTAAAGCAAGTCAGAAAAAAAACACCCACAAATATTAGAATCATCAGTTTTCAATTCAATTAATAAAGATCAGCAAACAATTTTGAATTTTCTTAAATATATAATTATCATTTGGAGCTCTAGCTTTTGGAGTCTAGTGTTTGGAGGTCTAGATTTTCTGTTTAAAAGAGCAGTAAAATTAGGGTTAATGATTTCCAAATAGTATGTGATACTTTTTGTATTTTTATAAAAAAGTTGATTTGTTATAATAAAGCACTGAATTTTCTGTTTATAATTCATATTAATGTTAGTACTTTGCCTTAATGGAAATATTGGCAAATTGGTAGTTTAAAGAGAGATTTAAATCTACAAATAGACACCAAATGGGTTAGATATAAATGATCTTTTTTTTGTATGTACCTCAGGGGGTTGTTGAAAAACTGTAATGGTTTTATTTCCAAGGAAATCAATGGCATTTGTAGCAATAAAAAACCCAAAACTGTTAGCCCCTTGGTTGTAAAATCTGACACTTTCAAGGAATGTATTTTACAAATCCTAAACCTTTCCATAAATTATAGATTTTTTTTATCTATAAGTTTACCTTATTTCTATTGAATTTGAAGATAAACATTAACATCACAAACAAGAAATAAATGAGCACAGATCAGTATGCTGAACCAAATTCTGTTGTGTATTAAAAGTGTGTTGTTATAATGTCAGTGCTAATTGACATTTAATTTGTCCATTAATAACATCGCTAAATAGCTGCTTCCTCATTAAATAGCATAGCAGGCTAAACATAAACAGAGGAAAGATTAAAGAAAAACACAAAACCTGATCTTTGAACAGTCTAGAAAAGCATAAAATCTTTATGTAGGATATGAAATACAATTATATATATTGCATACCATGCTTTCAACTATTGAAACAAGGGCAAGTTTGCTGTTTTCTCAAATAGTGAAAAGATTAGTCCTTAAGTATTAAAATGCAAGTAACATTACAAGTTAATTGCTCACTACCCACGAAATGCAAGATTTAGGATTGAAACCATAACCTTAACTCTTCCCTATGGGTTGTATGCAACATGGCAATATGTCATTCCAGTATCACATAAAGTATTAAAATATAAATGTGCAGAATCACTACTACCTCTCCAAAAGAGAAAATATTTTGATGTTGGTAGATGTATGGACATCTTTCTGTCCTCACCAGCAGGTACAGGGCAGAAAATTCCTGAGTGTACAAGAGAAACACAGCTGGATAGTAACATTTTTTGTTATTTGGATAAGCAACATTGTATCCCGAAAAAAGGAAGAGAATCATATAAAGGCACTACCTATGAATTGTGCAAGCCTCAACTCAAAACATTAGAGTGATTCTTCTCACTTTAGTCCTTGCTGATTGGAAGAAATACAATATTTCCAAATACCAAATGTAATATTAATTAAAAGATCCTGAGCATGAAACAGAGGAGAAATACTTCATGTAATTTCATATATTACCTTACATGTTTTGGCTTCTTCTTTTTTGTATAAATATGCAAAATACATGTTTATGTAAAATCAGCTTTATGAATCATTGTTAAGCCATAATTGATTGACACCTGTAAAATAATATGTGCCTTTCTGGAAAAAAAAAAAAGTCTATTCCACTGCATAAAAGTTATAATTTATTTAAAAGTAGGTTTCACTGTACAATTGTAGCTGTAAAACACATTCTTAATAAGATTAGTGAAAGGCATGGTTTGGCCTGTCATCCTTTGGTTACAGTAGATTTGCTGATGTCGTATCAAAAGGCTTATTTGCAATCCCATTTTCCAGGTTTAATTACTTATGGAGACCAGAGAACAATGATACATTTGATATAAATTTAGTTCTTCCAATTAATTCAGTCATTTCTTTTGGTACTTTATGCTCTACATAACAAATGCAAAATTATGTTGGACTAGGTGTTATCTGTATTCAAAATTGAGTGTTAACGGAAATAATTCTGAAGTTTTAAGTATATTCTTTGGAAAAATATAAATTAAACATCTGTTTATTTAATTTTTTTTTTCCTCAGCAAGTCTGTAGCAGCAGATTTAAATTAGAAGATTCAGATCTTTTTACTACTCTTTTTCAGACATGACAGTTTTCTTCTTCACTCTCCTTTCAGCAAAACTAAGTGAAACCACCATTCCATTATGCATATTCTAAACAGAAAACTGATGAAAGTGATATGACCCAAGAGTTAACTCTACATGCTAGTTTTACCTAAGCCTTCTGTGTTAAAATTTTCCCTTTATTTTTAACTAATAAGTGGCTAGGGGAGCAAACATATAAAACAGAAATTCTGGTGAGAGCTCAGAAAACTTAATTACCACAGCCACGTCATCATTTGCTGGCTGGTTCCAAAGCCAGTCATCCTCTTCACCTTAAAAAGACCTAAACAAACAAACCAGTACCTATTTTGTGGCTGAGGTTTATTAGCACAGCAACAGTTTATCAATATTAGCACAAAATTACAATTTTACTGTGACAAAATGAATTACCAAGCCTCTGTCTTACATATTACTAGTCTTTCTTACTTTTTCCTCTCTTGCTCCTTGTGTACATCATTGGTTAGTATGATCAGCCACCCGAGTTCAACAGATGCTCCGACTGTACTTCAGGGACATGGCAATTTTGTCAGGTTTACAGGTGTTCTTTAAAGCACTGCAGAGGATAACTGAGCACAGTTTTGCAGCTGAGTCTGCTACTGTCTCCACAGAGATGCAGATGGGTGATGAATCCTCTTGCTGTCAGGTTTTAGTCTTTCTTGGGAAGACTTCTGGGCAAACAGCCCAGAGCAGCAGCAAGCCAGGGATGAGCTACTTGGTAGTAAGCAAACTCGGAAAAAGCCCTGTTGCCTGTGCCACCACTCACGGAGCACAGAATCCTGATCTGTCATTACTGAATGCTGACACCACATAGTGAGTGCTAGACCTGACAAGTCATCTACTATGATGTAGGCAGCAGTGTCCTCACTTAGTGCAGCTGCACAAAGTCCCACTGAGAGACGAAGGAAAAAGGTAGCTTAATCTGAGGAGTAGGAGAAATCTTTGGGAGTTTCTTTCTGTACTACTGAAAAATGCCTGTTTGCTTCAGGTTTAATGAAGTCTTCATGTTCAAAACACATTCTAGTTTGATTCAGTTCAGAGCGGTTTTTCTTTTGTACAGTACTACTTTTTACAGTACAGTCTTTCTTTGTAAAAATTTTTCTCAACACTGACATTTGGTTTATTGGGTTCTACTAGCTTTAAAAAATCTTTATATATGCCTATCTTTCTCAGTATTAATTAATAATCTATTATGATAATTAATATCTCTTGTGAAGGGATTTCTGTCTTCCCTGAAGTCGTCTCTAAAATTATTAAGTAAAAAACAATAGAGCTTTTCCTGAAAATGCTCAGAATTAAATCTTTGTAACAGTACAAATATTGTTCTTAAGGCAGCTCTTTCACTGAAAGGAGATCTGTATTAGAGCACCCATGATATTAAACAAGGCCTGAAATGCAGAACTGTTCTGGAAGACAGTGTTGCTCCAAGACAGTAATAAGAATTTTACCCAGCAGACAACATGTGCTTTGGCATGACTTCGGCTGCAGCAGAAATTTGTCTTGGATAAATAGTCATATCAGAAGAAAAGTGATTTTCTGTCTAATGTTACAAATGGACTGGAAGATAAGGCTTTTCACATAAAGGAATTCAGAGACTCAGATAAATGCCCTTTTTTAATAACACCACTGAAATCTTATGGCATGGGTAGAACAGTTTGCCTAACATTGCACAAGGGACATATTTCTGATTGTTGCACAAAATAAACTATTACATTTTTGGTTTACAATTTATATAGTGGATTCTTGAACAACAACAAAAAACCAGTTCAACGATAACTACATAGTTACATGCTGGATGGGATAACAAATTAAGGAAGTGTTCAGAATACATCTTTGCAAAGTAACTGTCCTTTCCCATGCATACCAGCACATACCTTTAGAATTTCTTCAGTTTTCCTGCATAAGCTCATAGCCTTTCATGCTGCTACTCTCATAAGTGTACATGGCTTTGTGTGTGTGCTGCTAACATCACCTGTTCTTTTTCTTTCGCTAAATCTGGAGCAATAGCTAATCAGCAACCTCTTTTATTATTTTTTTCCCTTTATCTCAGTCCAGTACTTTGAAAGATATTATCTATCCTGTTTTACCTCTGTAATTTTCAACAAAATTTGGTTTACACATAAATACCTGACTCCCTTACTCTGCATCTTCTTTTGTTAAATACGAGCTCATAAAATCAAATGACATTTAAGGAATGAACTTGTTGTAGTTCAGTGTAGTGCTGGCCTATGCAATAAATATAATCTGTCTCAAAGTAAGCAAGAAAAAAAAAGAGGTAAGAACTGAGGCTGAATTAATCTACATATTTGCTTACTTGTCTGAGACTACGGTAGTGTATTGAACTAGACTTTAGAAGAACATAATTTTCATTTGATTATTCTAGGCGTGTTCTACCAGCACAACTATCTTTTAATTTGGTGCCAGATGATTGTTTGTACTCTGCTTTTCTCCCATAGTATGAGGCGCTGACAAGGTTGAAAATCAATCCTTTCACATGGTTTGTAGGAGCTCAGTATATTCTCACCTCTGTTGTTGCCTGCTGCCTAAAATCACTCTCAGCCACCACTAAGAAGAGGGCTGAGACCCCTTTCAGGAATGCCTACCTGCCTGAAACTTCCTACTTACCAAATCACTCTTACCTATGGGCAAAAAAGACAGCAATCAATATGATGCCAAGGGGCAATCTCTTCTCAGACATAATAAGAGCCAATGATTATAAGCATTTGGTAAAAAAGAAAAGCTTGTACATGTGAGACAGCAAATCATCAGATGTCATTTATATTCTGGCTGCATAAGGGAGAGAAGACTGCGGCAGAAATTTCCAAACAATCTCGAATGAGAAAGCTGAAGTCATGAAAGACACTGAAGCCTTCTCAACTTTTGCACACGCATATCCAGCAGAAGGATTCAGCTCCTTCTGTCTCACTATCCCTGCCTTCTTTACTTCCTATTTCAACAGTTCCTGTCATATTGCTGGTAGAAATACAATGCTTTGATCTAGCTATACCTTGTATCTTAAAGAGGAGAGGTTCTGCTCCTTCCTCCTCTGATGGCTGGTAAAACTCCTTTCTTCTTTACACTGAATCTCATATATTGTTGCTCCTGGACCCATATTTTAATTTACAAGCAGTGAAAATTTCTGTAGAATCCATTACACTATCCCATCTGAAACAGGCTGATAAACAGCTGATCTTGTGTGTATTACTGAGTACCTCATGAGGTTAATCTACAATTCCTTGGAGAAAACTGAGGTGAAACAGTCTCTGCCTGTGTTTCTCAGCAAGCATATCATGCAATGTCCCAAGCATATTAGCAGCGGCAGTTTTGGCTTCTACCATTTGCAGCCAGCTGGAATAAACATGAACATTTACACTCATGCAGCTAAGGGTTTCATCCCCCCTGCAGTGTCAGCAGGGCTTGTGTTTGACTGACAGAATGATCACACAGTGAAGGCTCCCAGCTGCTAAATCTAGGTACATGGGATGATTTGTAATATGGGGGGTGATAACTATGCAGTCTGCTCTTTTGCTATCTTCACCAAAATCCATCTAAGAAAATAACAGAACCAAAGTGTTTCTTTTACATTATGTCATGCTATTGTTTGTACTTCATCTTGCATCATACCAGTGCATGTTTAGTATTACTAGTCTTACACAACATACTATACATCCTTTCTTGAGAGGTTTTTTTTTATTAAATTTTTTTATTATTCTGTATGATCTGTCTCCCCATTTATATCAGAATATACCATATACCATTCTTATCTTTAATGTCTTAACTTTAATACAAATATTTGGAACAATCTCAGAAGCTTTCACAGACTCCTGGATAACCTGTTTCTTGTGGTTAATATTATATCATTTGTAGAGCAGAAAACAAACCTTAAGAGTAAAGGTTTTGGTTAATGTCAAGGCTGTTAACTGTACTGTGTGACCATTTTCTATACCCTAATCTTTTCCTTGTATTCACTGGACCATATACAATGCAACAATTCCATTTCATATGTCTGAGGTGAATTCACTAATTAAACTTTATTTTACATTCCATTTTAGAAATAAATTTTGGGATACCCAGTGAAACCTACAGTTTTTCTATCTTTCTTTTCAATTCCTTACTTTTAGGATATAAAACCAAACCTATCCTTACACATGACTAAATGGAAAATCCCATTCACTAAGCCAGTGCATACAGTATTTTAAATTTTTCACATTTTCTCTGAAAATTTTCAGAAGTCACCAGAAATAAGGGTAAACCCAAAGAAACTTAAACACATCTCTTTCTATCACTTTAGTTTTGACTTATGATTTCCAGTGAGTAACCCTTATATCATCATCATATATATATATTTTCTCTTAATTTCACTGCTTACCTGATGTGTAATGTTTAGTGTCTCAGACCAGCCTTATTTTGTTAAGCCAATATTTGCGAATTCGTGAAGGACCATTTCTTTCTGCAACTGTTAATGAGAAGAACAGTTAACTCCTGTATTGCCTAGTGATATATAACCTAATTACGATTATATAAACCTAATTATGGTTCTGCTAGATACAAAGCAGTTTATACTCTGCTTTGTATACCATTTCAATAAAGATTTTTATTAATAAGAGGGGATCTTTATGGATTAAAGATGAAAAATCATACTCTGACATGATTTATTTTTTGGTCTCATAGCACAGTGTAATCATTTATTCATGTTGAAGAGCATTTTCAGTGATATATGTATGAAATTTGATTAAGCTAAATTCCAAAAGCTAATGATGTGATTAGGTATCAAGCACTCTTTGTATTGTGTTAAGTAATTTCTTTTTCAGAAGCAGGTCATCCTGCCCCCTTTCAGAGAGACAATCTTTTGCCTCAGTTGTTTATATAAAAATTTTCCCAAAATGTAACTATTTAAGCTGATGTTGTCTATGGTAGATGTCTGCTGCAAACCATTGTTTTAGAGGAAAACACAGTCAAAATAGCCATTAACAAAACTGGGGTGTGGAAATTACATTTTGAGAAAGTCTATTTTCAATGTTTCACTGTTTAACCATTTAAAAGCAGAGTTGTTCTTGCCTTAGAGCAGCTATTAAATAATCCAGCCTGTTGATCCTCTGAAAAATCAATCCGTTGTTTTGACTGAGTGGCAAACTGCTAAACATATAGAGTTTACACATATTCCAATTGTAGTAGTCTCATTCTCTGTGTGTCCTAAGTATCTTTACACTCTGTGTCAGATTGCAGTGCACAATACTGGAAGCTTGACCGGAAATAGAAGTGACTATTGTTGTTTTCCTTACAGATTGAGCATGCTTGCTGCAGACATAAACCTGTCCAGACAAACCACGCCTGAAATTGGGAGTGGGAGAAGGAACTGACAGAAGTAAAGATGTGTTGAGATACATATGGAGATAACTGAGCTTAAGTTAGGTTTTTTCCAAAAATAAGAGGTGTGTTATACACCCTACTATTACTGCATTTTCACATAGATATAGGGAAATATATGTTGCAAAAGCTATTTTAAAGTGTAAGATTTTATGGTGCGGAATATTATTTGTTATCAATAATCTTTCTCAAATACTATTAATTATTGCATAGACATTGTGCAACATGTGTAGATCTGTTTAAGAATCTAATTTCATTCAATGCAGAAAATAGTCCTTGTAGGGAAGGCTTCCTTCTTCAACAGAGTAACTGAAAAGTACCAGCTTCCTCCATCAAATATTTCCTGAAGGCTCTGTAGCATTCAAATGCAAAGATTTTGTTTTAGAACAGTGGAAGATGCTGATAAAAACTGAAAAATTACTGAAATAATGGCATAAAGGCTGACACAAAACAGAAACTACTACATTTGTGCCAAATAAACAACCAGGAGAACTTCATAGGCTTGTGGGTATTTACAGTTTATAGATACTATAAAGAACTTCAGGGAAAAAGAAATTAATTTTAAAAGGTGATATGTCCTACTGATTTCTCATGGAAAATGGATTCTTTCCTGCCCAATTTCAACACATAACTGATACAGTTCTGCACCTCAGAGTTGATTTTTGCCAATGTTAATCTATTCATATTCATTCAAATAATGAATATTCTCATTTCTAAGCAGCACACCATCAGAGCCATTCCTTTAGATGTTGCTGTTTTACTTGGGGTGTACACTTGGTTTTCTGGAGTGCTGACTGCATTGATCCCTACTGGAATTAGTACCTTTGGTACTTTGGACATAGAAATAGTTCAATTTTAAAAACTCCAAAAATTAATTGATCACAGATAAAGTTGAACAATATTTCATAGCCATTGACAGGGAGAGAAATCAAGTAGTTTTGTTATTTATGTCGTGATCGGCATCATGTTATTATACAATGGCCTTAAAAAATAAAATCCAAACAAGGATCAAAAGTTATATGAAGTCTTTATTCTGAAATGGTAAAGTCCCCATTCATCCAGGTTTGGGTTTTTTTAAGTATCCTATGGCTTTGAAATATTTTGTGCCAATGAAGTTTTAGTGTTTTTTTACTCTAAAAGCATGAACTAGAGACTGATCTGTGCTGGAAAAAAAAAGACAACACAAGCTGTGAAAACATCTGTAATGTACATCTACCTAGATCTAGGTATGCTTGCATGCATTCGTAGTACCAAGTCCCAAGACCTGTCCTATCATATCACAGTCCAATTTTACAGGAACCACAGTAATGAAAATAATGTCTAAGGATGAATTCTATGTGGGACTTATAGAAATATACCATACTTGGGAGATAACTTTGACAAAGCTTTCTGTTGCAAAACACTTGGGATGAGATTCACAACTTTAAATCTAGTGGACCCTTTAGCCTGAAAAATAAATTAAATTCTTTAACTGTAAAACCAACCAAAAGAAAATCCAAAACAAATGAACAAAAACTCCATGCAGACAAACACAGAAACAAAACTCAAATACATTCTTATCAGTTGAGATAGTGGATCAATGACAGCAATAATAATTTCTGACATGTTTTTTTTAGAACAAATCGTTCCTCATATGGTTGAAGAAGCCATTATCTCCACTTAATAATGTACTTCACTGGGCTTCTAAATGGTTAGACAGTTGTTGAAAATTTACATGCCAGAAAACATGTCATGAAGGAAACTCCTGTCCCCACTGAGACCAGAGGCTGAATGCAAGAGTTCATATGAGAAAGTTTTCATTTGTTTTCTTTCCACTAGATTTCAGAAGTTTCCAGCTTGTACTTTGCCAAGTATAGGAAAATTGTCCTAATTGAGGACACTTTTTGGTTTGCCCATCACATATAGAAACTGAGATGAATATAGGTAAAGATCAGGATTTGATGAAGCCTTACAGCTTTATTTGGAATTTGGAAACACATCTGTCTACTTCAGATGCAAAGAAAAGATTTGAAACAGGAAGCAAGATTTAGACATGCAAATATGATTGATGAAGCAGGCATAAAATCTGAAATAATAGCGGTGCTAAATTGATTCCCACTTAATCCCAGTGAAGCTTTCCCAGGCACCAATAATGATACTTTAAATATTAGACTTGTTAAATATTTTGGTACACATCAATACACAGGATGGAAATCTACAATATGAAGAGATGAAATAAAGAGAAAGTCAACATTCTCAAGTCTATAAAAGTTTTGGCAAAGAGCCACAGAATCATATCACCAACACAAGAAGAGAGAGCTGTACCAGCAGTGGTTCACAGGAAAGAAAAGTTCTCTACAGAACCCACAGTTTTCAAGGCGGACTTAAGCAACTGTGTGAGTATTCAGATGATTTCTCCTGCCATCATTTTGAATTACCAGAATGGATTTGGATTACCATGGCCCTGGTGGACTACATAGTACAGCTCCAGCACAAGAACTCTGCTTGACAGTTTTAAGATTCAGTCAAAACCTTTCTGACTCCTGAAAGAGACAATCATTGAGAGTTTAATAGGAAAAAAGTCATAGTCAGTGATGAATTTTCTGCTGCAAACACTAAAAGCAATTTTTATATGTTTCTATAAGTGTCCCAACTTTCTGTAAATTTAAAATGTCAATATGATATAAAAAACAAAAATTTTTTAATCACTTAACAAAAACAAAACAAATAAAAAAAGAACAATTTTTCACCTAAGTGTTAATCTCTATGATGTTTCAATGCATTTTCTATGGGAAAAAAAAATTCTAGATTAAAATACCTTTAATGTTTAGGAGGACATGTGTTTAACTTTTAAGAGGACATGAGTGCTACAGTATGAAACCTTATGGTGTAGCACACATCAAAATGAATTAAAGAATATGTTGGACAGCTAAGATTTCAGCAATAGCCTACAAAAGGGCTTCATTCTGCCAGATGACTCCATGACTCTTACTAGAGGTTATAAGCAGATCAAAAGACTTAGTGTTTTTCTTAAGCTGCCTATGTACTCCGACAAGAATAGGACAAAATCTGTCCTGAGTTATACCATTGGAAAATCACTCATTTCATGGACTTTGATGTATCGGAAGTTCCACTGACATAGTTCAAGGCAATATTTGGCCAAACATGTCTTAATTCAGAAGCAGCATCTGTTACCTAGAATAGCTTTCCCTAAAGAATGGTTGAGAACTCTGCTGATACTGTATAGTGACACAATTTTATTCCCAAGTTGTTCCCTAAGAAAAGCAATTTGAAAAAAACCCATTCAAATAAAATTGTCTTTTCAACTTTAATTATTCCATTTGAACAGACACTGGGGAAGAATTAAACTCAGAATTTTTGGAGGGGATTAAAATTGCCATTTTTTTCCCATTCCTAGTTTTTCTGTAAAGCGCTTGAGCTCTTATGCTATCTAACATGCTAAAAGTTACTGTTTTATTAATGGTTGTATCATAACCCTCTGCTGTGATAGAATATTTAAAACAGTTTCCTAAATCCAAATCATTGAATAATGGTAATTAAGAAACAAGTTTATGCACTATTGTTAGCTCTCAGTCTGAAGATATATTACAGTATTACATCACTAAAATGCCTTCTGTCATCCTGAAACACACCATTAAAATAGGTCAGGCATCTCTAGTTCTAAGATGGACATATTTCAGAATGTAAATTTACCTGAATTAATGTAGTTAAGGAACTTGTGGGCTGGGCAAAAAGAAAAGCTTGAACACAAGAGTGACACTTTGTTCCACCAAATAGAAAAATATGTGGAAATAAACTATGTTGATATCAATCAAAATCATCTGAATTTAGTCTGGGATTTTAAAAAGAACCTGATCTTCTTAAGTGTTCACACCCTACTTAGACAGTTTCAAAATCCTTTCCCCATGCACAGAGAAGCTGACAGATTGACAATGTAATGACTTCAAGCTTTTATTTCCTGAACAGGAACACCACAGGCAAGGGATGAGGCCAAGACATTTTACTGTTTCTTTTCTGTGCCTCAACCCTTACTTGGAGGGAACCACTCAACAGTTGGAAGGATGCTTTTTCTTGCAAACCGGTGTGATTTTCAGTCTTTTTATTAGCAAGAAACACAGAAAACATACAGAACTGTTTACAGTTTATAAAAATAATGATTTGTAACAATCCTAAGCAGAAGATCGCTGTATACAGAAAAGTTAGTGATACACAAAATGTTAAATCTGGGTAGGATGGGACCTGTGCTGTGCAGTATTGTACTGTGCCACACATACAGATTAGACTTCAGGTCAGTGTGTGCTGCACAAATCTCTTACCTGCAGGCTAACCTCAGCCTGCTTATTATAGAGGAGGATTCTTCAGGCAACTCCCATTTGGTTCCAGCAATTACACCTCCTGCATCACCATGCCTTTATATAAAAGTGCAGCAAAAAAATTCTCATGCAAACATCCTCTGTGTTTGACTATAGAAAGGATGAATAGAACTCTTTCCTTGTAAGAAAATAGTATAAAAGCTTGAATGACCGAAATGGGAGAACCCTTTCTACAGACACAGACTGCATGATGTGCTGCAGGCTGGTTGGAGGCACATTTAGTACTGTACAACTCAGGGTTCCCAGCATCTGAAGGGACATGACATTATAAGAAAGGCAATAAACCTGGTGGAAGGACTAGAGAACAAGTCTTATGAGAAGCAGCTTAAAAAAACAACTGCTTGAAAGGAGGTTGTCGTGAGGTAGGGGTTGAACTTTTCTCCCAAGTAGAAACTGACAGGATAACATGAAATGGCCTCAAATTGTGACAGGGAGGTTTAGATTGGATATTAGGAAAAATTCTTCACTGCAAGGGTGGTCAAGCATTGGAACAGGATGCCCAGGGAAGTGATGTAATCACCATCCATGGAAGTGTTCAACGAAAGTTTAGATGTGGTGCTAAGGGACATGGTTTAGTGATGAAGATGTTAGTGTTCGGTTAATCTTTGGACTCAGTAATCTCTGAGGTCTTTTCCAACTTAATGACTCAGTGATTCTATGATTAAATATACTATTCTCTTTTTCATAATTGTGCAAGTTCTAACATATAGTATTTTAAATGATACTTTAATGATACAGACTTTATAGAATCTGATTTCCTTTCTTATTTGACATCATAACTGACTACCACCTATTCGCACAAAACACTGTTCTTTTGGGTTTGAGATTTATTTACAATTTATTTACATATTCTTCTCACTCAATATATATTGTCGTAGAACAAATATGAAGTTACTGTGTAGGGGAGAAGATGAAACTCAGATTAAGGGATTCATCAAATACTTTGACTTTTCTGCAACGTTACATCATCTAATCTCTTGTCTTAGATACATAATTCTTAGAAGGCAAGCGTGTGTCTTTCTTGATGATGCAAGAAATACAGAAGAGAGCTTGATGAGAATGAGGGTGGAAGAAACAAATAAGGACTGTGCAAGACAGAAATTGGTTACAGGTGAAGCTCTGCCTCAGGGTTTTTCAGTGAAGTCTGTATACAAATAGACAAAAAGGATACGTTATCACCTGTGGCTGGAGTCAAGAGTATCACAAGTGTTTTTAAGGCACAAGTTTAAAAAAAGTGGTTTGAAAGAATGCAACAACAGCTCAATCACCTCTCACCACAAAAAGTCCAAAGAAACTTCTGTGTTTTCTTTAAAGAATATTGTACAGAGACAGATGAAATTTTATAGTATAACACCTAAAAGAGCAATGGGCTACGTATCAACACTTCCAAGACAATCCAAACAACAGAAATAAGAGTTCTCTGCTGAGAAAAATGGAAAACAAACAAACAGGCAAATATATCTGCCAAGGTCTCCTGGGACTATAATAATATTACTCATCTGAAGATGAGTAATGACTCTTCCTGGTTCAAAGTAAAACTCTTCACATACAAAATACTAGGAAAAGGAAATCTTAAAAAGATACTTAAAGGGAGCACAGCATCACAAAGCTGTAAGGATGAGACCAGTTTACAAAAACATGATGCCCTGAGGCCTAATGGCCAAGTCTCTCTCTCTGTTATTTTCCCCAATACTTTGGCTGGTCAGTTAAATTGACAGGTACATGCACTCAGAGAAAAAAAAAAAAAAAGTAGAAAAAGAAACAAAAAACCCCACCACACCTGAACTACTCTGCTGTTTCCAAGATTTCCTCCATACTAGACATATTTTTTGTAGTCAACCCCTGCTGTGTTCTGCAACACAGAATTCTGACAGGTAAAATCTCAAAAAAAAAGGCATTTATAAACAAATAGGTGAATCAAAAATAAGATGAAAAAACAGAAGCAAGTACAAATGAATTTTGAAGATTAGAATTCTTTGAGAAGCTTCAAGAAAGGGAGATAGAACACTATTGTAGGGACTAAGCTGCACAGTCAGTGCCAGATCCTGAGGAATGGAAAGCTCACAGTTTGTGCTTAACAGTGCAGTAAAAGTAGCCCAAATATGGGAGAAGGTCCAACTGAAAATGAAACTGATGATGAGAATATATCAGTTTTGCTGAATCTGTGACCAATACAGGACAGAAAAAGCATGACAAAAAATCCAAAATAGTACCTGGAATATTTCTCAAAGTCAGAGCAGATAGAAAACAGGTTCTGTACTGCAGGGAAAGTAAAGGAAGAAAGAGTATTTGGGAAAAGAGATAAGAATGACAATTTATATTATCACTCTTCAGTGTTCAAAAACACCAGTTAAGTGTGAAAAATCTGGAAAGAAAATTACTAGAGTGGGAGAAGTTCTTTGTGGGGAATGATGGGCAGTGTTATCTTGGAGGCAGTATCAGTCCGAAGGAAAGAAAATGGACTATTACATTGAATTGAAGTTGGCAGCAAGAATACAAGGGCATAAGTTGCCAGGATTGTGCTAGATAAACTGAAAGAGAAGACTAAACTAAAGTAAAAGAACGTGTATTGGCTATTGTCTTCAACATGAACTGAGCATATGTACATGTGAAAGACGAAAACAGGTATCTGCTAAGATTTTACCTGAGCAAAGAGTATGTCTGAAGGGTATTCGGCATGATCATTAGCTTTCTTTCTTTGGAAATGTGCAAAAATTTTATAACCGAGAGAGTGAAAAAAAAGCTTACATAATAATGGAGTACTTAGTTGAGTGGATAAGTCCAGAACACTATTGCATTAATCATACATCAGGGAATGTCTCATTTGCCCTATGAATATGACTGTATAAACTCAGAGCAAGAAATTAAAATTAGCAGGAGGTAAACATTCATAATACAAAAAAAAAAAAAAAAAGGAAAAAAAACCCAAACCAAAACAAAACTCCAGAAGTCTTCATCTCTATAATGACTTAAAGAAGTACTATCATTATATAAGAAGTGAGTATTTTCCACTACCAACAAGAGGAAAAATTCCAAAAGGGTTGTTTGATAGTAAAGGTTTTCTTATACCCCTTACATATGCGGTAGTCTGGCAAGTGTCTTTAAAAACCCATAGCACACATATACATGGTGCATATTCAACAGTGCATTTCTGATATGCTTTTTTCCAGACTGTCACTTGGTTTATGTCCAGTAGTGAGACTGTTTTAGTAGGAAATACACATATTTTTGAAGGTCCAGGGTGTATGAACATCTGTTTATGTCACATTTTGACATGAAGTAGGTGTAAAGGGGAAAAAGTATATGACCAGAGGCTTCAAACAGTTTTAGAAAGAACTCAAGCTGTCAGGATAGAGCTTGCTTAAACAAAAATATATATTTACTCTATGTAAGTAACAGTTCTAAGAGAAATTATTACATCAAGAGCCCTGGTAAACAATAAAAATGATTAGGGTTTCACAACTATCACTTGTTCAAAAGACAATAAGAGGAACAAAGATTTTCCAGGTATTGTGAATCATGTATGGAAAACTACATTTCATCTAAGGATATCAACTTACAGAAAGAGATAAGCTACTGTGCCATGATGACATTAAATAAAAATTTTAAATGAGCATTTTGAGAAATGTAGGTAATAAATTGAAAAAGTTCCAGTCTTGAAGGGCTAAGAGTAATCTGCAAATCAACGTGTTCCGAGTTGCTTCTAAAATCACTGACGTAATTCCCCTACAGTGATATGATCCAGGCACTTCAAATACACTGACAAACCTGAATATCAGTGTTATCAAATAGACAGGAGAAGAGGCCACTCACTTTTATTCTGTGCATATAAGAAATCTGAACTGTACATAAGAACTGCTAGATATATACATACTACTTTTTCTTACTCCCATGCAGTAAAATGATAACATAAAGGCACATAACATAAGAGCCTACTACAAAATTTGTGCACTTCTCTGTATTTAGTGCTGTTAAATGACAGAAGGGTGCCACCAAGGCATGGGGTGTTACATGCCGATATTTTGCTAAGCTTAAAGCAGGAAACAAGAACAGTAGATACGTTTAGCAATAAATTATTGATATATATTTGAAATTCTGCATTGCAAAAATGTGGGTCATTAAATGTTCAAATCATTACACTTACTTGGAAAGAAAGTAGGTCACACCCTATTTTAGGAGCAAAAACAAAAAGAGCTCTGTTTTGCTGAGATTCCCACTACATGACTTGAGTATATCACTGATGTGATGTGATGCAACTAAACATCACATGTTCTTTCCTCATATGGTGTTTATTGACACTTCCAATACTAAACACTTGCTGTTAACAAGAGAGCATTGAGCTTATATCTAAAATTTGCCATTTTCTTTAATAAACGAAGAATGGCCTTTGTGATTGGCAGTGAGCAAAAAATGGAGAATGCCAATGAAACTTCCTTTACAATGATTTGTCTTGGGAATCCAAAGAGGTTACAGCTGTTAACCCAATTTTCAGGGGCAAGGAGAAGGATCCCAGAAACTACAGGTCTGTTGGTCTCACTTCAGTGCCTGGTAAAGTTATAGAGAAAATTATTCTTGGAGGTATTGAAAAATGCCTGAAGGACAACACAGTCATCGGTCACAGCCAGCACAGCTTCATGAGGGGAAAGTTCTGCTTATCAAACCTGATTTCCTTTTATGACAGGGTAACCCACCTAGCTGATCAAGGGAAGCCAATTGATGTAATCTTTTTGGATTTCAGTAGAGCTTTTGATACTGTCTCTCACAGCGCTTCTCAAAAAATGTCCAGCACACAGCTGGATAAACACATCATGCAGTGGGTGAGCAATTGGCTCATGGGTCAAGCACAGAGGGTAATAGTGAATAGGGGAACATCAGACTGGTGACCTGTCACTAGTGGGGTTCCACAAGGCTCAATCGTAGACCATGTGCTCTTCCACATCTCCATAAATTACTTGGATGCAGGATTGGAACAGATATTAAGCACGTTGACACTAAATTGGCAGGAGCTGTTGATTCCCTCGAAGGCAGGGAGGGCCTGCAGAGAGACCTTAACAAATTAGAGGATGGGCAATCACCAACCATGTGAAGTTCAACAAGGGAAGTGTCGGATTCTACATCTGGAACAGGGCAACACTGGGTGTATGTACAGACTGGGGAAAGAAATGCTGGAAAGCAGTGCCACAGAGAGGGATCTGGGAGTCCTGGTCCCTGGTAAGTTGAATATGAGTCACCCTGGCAGCCAGGAGGGTCAACCACCTCCTGGGGACCATCAAGCAAAGCATCACCAGCTGGTCTAGGGAGGTGAGTGTTCTCCTCTGCTCTGCACTGGGGGCAACCTCACCTTGAATATTGTGGCAATTTTGTGCACCACAATATAAGAAAGATATTAAGCTATTAGAGAGTGCCCAAAGGAGTTCAACCAAGATGGTGAAGGGCCTTGAGGGGAAGCTGTATGAGGAGTGGCTGAGATCACTTGGTCTGTTCAGACTGGAGGAGAGGACACTGAAGCATGACCTCATTGCAGTTACAACTTCCTCATGAGGGGAAGAAGAGGATCAGGCATTGAGCTCTTCTCTGTGGTGACCACTGAGAGGACCCAAGGGAATGGCCTGAAGTTGTGTCAGGGGAGGTTTAGGTTGGGTATTAGAAAGAGTTTCTTCATCCAGAGGCTGGATGGGCTCCCCAGAGCAGTGATCACAGCACCAAGCCTGACAGAGCATTTGGACAATACTCTCAGGCACATGTGTGATTCTTGGGGATGGTCCTGTGAAGGGCTAAAATTTGGACTCCATGATCCTTGTGGGTCCCTTCCAAGTCAGCATATCCTGTGAATCTGTGAATTTTACTTCTCTGCTTAATTAAGGTCCTTTTCTTCTCTGCTTAATTAAGGTCCTGTACACCTAAATGTCACATTCTGATATTCAACTCCATCTTTCATTCTTTTTCTGTTAGATGCATTATCGGCAGGTCAAATACACATTTAGAACCTAAAACTGCACAGCTCCTCCCTTGTAGTTAATTCTTTATACCTCTGTCTGGATTCAGATTTCTACTTCTGAAAGCAGTAACAAAGAAAATAATAATACAAGCACAATTTTTTTAAAAAAGAACTTGCTTCATCTGTTTTTCAACATATCTTCTAAACTGAGGGGATCACATGAACCTCTCCATCACCTTCAATCCCTCTCTGTTTGTTCTTAACAGACTTTTGAAACAGAAAACCCTTTATTCAATGCTTGGCTTAAGAAACTCTTTACTGTGAGGGTAGTGAAGCACTGGAACAGGTTATCCAGAGATGTTGTGGTTGCCTCATCCCTGAAAATGTTCAAGTTCAGGTTGGATGGTCTTTGAGCAAAGTGTTCTAGTGGAAGATTTCCCTGCCCATGGCATGGGGATTGGTGGAGGTGATTTTTAAGTCCCAATCCAAACAATTTTTTGATTCTATGAACATTGATATTCAACCTATTTCAAATAAAATCTTTTTATTCTTCTTCTTTGTCTGTTCCCAGACACAGTTTCTCACAGCCGTAGTCCATTTTCAGTCTGAGTTCAAAGAACTATTTCATAGAAAGGTTCCACCTCTCTCCTTTCTTCCAAGATCCCTGGTCTTTTTTTTTCATCACTGTCAAGTGATTGCTTCAGGGACAGTCAAGTCTGCTTAGTGTGGATAGTAGCAGCCTCTCCCTCACCCATGACTAAAATGATCAGACAGAGATGAGCAAAAGTAGAGGCAAAACTGAATGTAAGCCTGACACATAAGGATGTCTACATATTTTTTTTTGTTTGGCAGCCTGAATTCTCAGAAATCAACCTGAGTCCTTCAGCAAGTATGGTTCTGTATTTGGAATAAGTTAAATCCCTTGCTCCATTGCAGAAAGCAATAAGTTACACCTTCTCACTCTTGAAGACAATGTTTTCTTTTCAAGCGTCTAGGCTGGAGTTTTAAGAATTATGAGCCACAAATCAGATACATCTGGATAGATATGCACACCAACATTTCATTGTGATGTAAGAAAGTCTGTATAGATTCATATCTATTGGAGAGATCTGAAATTACAGCCTTTGTCTACCCTGTGCTGACACACAGTACGACTTAGTGTCATACACATGCATGTTGAACATTTACACTGAAGTAGTGTGGACTCCCAGAAGCTGTCTCTCCTTTATAAATATAGTATAATTTGTGCTAAAAATCAAGATTTGTTGTCACTCGAAAACACCCTGCAAATGTGCAGTGAAGGTGTTACTTTTCTGAGTTTCATAACAAAGATGTCAGTGGGAAGTTCAAGGCATAAAACAATCTGGTTATGGTCCAGCCTGTGTTAGAAACTAAGCAGCAGTGAATTACTGGTTAGGAGATACTAATTTGAAATCTAAATCTACACACATTCTTCTTTAAAGCAGAGGAAACTACAGAATCTTCTAAACATGTCAATAATATGACCTCATAAGATTTTGTTCTACATAACACATTTTTGTATTTATTTAAAATTACAGGGATGTTTTCTTCTTACACAGATATGTCACTGCCTTCCTTCTGACTTTTAAAAAATAGCCTTCTGACTTTTAAAAATTAGCCTAACACAAAAGATAAAGGAACATATATAGCTTCCTATAACTAAGCCACTAAGACTGTTTCTGAGGCCATTCCTTCCCACAGAAATATTCTGATCCAAATATATAAACATCAGTTTTCCAGAGTGTCAAGGTTTCCAGAGAAAACTGGATCACCCAGCATCTTATTAAACCCCAAAGAGCTTATGGGTAGGAACAGTCTGGGAGATAGCCACACGGCCAAAAGAGGAGCACAGATGCTTCCAGCTGCAGCTGAAGAAATGCCAGAGTGAGAGGAAAACAGAGAGTTTAAATTAATATAGCTTAAATTCAGAAGGGATCATTATGATCAGAACATAACTTTTTCTGCAATGCAGGTTGCAGAAACTTCTGCAACAGCCTTACAAACAAACCTTGCAACATGTTTAACTACTCTCCCCCTCACACACACACATACACAACAAAAGCACACAAACTCCTCCACAGTTGTCCTCTGGTAAATTTTTGATTTTGCAGCATAAACTGCACAGTTATACAAACCAAAAAGACTTTTGTGGATTTGGGCAGTTAAACACATTTAAAAACATTTCTTGACTTCCTTTCCTTTCCCTGACTTTCATCTAATTAACTGCTAGAGCTAGTTTTCTATTTAACTTCAGAGGAACTTAACAGATATAAGCAATCAAAAGATGATTAATAGCCATTAGTGAGACTCTTCCAGAGCTACTATAAACATTTATGTCTGGATTTGCAATGATCACTCACTACTAAGCCTTGAGGGGAAAAAAGATCAATTTCTCTATTATACTTAGCATCCAGAAATAATTATTTCTGGATTTCTCTAGAAATATAAGTTATAGAGAAGTTACTGAGGTGGATATTGAAGACATTTAAATTTGCCCACTATTCTGAGGGGCAAGGGGTACCACACACCAGGGGGAAAAAAAAAAAAAAAGGCAGCAAGAAGGAGGGAGGGAGGGAGAATGAGACGAAGACTTTCCATTTTAACATTTTAGAAGTGTGCATGCTCTTTGGCATGCAATTAACCTCTCCGAGGCGATTAGGTGAGTGACTGGATTTTTCCCTAGAATGAATTCTTTGTAGCACAGACAAAACACTTTACCAAAAGTTACTTTAACAAAAATGACCCAGAGATGCCATGAATGTAGTTATTGGCATAAATCTCATAAGTCTCATCATAAGTCTCTTCTAGAGACCACTGCTTACATACATTGTAGGAAAATAAGTATTCTGAGCAGTTTCTGCCAATGTGTTTCTTACATAACTTGATGTGCAAACATTGCTGGCCCATTACTGCTAAGAAATGAGGAATTTTAAGGACTATTTAACACTCTGCAAATAGATCAGCTGAAAGTTATTCAGCACAGGTGTTCTTATAATTAGGTAACATTGGAAAAATGCAATGTTCAATGGTCCTTGTACTTTGCCCTTTTTCCTGTGTAGGGATGAATATTACCATTCATAATTAACCAAAATCTCTATTCTAATAGACATAAACATTGACTGTAAACCAGTAACAAGTTATTTTTATAGCATTTAAAACTAATAATTTTTATAATCAACTGCATATTATTTAATCTATGCTTACATTTACTAAATTTTTCTGGAAATAAAAAAAGATATTGGGAAGAGCTTGCTGGAGTTTTTCCCCATTTTATCTAAGCAAAATGGATCGAGGAAGCACAGGAAATTTTATTATTTCTTATTTGCTAGTATAACCTTGTTATTCCAAAGAACAGTTTAGTCCCTAGGATACTGAAAGGGTTGTTAGAGATCCTTAAAAGAAAAAAAAGAAATTGATCTCACAGAAAATCTATGCAGAAAATCCTAGAATTTGTGCTTTTAATGAGCCTTGACAGTAATTGTGAGATCGAACAAAAATTCTAGGCCTCTGCCTGCAATGTTGGTGAGTATTAAGTGAACCCACCTCCATGCACCTAAAGTTTCAATGCACTTACAAACATATCTTTGTTCAAATATACTTATTCATTACAGTTATTTACTTATTAAACAGCTACCTAAGAGAGTGATTAAACAACTTCTATCTTGGGGAGTTTATAATGTGTGTGATATCATTCTGGTAATGGGAAAACTAGCAGTTTTATTTAACCAAGGGAGTAGCTACATTTTGGAAATTATTATGGAACTGTGAGGTTAAAGTATTTAGCCTCACAAAGGTACAGCTATCCTGAAAAAATATACATTTAGGAGATAACATGTGAAAATGAATTCTACATGAAAGGCTACAAAAGGCTTTCGTTCTTTGTTTTGAAATTCAGTAGGAGAGATTGAGGGGAGGAATTTCAATAGTGTGTGAATACATATTACACAGCTTTGATCTGTGTTAAAGGAAGATATTACCTATAGTTGATACATATGTTAGCAAGTAAAAACATTTTTCTCAGCATGTGTCTGATATCCTGAAATTCAAAATTGCATTTAAAGATACTGGAAGTGGTCAAATGAAACAAGAAAAAGCTAACATAAGCAGAGAGAAGCCTACATACTAATTATTATACACTGGAATATTTCTCTGTTCAAAGATCAAATAAAGAGTCTGGAGATCTTACTTGAGTTCCAGTCCAAAGGTGTTGGACTGTCTGTTCACTTCAACAGCTATTACTTTAAAGTCACTAAGTGTTAGCATAAGAGTGAGCCTATGACAATGCATCCTTCAAGGCATATGGCTATGATATAAACACGTATGTAAGTTCATATGTTCATATATACTGCAGCATATATAATTGCATGTGTTCTATTGGGAAGAGAAATAGTCCTTTTTTTCAGAGCTAATACACAAGTATTACTTTGAGATATGTTTCATAGAATCATAGAATTAGATGGGTTGGAAAGGACCTCTGAGGTCATCAAGTCCAACCCTTGATCCACCACCACCGCAGTTACCAGACTATGGCCCTAAGTGCCACATCCAGTCTCTTCTTAAATACCTCCAGGGAGGGAGAATCCACCACCTCGCTGGGCAGCCCATTCCAGTGCCTGACCACCCTCTCTGTAAAGAATTTCTTCCTAATATCTTCAAGACATGCTGCTCGGTACTTCCTCTCAAAGTTCTAATCTAGAAGAAATATGATGAATTGTCCATCCAGCTATTCCAGGCCATAGGAAAGGAGATCCTATAGTCCTTCCCACCTTTGAGCCCAACACACTGTTACCAGGGAATATAAGGATATGTTTATACCAATTTAGACATGTGACAGAATAAAAATAAGAATAAAATCTTGATGTTGCAAGAGTATAAAATTATATCCAACATTTATCATTTAAATATTTAACTTAAGTGGTTATTTTGTTTGAAGTTTTTGGTTTGGGGGTTTTGTTGGTTTGGTTTGGTTTATTTGTGGTTTTTCTGGTGGCTTTTTTTTGTTTGGGTTTTTGTTTGTTTGTTTGTTTGTGTCTTTGCTTAAGGGCTTTTTATATATAGAAAAACAAACAAGCAAAGGCAGGATATTTCACACCAAGGTGACAACACTTCAGAACTTTATTTAGGGAACATGAAACAGATTCACACATGCCATTGATTTTGGGTTTTTTTTCACAAAGTGCAACAGGTTTCAACAAAGTTTGTCTCCTGTTATAGTATAAATAATAAACAATCCCCCCAGAAACCAGTGGAGTTTCTTCTGTGTGAAGATAGGATATGAAAGATGATGCAGACATATAATTTACAAATAGATGAATATCCACACGTGAAATTCATGAAATTCTTATTAGAAGTCTGAAAACAATATCTAGACAAAGTATGCACCAAGGGGAGAAAATCATAAACAATAAATTCTTTTTGGTTAAACAGCAAGAGATAAATCATCTTGCTGAAGGATAAACATGATTACAGAACCCACAGGCAGTGGGTTTTGTAAACTTTCTGGGCTGAAACCATTTGACTTACTGCAATATATTTGTGAAATTTCACTAAGAGGTTGCATTTCAAGATCAAAACAGCTTGCAAGAAACTGAAAACTTGCACTATTTATTATTCCAAAGTACTGAACTTCATAAAAGTCTCACAGAGGTTCATAAGGAGGAACTTTTTTTTTTTAATACACATTCTATTCTTACAGAGTGAAACAATTTATCCTCTTCAAACACCAACATATTACTGAAAACTCAAAACTTTAAGATGAAAGGAAAAAAAAGGAAAACACAGGATAAATTTTTAAAAACAGCATTAAGTGATATTAGATTTTTTTAAAAAAAGTAAATACATTTATTTACATGTACTAGTTTTGAAGTACAGTTAATGACAATTTAGACACCCTTAAATTATATTACCTTTGTATAGATCAATGCACTAACCAGCCGTGTGATATTGCATCAAATAATTATTTTTTTTTTTAAGAAAGTAGTTTCTGTGCAAATCACATAGAAATAACATCATACCTGTGTGGTGATAGAAAAAATTTAATGTAGTTAGAAGGGGATTTGGGTTTTAGACAGTAAATCAGAGCTGTTCATAGGAAGAAAATATTTGTTTCTCATCCTGGTTACATCAACTGACTTTCAGGATGGTGGAGTGGGGCACCTGATTGTCCATCTTGCTTTCCTAGACCTTACCTTCACACCATAAGCAGTGCTTGTTACCTCATAGGATTTTCTGAGTAGAGGAGTTCATACAGCTTAAAGGTCTTGGTCTCTTGATAGTCACTTGTTCTTAGGTTTAGGAAGGAATTCCCTTTTCTGTCCCATATAAAATCCTTGATTTTCTTTCTTGGCTTCACATTACAAGTTTAAACTCTAGTCTTTATGCTTAATTTCTAAGTAACTATTTGAAATTTTGTTCTGTTGTCCAACTAGGGATCCATAGCCTTGACAGAATGAAGAAGTTCAAGTAAAAATAAGGTAGAAATGGATCCATTAAGATGAAAAAAGAAAGTAATTTTTTAGCTTTCAAGAGCTGTGCCATGTATCATGTACACTCTATATCATGAGTGGGAAAAGGGATTAGTGCTACAGAGGTGGATCCTCACTCCTCGTCTGTTCAACAAATGTATGCACCCACAAACTCATTACCATTAACCGATTCACATACACCCAAAACATTTACATGGTACTATAACAGTAATAGACCTATAGTAGTGACTTCTCTTATTAGGATGATGATGTGCTATGAGAGACCTGAAGAGCACAGCAAAAATCAGACTTGTTTCATGAAATCCCAAATCATACTAGACAGTGTTGCATGCTTCCTGCATCATGAGATTGGCAAAGTCATAAATAAATTCCTGTAAGAGTTCCTCCCAAAGTTGTAAGAATAAAAATTCCTTCCTGAACCAGTCTAGTAATCTGTTTAGTAGTGAGGCTACAGCACGGCACGTAAAAAAAAGAAAAAAAAAAATTAACAAAAGTAGCATAAGCATATCTCTGGAGAGATTAGTCCTTTGGTGTGCAGAGCTAATATCACCCTAGCTGCACCAACAGTGTAGGACAACACTGATCCCAATACTGATGCCTGAGGAACCCCAATTATCACTGGTCTCCACTTGGACATCAAGCCATTGACCACAACTCTTTTTCCTTAGCCACCAGGTGATTCATCCATCTTTGTTGGCGACATGGACAGTGGGATTGAGCACACTCCTCAGCAAGCTTACTATTGACACTAAGCTGTGTGATGTGGTCAGCACATTGGAGGAAATGGGTGCCATCAAGCAGGTTTGAGAGATGGATCTGTGTGAATCACATGAAGTTCAATAAGGCCAAGTGCAATGTCCTGCACTTGAGTCAGGGCAATCCCAAGCAAAAGTACAGTCTGGGCAGAGAACAGATTGAAAGCAGCCCTGGGGAAAAGGACTTGGGAGTCTTGATTGACAAGAAGCTCAGCATCACAGTAATGTACTCTTGCAGCATAGAACCCAACTGTATCTCGGGCTTAATTAAAAAAAAATGTGACTAGCAGGTCAGGGGAGGTGATTTTCTCCCTCTATTCAGTTTTCATGAGACCTTGCTAGGAGTACTGCATTCATTTCTGGGGTCCCCAGCATAGGATATGGAACTGCTAGACGTAAGTCCAGAGGAGGGTCACAAAGATGATCAGAGACCTGGAGCACTTCTCCCATGAGGGCAGGCTGAGAGAGTTGGATTGTTCTGCCTGAAGAAGAGAAAGCTCCAGGAAGACCTTTTAGCACCCTTTAGAACCTAAAAGGGGACAACAAATACTTCTGTCTGTTACGAAATTTTTACATGAGGTAACCTTTCAGCTCTTCCAATTGGAAATAGAAGGGAGGTGCTATTACACAAAACAAATGGCTGTGGAAAAAAAGCATAGAGAGAGGTGCAGTGCATCTATTTAGAGCTGAATGCTGGTATCGAAAGACTTCGAGGTCTTCATTTAATAGCTGCTGAGGACTGAGCTCCAGCTGTCAATTTTAATATGACAAAGGTTGAAACTATGAATAATTTTCTGTCCAAATTAATGAACAAAAAAAAGAAGATAACACTTTATTATTAACTGCATTCACTGAGTGAAGAGAATCTGTGAAAGCATTATACAGTGATACTAAAAAACCCAGAAAGTGACATGAATACCATATATATTCCTAAAAACTGCAGGCAATCGCAGTGAATTCTGACTATGACTTTATTACCTATTGACTGCTTATTAGAGAAGAAAACAGAACCAACCAGCAAAAGATGAGCTGAACGAAGCATAAACAAGAAAAAGTCACTGTTGGAATAAATTGCAAGATATGTAATTTGTAATGTTACTTTGAAGACATCTTACCAGCAGACCTCTAATACTCTGATTTAGCTTCTTTGTTACTGGACTATAAGTGGCTCCTAAAGCATTTTACTTGGTCTACTAGTAAGACAGAGTCAATCTTTTCCCCTTAATTACGATATCTATACTACTCCAGCGCAGAACATCCAAGTGGAGCTGAACAGGCTGGTGTAGTGGGCAGTGTGGACTGCCAGCTTGACCAAATCATCTGGTTTTTCTTTCACAATAGCCTGCCAATGACTAAGCACCGTTACTTCTAACAGTGAGTCTCTATATTTATCTAATTTTTCCCTCTTTCATCTTGCCTTGAAATATCTGAGCTCACATTTGTCATTCCCATTATCCACTGTGCTGTAAGATGTTGCAGGCATATTTTTTCCCCTCAAAATCATTCTTGATTGGCTGAAATGAATGTTTTATCTTTAACATAGAACTAACCTTGGGTTTTATGTGGGGGTTGATTTGTTTCCTTTTTTTCCCCTTATTTTCATCATCCCCGCCTCTCACTCCTTTGAGAGTAAAGGTGCTCCAAATACTACATTATACTCTACTTGGAATACATTAGATTCAGGATTTTTTTTTTTTTCTTAGACTGAATCTGATTAAATTTAATAAAAACTTGATCTGAGCATCCTCTAGCATTTTACCATCCTGACAAATTCTGGAATGAAGATGAAACCCTAAACAAAGAGAATTCTATACCAAATTATTCCACCTAGAAAAGTTATTCTAAAAAGCTTTTGTTCTTGGATTAGTTGGCTTGTACAAGGTGAGAGGAACTTGAAAAATATTTTGAGACTGTTGATCCCTGTTGACTATGCTGTTGCAGTAGAGATTCTTTCCCCTTCAATAAAGGCATATTTATTGCCTTAGCTAATATATATATATTGCACAGTATTGTAAAGCAACTCCGTGATAACTTTTGCTAGCAACTCTGCTGAATCTGAGAACACCAGATCTCCCAGTTTGATGAAATGAATAAAGCTTTTAGGCATTTTTCCTTTGACCTTGCTTCTCTAAACAGAATTTTACTTGGTAGGAAATCTATGCCCTCAGGTTTTGTTAGCCTGCTAATTAAATTTTATGATCCTTTAGCAATTCTCAGTAAAAGAAGCGTGATGGGAGGAGTAGGAATTGGATGCCAAAGTAGTAGGAAGAGACCGTTCTGGCAATATCTGAGAGGAGTAAATGTACTGTGTGATAGGTATACCATGATAACTTACACATAGTGTGGAAAATAATCTATATATTTTCTGTGTCTGCTGCTTTCATCCAGCATATTTTAACAGATTTTCAGCCTGCATCCATGTATTTAAAACTTTTGGGAACATAAATCAATGATTAGCAGTAATCACATAATGGATTTTCTTTCTTCTCCACTGCTGCTTATTGTAAAATTGCTCAGTGCAAGAACCAACAGTATTCAACAAAACTGTTGGTGAATAATCAACTATGGAGGTACAGTCTTTAGAAATAAGAGTTTAAGAAGCCTCTTATATTGAGACACTGCTGAAAATGCCAGACATACCAGAGGAAAGAACATGTATCTTTTACATTGCTTCTGATGTTTAATGGTGATTTTTTCAATCTCTTAATTATTGGTTTTTTGACAGATTTCTCACATATATTGGGGAGAAGGGAAAGCTGTACTTCAACATTTAGGAGAAGAAAGGGTTCCATGGGGTTTTTAGTTCAAAATAGATTTCCATGAGATGTTAGAAGATAGAATTACATATTATTTTGATCTAAAAGATGTATCCATCTATAAGATATAGCAATATGTAAACATTCACTCTTACTAGATTGATATAGCAAATTGAAAATGGTGTACACAAGTTCATTCCATAAAATACCACAATACTGTATATATTCTTGTAGCTCCTGCCTTTTCTCTGCAAGTGGGTTTTGGAATATTGCAGTAAGCAAGGAAACTTTTTCATGATGATTGAACAACCCTCACTCTCAGCCAGACCTGAGGCTCAGTCTGCTTCCCAGTCTCCAAAGGAGGAGAGGGCTGTCATTTCTCACAGGTAAGAGAGGCATATCTAGCTTAATTTCAGTCTGAGGCTCTTCAAGCAAGGACACATGAGACACAGAGGAGTCACCATCCTCGTTTAGTCACTACTAAGTCAAAATGAAACAAAGGTCTTAATTGCAGAAAAAAACCAATAAAGAATGAGAAGTCAGAATCCATGTGAATTGAGAGAAGAACAAGCCTAAGGTAAAGATTTTATTTCTTTTTGTGCCACCTGCCTGAACCACCAAAGTGTTACATGCCTGCACTCATAATTACTGGAGTAAGAATACATGTTGGTTTTGTGACTGTAAGTCATAATTAGTGATTCCAACCTATTTCTGTGCTCTGATGCTCAAAAAGACTTGGGTGTAGGCTGACACAAGGGACCCAACTGTGCAGCAGATACTGCCTCTTATATTACAAATTTGATGCTCTTCCTCTATGTGAATTAACAAACATGAGATTTTGGTAATAAATTCTCTTTCAAACATTTCTCTTTCAAACATTTCCTCACCCTACTTAATTCAGTGCAGATATCTTTAAAATTCTATTTGAAATACAAACCATTCCTAATGGACTTTATTCACATTATAACAGAGCCAGAAGTTTGAAGCAATTGCATGGACTAAGAGGGGGGGCTACTTAATTTATACTGGTGCTATAAGATAATATGGACATGTCTCAGGATTCTTTTCTGGGTTTGTGATCATGAAGTGACCGTGAGTGGCTGTTATACTCAATAGCAGGCTGGAGAATTGCTGCAGTATGTTTCCAGGGGAATTCTTTGTGGGTGGGCAGATCAAATGTTTTACAGTTTAAGTTCAACACTTGCAAATCTTGGCTATTTGGATCAATGTCAACTTGAAGGGAGGAGGGGGAAAATGCCTCTTGACACAGCCATTGAAAGTACTGCTAAGAAAATACTCTCTCGTGAAAGTGTTCTGTGATTGAGGTTTACTGTGGAGTGAAGCCATGAAATTCTCAGGTATGCTTATGCAAAGATCAAGAAACAGAAACAGCTAAAAGAATTATCTAGATATATTAGGACCATCTTGTGGTGTGAGTGATGACATGCTCACATCTAGTAAGGTTATCATTGTGACCTTTTAAAAATAGTAAGACTTGTAAAACTTTTTTATGCTTCTCTGAAGTGTTTAGTGTTTTTTTAAATAACAAAAGTTCAGTGAAACAATAGACAAAGGGGGACCGTTTAATTGAATCCAGTTCCATTTTGCTGGTTCAGCTCAGAAATGGTAGTAAATTAATCTGTTTTCAGAAAAGCAGAATACTTGTCCTTTTCATAATCATCTGAAATTTTCAGGAGTTGATTGCATACAGGAAAAGAAAAATGAGAAAAAAATACCAGTGTCTGAAATGTTATGTTTTCTTCTTCTAAATAATGATTAAATAGCAAAGTCTTATATGTCTGTAATGTGTCTGATGTATTAAGGCCAACAGGAATCTAAAATGACCTTACAGTTCTGATGCTATTTTTGAAAAGGGTGACATTACTCAGATGTGTGGTTTCACTGTCTGAACACCTTCTTAGAGGAATGTATTCTAAATGTTGTTAGCAAAGACAAATACCTTGGGCATGCCAAGGATTGCAATTTGTACTTATTATTACTCTTTGTTTCATGGATGATTAGGTGCTATAAAAATGTCTTTTATCTTTATCTCAATGATCCTAAACAATGTGGAATAACATTGCTGTAGGTATTCTGTAGGTAACTATTGATATTTAGTACAGGTTTAGTACAGGTTGCTCTGGTCCAGTGATAAATGGTCATTATTATCAAGAAGAAGAAAGCTGACACCAAGCTGGGGGGGAGCATCCATCAACTGGAAGGCAGGAGGGCTCTGCAGAGGACCTGGACAGACTGGAGAGTTGGGCTGATTCCAACAGGATGAGGTTCAACAAGGCCAAGTGCCGGGTCCTGAACTTTGGCCACAACAACCCCCTGCAGTGCTACAGGCTGNGACTTGAACACAAGCCCTACCAGGAGAGGCTGAGAGAGCTGGGGTTGTTTAGCCTGCAGAAGAGAAGGCTCAGGGGAGACCTCATCACTCTCTATAACTACCTGAAAGGAAGTTGTAGCCAGGTGGGGGTCAAGAGGGCACAGTCTCAAGCTCTGCCAGGGGAAGTTCAGGAGGAAGTTCTTTACAGAGAGAGTAATCAGGCACTGGAATGGGCTGCCCAGGGAGGTGGTGGATTCTCCATCCCTGGAGGTGTTCAAGAAAAGACTGGATGTGGCACTTAGTGCCATGGTCTAGTAACTGTAGTGGTAGTGGATCAAGAGTTGGACTTGATGATCTCAGAGGTCCTTTCCAACCCATCTAATTCTATGATTCTATGATGATGCTATGATTCTAAACAATATGAGCAAACCAGTAATCAATAGAAAGAGCTGAAGTCATAAATGTGATTGAAGCTGGGAGTTTCATCCGTAGAAAATGCAATGCTTTAAAGAAACAAAAATGTTACATGCAAAATTACAAATGCTTCCTATAACTAATAAATATCTCGTTCAATTTAAAAGAAAAAGACAAATTGTTGGCTTTTTTTTTTCAGTGTAAAGGCAAGGAAAGTTTCATAACTTTTTCCAAAAGGTCACATTCTCAGCCTGCAATCTCCCCCAGCCCCACCTTTTATTTTTTTGCTATTATATTTTGGGCTATGTTTTCTCTCTTTTTTCCTTCTTTTTGTTTGTTTGTTTGTTTGTTTTTGTTATTTGTTGTTGTGTTTGGGGTTTTTTATGATACTTTGGAAGGGTTATATTTCTGAAATAAATTTTAATTCAGGAAAAATTTTCTGAAATTTGAGATGATATAATTGAGTCTAACCTGGTTTTGGAGTTTTTTTCCTCATCTTCTAGCTGTTGCAGATTAGAGACTGTGTTCTGTTTTCTGCCATGATCCATGCTGAGACAGGTAGCAGAGCACTGATTTCCACACCTCCACTGAACATACAAGTAGCCTTGAACCAGATCTGCCTGTTTATGTTCTTTAAAAGTTTATATTACCCCACACTTTTACCATTTAGCCTGATGAAAGAGGGAAATATTTTGAAATATCTGTGATACAGAACAGTGAAAAAATATTGCCCGCTCATTTGTGGCTCTGTGCTGAATTTTACGGTGCTAAATACCTACATGTTCCTTTTACTTCATATGGAGTCATGAGTACTCGCTGCCTTTCCAAACATTGGAGCTGAAATGAAAAATTCCACTCCACTCTTTACTGTCTAGTAGTATTCAGTGCCAATACAAAGGTTGGTAAAATACCAGGGTGTGTTCATGAAGTCAGTTTTAAGTGTTATGAATGTTCCCAAATCAAAACAAATATTCTTGTAACACTGCAATATTGGTTGGGTGCTTCTGACCATAGGAACTTAATCGATATAGATATAAATAAAGGCTAAATTCTGAGCCACTGGTGCTGTTGCTTGTTGCTTTTGCTTGTCATTAAAGCGAAGTGTTTGTGCCTATTTAAACATTTTTTTTAAAGTTTTTTAAAAATTTTAAGCTTTTTCTGCATTTGAGGGTTTTCCCAAGTTTTAAAGTTTCAAAAGTTTCCTACTTCTGTCCCTGAGTAAACATGAGCCACATATATATAAATATGTTAAATCTAAGCAGTTATAAATGTCATTTATCAAGGCACAGTTCTCTGCAGACTGAGCAATATAAATGTTGTGTATGTTGAGGAATGAATATGGACAAGACTCTGCTCAACAAAATTAGTTTGAGTAAGGGCAGAATTTTCAAGCTCTGGTGCCTGAGGATCTATCTTACTTTTAGCTAATCTAAAACTTGCCTTAGTGAAAGGCATGTTTTACACTTTCATGTGCCACAGGGAAACAAGGAGATTAAGGTATTAATAAATGAAAATAGCTAATTTGTCTTGTAAGCTGTTTCATCAAGGACCACACAGTCAAATTCTCCAAGAGTCTATTTATTTAATATTTGGTCATTAATCTTGTTCTCATTCAGAAATTCACAGAATGGATAATTTAAAAATCATACTTCAGCCCAGTGAATTACTCTGTTACTCTCCAATCTATAGTAGCCAGAATATATACTTTGGTTCTCATTTATTATGATTGCTTTACACTGAAAAAAAATAATAATTGATATCCATTTCAATTTCTTAAAGCATTATCTAAACTACCATGCAAATATTTTGCTAAGTGATGGGAGCAGATATATCACTGGCCCTAGGCAAACAAAATGGTAACACCATGTACTAATTGTTTGCTCTCACTTTCACTGCCATTAAAAGTACCTGAAGCAGCAAGGTATCTAAGTCTAATTTGAAAGCTGATGTACTCTATTGGCCATCTTCAGGCCCCCATTTTGTGTGTGTCAGCTCCATGAAGGAATTAATAACTAAGGAACAGCTAAACATCTAAAAAGTAGGGACCACATACAAATATGGGAAGGAGAAAAATGAATGTAGACAGGAAAAAAATTAAAGCAACACAGGGTTCCATTAATGCACAAACAGTCATAATATAGAAAACACACTAAGAATTATTTTACTGTATAGTAATTTCTTTCATTTTGTGTCACTACCAGTCTTACAGTCCACAAGTTGTATTTCTCGAACTCAAATTTAAACACTAGCTGTGTGTTTGAAGAAAAAAATTATAAACAACTTGAGGCAGAAAGTATTCATTAAAAGTAGGTTTACTTACTATTTGAATATTTTTTAAAGCTACCTGGTGATCCTTATTTCCTACTATATTTGTTTTCCAAGACATATCTGGTCTCCAATAAAGCTGCCTAGAAATCTACATGTCCAGAAGTGTACTACCTCAGAAGAAATACTGGTTTTATTTTTTTATGTTTTCATAGAAGTGCTTTCACAGTACCATTTAATAGCTGTGCATGCAGAGAGGAGGATTCCCTCTGTCTTTTCATTTTCATTTGTTGTAAAATTGAACCCAGTCATCATGGAATAATTGTAGGTGTTAAAACATAAGAAAAAAAATGTGTGAGCTCAAACCTATTCAGCATGGCATGGGTCAGAACAGCTGCAGGGTTTCACCTTGGAATTACAGCTGAGCCATGTACTTGTACCATCATAAACTGTTCAGGCATCCTTGACTTTACAGGATGTGCTTGTGCAGCACTTGCTGAAAATTTGTAAGCTTAGCTTCTCATGCCCTTATCCAAACTCTTCACTACCTTAGAGATAGGTGACACCATTGAATCAAAGAGAAATGTACTTAAGTGTAATGGAGTGGAAATTCACTCCAGCAGGTTTAAGCCCAAGTGTCAGATTGTCTGAAGATGAGCTTCACCACTCAGCTCCATTAAGTGTTTGTCTGGTGACAATGTTGCTAAGGATACAGCCATCCTCTCTGCTTATTGCCTGAGCCACTGAATATTTGTTTTTTTCTTTCGTAAGGTTTCTATGGAAGCTTTTAACTGCTTAACAAACCTGAGAGTTGGTGGTCATAGTTAAGTCACAGAAATTGCATGTTATTTCAGTGAAACTTCACCTTCCTTAGATAAGGAATATACACAACTGCTTTTTAACATCTGATTTAATAGAGCTGCTACTTTCTTCTTTTTTTGGTTGCCATTACATGTTAAATCAATATTTCAACTTGGTTAGCACTCATCCTACAGATATCTTTTGAGATTGTCAGAACTACAGTAATCCCTGTCATCTAACACAGTAATATGCTAAGGTTAGAGTTGTAAACACTCACTAAAAATTGGCTTGCATTCCCCAGTTTAATCTTATAAAAAATTCCATTTCATACTAAACTGAGTGACACATTGAGAAAAAACACCATTTCATTTATCTTTTACAGGTTGATGCAGAATGCAACTTTACATTCAAGTCTATTTAGAATAACAATCCATCCCAGACACAGCGTCCAAAATAAGCTGCAGTTTAGGCTGTAAATTTATAAATGACGGTTCTGTGAATTAGACTTGAAAGGAAAAGCTGAGCAGAGGGTTTTAGAACTTGCATGCAAAATTTAGGACAATTTGTACAGGAATGAGCCTGGCTGCTTACGTTAAACTGCTTAAATCCCAGAGATATCTAGGATCAAAATGAATGAAAATAGTCCTGCCATCTTCTCACTTTTCAATCTTTTTTTGGTCCCTGGTGATTTATTGCTGCCCCACACGGAGTACAGTATCCATCTATTTCTAATAATCAGAACTTTCTTAGATAAAAATATCTTTGGAAGCTGTTGTAAACAGCTGCTGGGAAGATATCCTTACAAAACTTGGAGCTAAGTTTGAAATTAATGAGCCTGAATTTTTCTGACCAAATATATTCTTATCCCACAGTTAAATTACTGACTATACCTTTGATCACGTGAAAACATTTAACATTGTATAAATGTATATGGTGTATCACTGCACGAAGGAAACATCTGACTCCAGACTTTTTAGTTTCAACAGGCTGACCAAAACACATATGTGTTTGTGTTCCTGAGATGTTTGCCGCTATATTTCAGTATACAGTATATGAGTATATAGAGAGTAAATGATAAGACTGGATTGTATTTTAGTTGTTGAAAAGGAGTATGCTCTGCCGAGCCCAAATCTTTCTGTTTGCTGTTTTGTGTTCTTTTCAGTCCAGCCTTTCTCTGTGGAAGCACCATCAGTTTCCTTAATCACTCTATATTTTCTTAATCACTATATATTTTACTTTTAATCCTCAATTTTTTTATTTCTTGCTCCTGATGAAAGTTTGAATATATTCTGAACAGAAAGTCTTGGATCTCCCTGGCTGAATTTCTTCTACTCAGATTTGTAGCCCACATCCAGGTCACTTCTAGGTTCCAGCTGCGTTTATTCCTTGTTCCAGATATTTTCCTAGTTATACTTAATTTCTCACCAGAGTATGTCACCCAGTTTTATTCTGTAATATCAGATCCTTCTTTTGAGGCACCAGTCTTCTGTGTCTCAGATTTCCAGGAGCTCTGCCTTTTGGTCTCCTCCACAAAAATTGCAGATTTTCACCTCTGTTCTCTATGTCTATTCTTTCTGTTTATAGTTCACTTCACTAACCTGCTGAAACCCAAGACTTATGTAACGTTTTATACATTACAACTAAAAAGTTTCTCAAAAAATGAGCAAGAAATCAAGAATATGAAATAAGCAATCTCTTAAGCTCATATTCAGTCCAGTAACATTAGTCAAAAATCAAATTTTTTTTTTTCCTATTTTGAGACTAGGGAACGTATATTAATGCCAGACACTTTGGTGACTTTCGTTGGAGCCATGTCAGTAATTTGGTGTAAGTCATTTTTCCAGAGCTCCAATCTGAGCATATCTTTGCAATTTTAGGAGAAAACAAACACAAAACAACAAACATACAAAACCAATACCCCACAAAAACTTAAAAACAAACAAACAAACAAAACCAAACAAAAACAACAACAAGAAAAAACAGTCAAATACATATGTAAAAAAATCCCAACCATAAAATAAAATCCAGGAAATGTTTCCAAGACTAATATTTTCTCTCTTCTTAAAGTTCTTAAGGACTTTGACTTTATCCATGCAACACCTAAAACTGTGTCTACTCTTTTTGTCTACAATGCTTCTAGATAGAAAGTTATATGTGTTTTTCTGTGCTTAAAAAAAAGAGAAAGAAAAAAAAAGAAAAATCACATTTTATTTATTTTACCATAACTCTATACATTTAAGATCAAAGGCTTATTCTAGCTAAAAATTGAATTTACAGAGGGGAATGTTTCTTATAAACACATTTTGTGGTTTGTAAAAATAAAGGTAAAAATTTTGGGAAAAAATTAGGTTTTAGGAGGTGTGACTGATTTGTTATTGGGAAATATGTCCTTATGTGTCTGCTTCTGAAGCTGAACTAAAGGAATGGTCAAGTTACATTTATGTTAGAATGCCGTTTAAAGATATAAACCTTTTAATAGGATTATGCAGTGTGCTCTCTTGCCAGCATTTAGACTTTGATTTACAAACATAATACCCTTCACTCAAAGGAAGCAGGCATAAAAGATCTTCTGTATATATTTAATCTGCTTACTGTTATCAGACATGCAAGTATATCAGCAGTAAACACATCTATTTTAAATATTCCCTTGAGAAAGACCTTCTGGTGCCATTTCATAAAAAATACTCTTTCCTTTTTATTTTGCTGATCTTTTCCTTGTGTCATATCACTTCTGAGAATGGGAGCTATGAATTTCACACCAATCTAAGCACAGCACTTTAACTAGAGAAGAATCTATAGCATAAGCCAAAGTTCTTTTTCAAAAGGAAATCTGATTTAAACAAACAAGAGTATCATTTCAGAATTTTTAATTATTCTGCTGTTTGCTGATATCTTTCCTTTAAATGAAGGATTTCTAAAGAGTCTTATCATGACCAACATATTTGAAAGTATAAAATCCCGTTACCTTCAAAAAATAGTTTGATCTACTAAAGCAGCCTCTAGGATGGTTATTTGTTCTATTGGGTTCTTTTATTGAGAAATATCTTTTGTTAGAGTGAAATCATAGGAAATTTGTGACACATGTTGATTCAAATTTTTAAGAGTGTTGTAAGGAGGCCACACATAGTAATTAAATCATCACTGGATATTCTTACACTATTTAAGTAACCTATTTTAGCATCTACATGAGCACATACTAGACTATCTCTTGATTGCTTCAGATTTTCAGACACTTTCCCTTCCTTACTCAAAAATGCATGAACCGTAGTGAAATTGTTATGCTACCTAATGCCACAAAATTGTGCCAATTGGCATGGAGAGGAAAAAATAAAAACATCACACTTTCAGTCTCACATAATGCTCCAACAAGCATTTTCCCTTAGCATTAACTCCTCACTAAATCTTCTATAACAGAGAAAATTGGGTTAAGTAGGTTGGAAGACGTGTAGGAAGCATGGTTCTTTCCAATGTCAGCTTGCATGGTCATAAACATGTCTTACTATTTAAAATATTTCAAGTTTTAAAAGAACTTATTTTGACAAAACCCAAATTTAGATGGTTTCTTTTTAGACCCATTGTTTGTTGAATCAGAAAATACCTTGCCTTTTTTTCAAAAAATTGAAATCTCTTAAACTAGATACGCTCCAGACCACTTGATCCATACTTTCATCTAGAGCCTTGTTCCTTCCCAGTTGTTACGTTCTCATGCTTTAGTAACCCATGTGTTGCTCCGGTTTTGACAAACAGTGTTTCAACCCTGAATTCATCTTTTTTTATCTCTGCTGACATATTCACTTTTTTCTTCCTCTCTCTAGTATTTATTTATTATATTATAATATTTATTTATATAATATATAATATATATAATATATATAATATATTATATAATATTTATTATATTATATTATTTATTCCTCTTCTCTTCTTCCAATTACAAAAATAACTTTTATTTTATAACAAACTGCTGTTTCAATTGTGCTGTTAGGAAGCTGTTTGGGAAAAAGGAAGGATGGCATCAATGGGAAAAAGAAAGAACTGAACCAGGAACTCAGACTGTGCATTATTTTATAAAACAAACAGGCACACCATGAATTATGCAGTTTTACAATTCTATCTTGGGATTCTAATGACAACATAAGCCATTTGATCTTCACTTGTGTGGCTTATGATGTCAGCAGAACACTTCAGCGGAACTCTAATCTCATCATTCCCAACTACCCACTCTGCAAAATGTGTCTAGACAGAAGACTCAGAAAAGGAGATGATACTTCATTTTATTATTTGTCTTAGGAGTATGAAATCCACTACATTACAATAGTGAACCTCTTCTTTAAGTATGTAATCCTCAGAACAAGAAAAAAAAGATGGATTTTTGTACTCAGCTTAACACTAGTTTTGCTTTGAAGATGCACAGTAATGAAATATATCCATAGATTTTTTTAAATAGCAAAATAAACGTGGCATTGATATTTTATAAAAAGTATGCTGAGCAGAGGGGTCTAAATACTTAGCAAGACACATTGACTTGAATGGAATAAGTTTGAATACTAATCTTATTACTCAGCTTCCTAATATAGCACATGTCAAGGAAGAGATTCATCTCAAAGGATGGTTGATGTTTTTTGTCATCTGGGGGAGTTGTTCTGCCTGAGAGAATGGGTAGAGGAATTTCCTATAGCAAAAACAGAATAGTTCTAATACAAAGCTCATCATAGCTAGAGGACTCATGTTGACTTTGATACATTTTTTAATGTATTGTTCCCAGAAAAAGAGGTTGGCACATGTCTCAGTGATTTCTTTCACAGACATCATGGTGAATATGAAAGGAAATGTAATGATTCACCTCTTTAAATATTTTTTTTTCAATTCTGATCATTGCTTAGACTCTCCTTCCCATTTCTAGGTGGTAATTTATTTTTTTTTATTACTCTTTGTGAAACTCAGAACCACTTCCATTTTATGAAAATCCAAACTGTCATTCTTTGATATTAACTCCATGAACTAAATAATTATTTATCAGTTTGGTGAAGTATAAGGGTGTTTTGTCTACTGGAAAAAGTCATTGAAATCACAGGAAACTCAAAGCAAACAGGATATACACCCACAGTTCTGCACTCTCCTTCATGAGAAGCAAGTTCTATTGTCTACTGCTTTTTGCCTAACTGGGCACTATCAAACATCTCATAGCATCATTTGTTTACACTCTGCTTTCTACGTGGTTAATGGGGATTTGGTCTTTTCTCATTGCTCATCTCTAATCAGCTTTTTCCCATCCCACAGATATCTCGCGCTAAATCTCCAGACAGGAACACCCAGCTGGCAAATCTTGCGCAGTCTCTGAATTTAAGCAGATTTAGTAGGGTCTCAGTGAATGTTTATAGGGCTTAAGCTAATTGGAAATAAGATCTACAGTGCTTCTTCCAACCAATGCCATTCTATGCTTAGAAAAGGGAATTACTTAAAACAGTAATCTAATTTACTCACAAGTAAAACTTTCTGGAGTACAGACAATCCAGTGCCAACTTAAGGAAACATACCAGATTTAGTTTTAAGTTTTTCATTTTGTGATGAATTGAAAGGTATATAGACAAACAGCAAAGTCACACTTAACACATCGGGTGCAGTTAGAATCAAATGCTAGCTCTTTCAAAAGAAAGTCCATAGTCTTTGAACAAAAAGTACTGATTCTTCTGAGTTGTTAATTTCTAAGGAAACTCAGTGTTTTAAATTCTTCAAAATAAGGCTTACTTACATTCATGGCAACCACCTGGCAATAATAAAAAACATTGTCTATGTTAATTTAATAAGGACAGAAAAGAAAAATATTCCTAGAAAACTAATTCCCAAATCTCCAATTATTTATTTTGTATCCTGTCTTATGGATTTTTCCATAAACCTCAGCATCATTTAGTAGGCTGGAGAGAACAATTCTCTATATAACTGTAAAGCCCTCCTTTCCTGGGAACTGAAATGTACTTTCATCTTGCTTATTAATTTAGTTCATTAATAATTTAAACCAGATCTCCATTTCTTCATGTTCAGACCTAAACAAGTGTATAATGTCATTGTTGTATTCCAGCTGGGGTTTTTTGAGTTTTCTTTTTTTTTTTTTTAAAGGGAGATCTTTGAATATTTTTTGTGTACACCTTATTCTTCTCACATAACTCTCACTATGTTATATGTGACTTAGTGTGCTAAACAATATCTTTTTAGTATGTTTGAGCTTTTGTTCAGTAAAAGTTCATTTTGTTTAGTATAAATAAATAAGGCTGGATCTATTTACTGCATGAAAGTCACTTAGGAGCCCAGTTGAAAATGGCTTCTTCACTTTAAAGGCCACAGGTGAGTTTTTTTAATGTTCTGCTAAAATCACCAACTAGCATGAAAATAAGTTAAAATTTATTTTATTTTGATAGTGATAATTTTACCAGTGTAATTTCTGATTGAAATTGCTGTTAATACTTACAGCTAAGCATGAATTTACTGCACAATAAAAAAAAAATATGTCACCTAGAAATAGCTGTCACTGGTTAGCCTTGCAGTCACATCAGATACAAATCCACCTGTGTCAGTCATGATACTATTTCTTAAGATCCTCAGTCATTCTAACTTCCGATCAGGAATCAAACTGTGGGCTTAGCAGGAGAGAGAAGGAAATATTCCTTTCCCCTTGGCTTCATGTGTAATCCAAAAAGCATTTGGCAGATGAATCTATTGTTCCATCTCTCTTTTATGTATCTTAAGCCTTCCTGCCATAATTTTATCATTTTCTGATCCAGCTGCTTAGGACTCAGTTTAACCAGGTACTACACACCTTACACCATTCTCATGAGTCTGAAAACCAGGAGGCAGCCAAAAGCAATGCCATAAGCAGTCTGATGCTCATATACATATAACAGGTCTCAGAGCACTAACGAGACTATGAACCACCTCCAGTGGTGAACTTCTGCATACAGATAAGCAACAGGCTGCTGCATTCCCTGGGAGCTTGTCTCTTACCTTTTATGTGTATTTGTCTCCTCCTTGTTCTGGAAAGAAGTGTTTCAGACTTTAAGGGAATGTCAGCTTCAGAACATTTCCCCTAGAACAATATATAATAGCATTTAAAAGATTGACAAGTAGATTTTATTCTGCTTTAGGAACAAAGGAAAGTAAAGGGTATGGTTAAAATGACAGAATTTTCTATGCTTGAACTCTAAGACCTTTGTCATGCATCACTTTAAAAAGGTAAAGTGCTGAATTAATTTTTAGACTACAAGTCACACAGTTACCTGTGGTTAATCATGAGGAAAACAATGACCAAACTGAATGCTGTAGAAATGGATAAAAAATATTTCTTAATACCTCATTTTACAAACCTTTTAAAAGCAGCAACAGATGTATTTAGGTGACCTGATTTCAAAACTATGGAACAGCTGGAGATTTTCCCCAATATTTATTCTTGTTACACTCACATACACCCTTACTATCACGAGTAACATATGGAAATCACACTTACTGGTAGCTAAGCACTATCCTTCATTATACTCTGTTTTATTCCTTCATTTCCTTTTCCTGTTTTCACATCTGGAATTGAGAACAAGTTGCCCCACACTAGTGCATTGGATCTGGTACTAGAGAGCAGAAACAAAAAAATATGTGTGGGCTTGACTGAAGAGGAAATATGGGACTATATGGTAACTCCCACTCCTTTCTCTTTATTCTCATTTGCTTGAATTCTGTGCATAAATACAGGGTGGGGACAAGAAAAGAGAAAAAATGATGACTTCACTCAGCCTCACAGGGCTTTACAAATACTGTGGTTGTATATACAATTTAGCTGTCTTACATGTGGTTGTAGACTTGAATTTAATCTGTAAAAGTAGCAAATAGTCTGAGATTAAAAACAAAACAATCTGTAATCTGTTCTTTTGCACTATGGTTCAAAACATGGCTATCTGGCTTACACAAAGCACAGAACTGATAATTTGTAGGCTATTTATACTCTTTGATGTGCAGCCAGAGAATGTTTACCTGATAAAAGCACTTACTATGGTATGTTCTTGAATGTAACTGAACACACTTTTCAGCCTCTTAGATTTTCCATCCTACAAGAAGTCACTTGGCCCAATGTCCATAGTTAACATATCTCGGCCCAAAACTTAATTGTTTATATTATGCTTATATGTGGAAAAAATGTAAAATTACTTACCGGTATGCTGTTAAATGGAACAAAACCTAAAATGAGGCATCAGATTTCAAGAGAAAATGTATATGGGAGGAGGAAAATCAAGAAAATACAGAAGATTCCTAATTTTCAAATTTCCTTAATGAAGTCCACAATTTTTCTCTATGACCTTGAAATATGTAAACCAAAAAAATCCTACTAACATATAATAGTCTTTATTTTGAAGGCATAAGGACATCAGTTGTAAAGATAGGAGATGATATCATGTGTCTGACTAGGTGATAATTATGATATTGTAACTGCAACTTGACATGTTTAAGATTACAGCATGTTATTACTTATGTCTTGAAAAATCTAAGATGGTCCCTTGAGAAACCATACAAAACTTTCTTTGTTAAAGAAAGAAGATCTTTTTTCTTATAAACAAGATAACAGTAATCTTTTTTATTCTCTGGATAGGAGAAGAAATAAACCTGCTTCTGTCTTCTCTGATGATACTTGATTATCATTTTATGGCATATACTAATATTTGATTCTACCAGTTGAAAGATAGCTTGCTAGCACACCCTCCTGACTAAACAAAAAACGAGGTTTTCCTCAAACAAAAGGGGTTTTATCACATAAAGAATAAAGAAACAAGACAAAATAGTAAAATTTGAAATTCAATAAAAAATAATACTTCTGCTGTTACAACAAGACATACAACAAATGCGTCATTGTGACCAGATAAAAAATAATATTGTTTTGCTGCAGACACCTTTTCCATTAGAAATAATGTCTTGTTATGACTGGCTTTGGTAGTATAGTACATTTGGCACAAGTGAGAACACCCATAGTTTGGTACTGAGTTTATAATTCTTCCTCAAGATGGATTATGTTCAGAAAAAAATTTGAATATAATGTTCTAACACACAGATGCATAAGCACGTGTTTTATCTGAACAAACTATTTCAGAAACCTAAAATAAGCCAGGTCTTCTTCTGCTCCTCAGATATTCTTCAGTATTCAGTTTCTTTTGGGATATAGCTTAGAGGAATATTTTTAGGATTAATCATGAAATAAAAAGTGGGTAAAAAGTCTTGTTACTCTCACAAAGAAATCGAGTCTTTAACCTGTGATATGCTCAGCTTCTTCTGTAGCTGATGTACTACCAGACACAGATCTGTCCAAATTTGAAGAGATATACAGTGAGGAGAGCTCCTCTATCAGAGCAAGGAGAGTTTCTCTTTGCTGGAGGAAGCAATGTGGGTCATGCTCATTACAGTCATTTCAGCTTAACTGTCAAGGGTGTCTGTAGAAGGAAAGGCATGGGAAAGCATGAGCTGTCAGCTGGCAGAATGCTACTCCATTACACCATGTTTCATCCCAGGCTGAAGCCGTACTGAGCTGCCCCCATCAGCACAGGGACAGATAATGTGGAAATAAGAAAACGCAAGCAGATCTTGGCACTTTCCACACTGTACTTTACAGAGTTGTCAAGGACCTTTCGTAAGTTGTAGACAAGTTATGATTCCAATAGTTATTGTTTGCCTGCCAATTATCCTTTGAAATCAAAATGGAATTCCTTACCCCCAGTCCTAATTTCCTAGCTGATTGAAATACCCATTGAAAGACTATATTTTACTGATTATTGAACTGATATCTTCATGTATCCTAAATAAATTTTAAGATCTTTTGTGGTGAAAGTGTGTAAACTTTTGAATATTAGAGCATCTGCGTCAGGAGCATAACTAGGTCTTTGCTTAGTTCCAATTACACTGATAACTATGATTTGAACCCCAAGAAGAAAAGTTTTTGGTTCTGCTCTACGGCTTCATTGGTAAGTGGATTGAATCCAGTTCTCAATCTGCAGTATATCGTTGTGGGTGATGGTTTTAAGTGGCTTTATTCAGTAAGTCACCACATAGATGAGCAGCAAACTGCTTCCCTTCCAGCCATCAAATTCACTGTGATGAAGTAACTTGCTGCAATTCAGATGCTCCAGTGTGATCCTGCCATTAGGACCACTCACAAAGTCACAAACCATTCTCTTGTACATTTCTGCTTACAATGAATGTAAGAATTTTCAGATATTAAGTGCTGGGCAACAACTATAAATAAAGGATTCTTGATTGATCTGTCAATGCCCCACCAAACAAGGTAGTTAGAGCCTAACAAAACTCATATTTTTAATGAAAAATAGACATGATGGCACTAATAATTATGACATTTTTCATGATGGCACTAATAATCTCAGAGAGTTAAATTATGCTTTTTGATTTTGACTCTTCAAAATCTATGCAGTTTGCTATGACACTTGATTTCACCTTCCCATTTCACAACTACCAGCTTAAAAATTCATACTTTATGAATACAAAGTAAATCAGTAGTTCAGAAGTTTGTGACTCGGCCAAAGAATTTTCAATCTTAAAAGCCGGAGCCTATATTACATTGAAACAGATTCATCTTTTTTTTCCCCCCACCCCCATCCACTCCTTGAGAATGTGCTTACAGCTTCTTGTAAGCTATAATTACAGCTTCTTCTTGTAATTACTCACACCACATGAGGAAAGGAAAAAAATAGTAACCTTTCCGAAACAGGAGACTGAAAAATAAGGCAATTCAGATTGTCTTGTATTTAAAGCATTGGCTAAGAGTCAGATAATGAGGGTTTAGGATCTGACACAAATTTCCTGTGTGATTTTTCTGAAAGCTGTTTTAAGCCAAATACTTTGTTTAGTCATACTGAACAAGAGCCTGATCTCCTATGATTCAGTTGGAACTACAAAAAGCATCATGCCTCTTTGTGAAAGTGCCTTCAGTCTCCTCCTCCCTTGTCTTTGGATCCATGGAATGGTAATACAATTAGCAACCTGCCACAACAAAATGTTTTTCTATTTATTGCCTCACTTATGCTGTTTAGATTTTTCAGTGATGGTATTAATGGTCTGGGTCCAGAAAAGTGTGTAAGCATGCTTCTGGCCTTAAGCACAAACACCACCATTAAACTTTACGGCTTACTTAAGTATAAGACCAATAAATCCTGGAGAAGTCTAGGTGAAATCTGATTGCTATACTTAGCACCTCTGAACTGTGGAGCTCTGGAAATATCTACAGCAGTGTTGAAAGAGCAATTGTCTTGCCCTCACTTCTACCTCCAATACAAGGAGATCATTTAGACTTCCTAATTGATGAAGATTCCCCCCACTCCCTCCTGAAAAGAAACATGAAAAAGAAACTCTTACCTGAGCAAGCCTCTAAGTATGACAACAAAAGATTTGTAAGCTAGTTTAGAGAGTTTTATCGTGTGCTATCTAATGATGTAATTTTGTTTTACAACTATATCTATACGCATTGGTAATAAATTGCATATACCAGGAATTATATATTCCAGCGCAGAATACCACCCATATTTCATTGACAATTGTTTTCTCACTGTTCAGAGATACTGCATATTATTCAAAAATTGCAATGAGCATTTTCTATAAACAAGTTTCTAAAATATTCCTTAGTCTGAGCCAAGCATTAAATTTCTATTCCATTCCTTATGGGACTTTCAAACTCTACATTTGAACCTTGATATTTAAACTGATTATTATACTTTTCCCATTTCTTTGGCCAGCTTCTTAGTTAGCAGCTCTTGTTTTCAAATGGCACTCTAATTAAATGAAACAAAAACATAATGTGTAATCCCAAAAAATTTTATAAGCAATATCTTCAATTTTTATATCTGTAAAATTTCATTTTACATGAAAGAGAATAAGTATTCTGGATAAGAAATGTGCTGGCTTTTCTGCCGTTATATTATCAGCAGCATATGTAGATTTGTGGTCTACACTAAAGTATTCCGGCAGTCAAAATACACTTCAGTACATAATTCATAGAGTATAAATTGAAATAGCCAGAGGTGGCTTCACACAAGAGTTAAAAAACAATTTGCTTGCTAAATTAGCTATTTAATATTGCAGCAATATTTCATTAATTATTCTTCCAATTTATTTTTTACTTACATGGAAATTCACAATTAGACACTGCTGTTCATTATACATTAAAAAAAAAAAGTATACATTTAAAATAGCTTCCAGTTAATTATGTAGATACATAAAGTATCTACTAGTGCTCAGTATCACCACATATCCATATTGCTGGTAATTCAGAACTCATAGCTGCAGTTTTTCCATCATCAGATTTGTATTAATTTGATCCCATATGAAATTGTTATGCAAGAGAACCATCACTAACTGGTGAATTGCATTTGAAGGTCCTTATTTGATGCATGGATTCAAACTATGTTCTAAATTTAATTTTTAAATCAGAGATGACTTGTTGCTTACAATTCTGATACTTGATTTCCCATCTCCCTCCCACAAAAACTTCTGCTGGAAAGTGCATATTGTAGGTCAGTGACTCTCTGTAAGAGAGACATGAAAAATACTTCACGTAATGGAATTGAACAGCAACAACATAATTGCAAATTGATGCCCTGACTCTGCATTGTGGTGCTGTCACACAATTTTGTCACTCAGGCAGGAGTGCACACAGGCATTGAATTTGCACCATAAGACAAACATATAGCAATATCAGAATGTCACTATTCAGTTATTTTTCAGACCTCTGTGATTTTGTTCAGTGGAAGTACTTCCCTTTCTCTCCCACTGAAACTCAACAACTGCCTAGAGAGTTGTTTCTGCCTCGTTCCTGTTCTACTAGCTTGCAATCCTAGACATGACATTCCCATGAAAAGTAATCAGAGGTTTACTATAATATTTGCAGACCTCCAAAGCTTTCTGTGCTCTGAGTATACCTGGGAAATGTGTATCTGAAATAATACAGATACTAAACTCCTATGAATAACACAGTAACACTGCATAATAACTTACATCTCTTTCTCGTTGTGAGTAAGTTTGGATGGCTCTTCAATTTCCCTTCCCTAGATTTTGAGACAGTGGGGAAAAAACACCATACCTTTTTATTTCCTAATATAAGCGTTAAAAACTGGTCTACAGTGTTTCAGACTAAGATGTTTGCATTCTAATCAAATTTTTATTTGAGTTTTATACTTTATCAAGTGACTTATCTTTGTTAGGGAACATGAATTTTAAAAAGAAGTCTGGTCCCACCCACCAGACATACTTTTCAAGGATATTTCCCTAGCAGAAATGATGAGTTATAAATTACAAAATGGTATGTACTTTTTGTCCTAAACTGAGAAACAATGACTATGCTTTTTACTAGATGTAATCTGTCTGTATTACTAGTGTAGATATAGCATGTAAATCCGAACTCAGCTATTTAAAAGCAATAGGTGAAAAGCACAATCACATATTTATAGAAATATAAGTGTATTTTTTTGTTGAAACATGCCAAAAATAGCAAACACTTACATAGTTCCAAAACTCCATATATCAGGTATTGGATTCATCTTAATTCTGCATCAAGGGACCATTGTCTAATTAACTGAAACAACGGAGTGCACTTGCCAGCCTGCATGGATTTACACAAAGTAAGTATACTGTGAACAGTGTTCCCAGTAGGGGAAATAATCCGGCTATCCTGATTGCATCCCAAAATGTTTGGGGAGTTTGCTGAACTAGAGGTACTGTGCTGATTTCACACTGCCCATGTTTGGGTTAGAAAAAGCTACTTTATGTTAAAATGGGAGAATCAATATTTTATCATAAGAATTAAATAGATATAGTGACTGGTTTAAAATTCCCTAAGTTCCTCTTAGTAGTCTCTTTTTTTGATTTTATTTCTTGGATTTCAACATGCCTCCATCCTTTCATATGAAATTTCTCTTGCTCTGATTTAATTTAATTCAATTTCATTTCATTTTTTTACATTTATGGGAGTTAAAGTAAGTGAAAAGAACCTGTCTCACCAGTACCTCACTTCAAGCAGCTCCCACACAGAACTGACTATTAATAAGAGAAAGAGGGATGAGCCTTTGAAAAGCATTGAGACATATATTTTGGCAGTTCCAGATCCCTTTTTTGTTGGGCAGAACTTCCCTTTACTTTGTAATAAGATAGCCTGTTCAAGTACTAATATATATAGCAATGTAAGGGGGAAAATGTAACGGCTTCACAGACTTCACTAGTTTTACTTTGGCAAGGCCATAGTGACCAGTGTTGTTTTTCAGATAGTGTTTTCTTTTATAAAAGCACATAAAATTTTACAAACTGTGTATCATATATTTTCAAAAGCCTTATTCAATGCTGTCACTACTGTCTAATACAGAGCAATCCCCACAGCTGCCACCTTGGACAAATCTACTGGGGACCCAGAACAAATCTTAATTTAGTTTTAATTATGAATAATGAAATATTAAGGCCCTGGCACAGTAATGAACCACATTGATGGCACAATATTTGATATTAACTGTGAAAAATATTACTCCTATAATATTGTTGATGTGTTTCTCAATGAATGTGGATTTAAATATAGTATGTCTGTTTCAATATACAATTTCATAGCATGTCTTTCTCGTCTTAGTTCAAGAAAAACTCAGTTTCCAATTTCCTAATATTCCCCATTTTTTTCTGCTATCCCAATAAATCATTTTTTTCTTTTTTTTGGTCAAAAAAAAAAATCCATTCAAAGCATAAAATCCAGAGAGAGGATGATGATCTTAACTTGCCCCAGATATGACAGATTACACAGTCTGTAGATGAAAGTGTAGCTCAAAAAAAAGCAATAGCTGTTCTGCCTACCTAACAACTGAAGTGCACATAGACATGGAGAATAAGAAAAATAATTCCATAGAAACCCTGATGAACTAAATGACTTGCCAATGGTTAGTTAGTGTGGCAGTGGAAGAGCGGGGAGATGAACCCAGGTTCTTCTTTAGCATCTGTTCAGTGATGATCAGGAAACATCTCCTGACCTAGAGCATATAATCAAATCAACACTAATTAGGACTTTTTATTACTGCCTTTACTCTATTTGTAATCCAGAGACTTCCCTGTCTCTCCTGCTATCAGGGATCTCATATGCGAGCTTTTGCTTCCTTCTAAACCTTCCATTGATTAGGAACCTGTTTCACAATAAACCACTTCTGTTGTTCTGTTTATATTTCAGTTTCAGTGCCTGTTTTTTGCTCATTGCAAGCCAGGCCTTCTCTGTTTGTCTTGATATGTTCTCCAGCCATCCAGATTCTGTTGTTTGTGCTACAGAATTTATATTTCTTCCTTCAGTGTACATTTGGGTTTTGGGGGAGTTTTTTGTTTGGTTTGTTTTTTTTGTCAGTCATTTTCTGGTCTTTAGATGTTTAAACAAATATTTATGAGGACCTGGATGGATCCAGAAGCCGATAAGGCTCATCAGTAAGAAAGTCTGTATGGATTCTTTAAATACCTAGAATCTACTACAGAGATTTAGGTTTAGATTAGTTTCAAACCAGCAAAATCTCACTTAGTACATTTTTGGCTTTAACATGGCATCCACCCGTTTTTCTTACTTATGGCTACCTGGAAATAGGTACTGCAGTCTCTCTGAAGAATCTTTCCCTGGAAAAGACTGGAATTTAGACAAATTCCCTTCTGTAATTAACACTGTGATTGTAGTTTTTTATTTGGTCTTTCAAATTGCTTGTGTTCTTACAACTTCTAGTTGTCTCAAATCTGAAGTGCATGCTGGCAATGAGGTCTTAGACAGGAAGTTTATTTAGTTTTCATGTGAATATTGCTTACAGTAAACACATTATTTCACTGGTTTCATTACAACTGGGAGACATGTGTAACCCCAGAAAGCAGCTGCTTTGGTGACGCTGTTGAATAAGCATCTCATGGAAATATAACCACAGACAAAGAAGAGAAAGATTACGGTCCATTAACTAACCTTTTGGCTCATTGTTATTTTTTTACCTTTCTGTTCTCAGCCTACACATGACTCTTCTGTGTTGTAAACAAAGTTATATCAGAAAATTTATAACTTTACCACAATCTTTTAGGAAAACTGTGGTTTACAAGATGTCATTTTAGAACTGGACTGGCCATGTAAGAACTGTATTTCATCAGGAACTGTAGTGATATGACAAGAGCATAACAAAAAAGGAGTAGTTTTAGATTAGATGTTAGCAAGAAATTCTTTACTGTAAGTGTGGTGAGGCACTGAAGCAGATTTTCAGAGGAGTTATGGACACCCCAACTCTGGCAACATTCAAGGCAAGGTTGGATGGGTTTTTCCACAACCTGGTTTAGTGGAAGGTGTCCCTGCCCATAGCAGCGGATTAGAGCTAGATGATCTTTAAGGTCCGTTCCAACCCACACTATTTTATGATTCTACAATTCTATGTTTTAGAAAAATTCATCTCTTGAGTGAATTCATTCCTTTATTACTCGGACAAAATGTTACTGATTAAGTAAAGGAGGAATACCTGCTCAGAAAATTACCTGTATCTTCCATAAATAGTGCTCACTGAAGAAATGTTTGTAAAGCTTGTATTTAAGTGTTCCTATGAACATGATTCCACGGATAAACTGCTGGAAAGGCAGTGGTGCTGTTAAAATATTAGATTGGTCAACAGAAAATTGTGGCTCTGAGTAAAAGTTGAAAGCCTCATGGAAACAACCAGAAACTAGGAAATGAATGCTGACAAATATGTGATGTGTACATATGAATTAGAGAATTTTAGATGTGTATTCTATCTAGGAAATATCTTTCTGTATATTCTCAAGATACTTGTAACCTTTATCTTTCATACAACTAATTTGTCAAAGGTAAGAATAAGGAAGTGTATACAGTCACACGTATTCATATGTGTAAGCAGTCTGTCATTCTGTTTAGGCATTTTCTTTCTTCTTGTGTACAGTGTCGTTTTAGATTTGAGTCTTCATAGAATCATTTAGGTTGGAAAAGACCTAAAAGATCATCAAATCCAGCCAATAGTCCAACCAATAGCACCGTTCTGGTCACTGCTAAACCATGTCCCCAGCTGCCACAGCTGCATGTTTTTTGAACTCTTCAAGGGATGGTGGTTTCACCACTTCCCTGGGCGGCCTGTTCCAATACCTGATCACCCTTTCAGTGAAGAAATTCTTCCTAAGTACCAATCTAAATGTCCTCTGACACAAATTAAAGCCATTTCCTCTTGTCCTGTCATTTGTTACCTGGGGAGAAAAGACCAACCACCACCTCACTGCAACCTCCTTTCAGGTAGCTGTAGAAAGTGATAAGGTCACCTCTGAGCCTCCTTTTCTCCAGGCTAAACCCAGTTCTCTCAGATGCTCCTCATAGGACTCATAAGAGACAAGTAACTGCTTGGTAAATTTTAAAAAAGTTAAAAAAATTTAGAAAAGAGATCTATATTGTTCTGAGAAGTACCATAGAAGTTTATTGAAACTAGAAAGCAGAGTCTGCATTGGAGTAACAGCATGTGATGGGAACACAATGAATGAAACAAACACATGTGGGTACTTGAATGTTAATTCTACTTCTGTTTCTGGGTTTCATCTGTCTGTATGAGGGAGTTTTGCCTGAAGTAGCAACCTTGACTGTTGCAGTTTGAACTAGGACAGTTGATCAAAAAACAGTGTATATTTTATATCTATATAATAATGTTCACTGTGAACCTCATGCAGGACTCCTAATGAATGTTGGAAAACAAAAATTTACCTGCAAAACAATGTAGATTTTGTGATACTAAAAAGTTGTTGAGAGGCAGAAGTTTAAACTTAGTATAAAATATTGAAACACCCAAAGTAAATGTCCATTTAGAAAGATTGTATAACTATAAAACTTTAACACACAACATTGTTCCAGACTAAAATTAATTAGTTAATTTTGGTCTAGATAATTAAAATTCAAATACTTTTACATAGTAGTTTCTTCAACTGTTAAAGAATCAGTAGAAAACAGAAAGAGCCCAGTGGGAAATATTTTCCACTTTCATTTTGGGGGTAGGCTGCCCCTGGATATGATCTGTAAGAGGGCCTGGGCTGTGTGGTGTACTATGGACATGTGAGAGAGTGGTGCATGATGATATCAAATGATTCAGGAGAGAATTCCCAAAAGCCAATTGTGGATTACTGCAGAAAGTCCTTACAACACTGACTGACAAAATGTCAGACTAAACACAATATAGATAAACAAAAAGTAATACACATAGGTTAAACAATCCCAGCTTTAAATGTACAGTGTTGTGATATGACCTGCTGGGAAATTAGAAATTTGGGTTAAAATAAGGGATTCTATAAAAGCATTAGGCAACAGCTCAGAAGCAGCTGATAATGGAAATAGGATGCCAGGTATTATTAGGAAAGGGATAGAAAATAAACTGCAGTCTGCCGTTGTGGATTCACATCTTGTGCTGTTCAAGAAAATAAGGAAAAAAAATTAGAGAAAAAAAAAGCAAGGCTGATTCAAAGTAGAGAAAGAACTCCATGCAAAGAACAAATGAAATATAGGACTTTTCAGTACTGGAGACAACCAAGGGGAGAGATGTGAATAGCATTGGTGTAGTGAATAGGTAAAGTTTATTCACTATTTCTTACAGCAAAATCAGCAATCAATGAACAACAAAAACCCAAAAATAGGTGGTTTTTTTATATCTCATGTACACAAGCTCTGGACTTACTCATTGCAACACATCTCTAGAAACTAAATGTCAGATTTTTCTTTCATTAACTAGCCTGTGAAATACTACTAAATGCAAACACACTGCCTCTCCCTTGGTGAGCTTCTGAAACATGATTAGAGACTTAGGGAGAGCATTTTGAAAAGCTTTGACTTCTTAGTGCCTCAAACCACTCCTTACTTTCCATAAAGATTCGCATTCTGCATTTACTACTGTTGTTGACAATGTATTGGACTAAAAGGCCAGTTTTTGTCTTCTCTGTTAATGCTTTATATTAATTTGAAATTACGTATTCCATTTTCATTGAACTCAGATATTTCAAAGGAATCCTGTCAAGCTTGGTTTTGTGCAAAATATTTGTAAATGGAATTCACCAGAAAAATGTAAATTTATATGAGCTGCAATATCATTAGCTGTCTAATTACCTCTGCTGCAGGAGTTTCAGAGTTTTTAGTATAAACTTGTGGAATATGAAAATAAAATTTGTGGCTAAATGTAACGATGTACTTATGAAGTCTCTGTTTGAAAAGATAAGGCTTTTTTAAAGCCAGGTAAATTAGAAAATATCATTAGGGGTGCCATTTTACTTTAACTGGTCCATCTCCCTGAAGACATATCATTAGAGTTTCTGTAAAATGAGGAATGCAGAATGAGACAAAGCTTCAGAAGAGAAACTGTATCAGGTAAAAACACTGAATTTTCTTATTGTGAAAGTGTCTTAAAATACTAATAATAATCTTGATTTTTAAAATTGTTCCTAGGGATTATATTGACACTATAAAGATGCAGTAGAGTTTGTAGATTTATTCCCTCTGCACAGAGAATACATATACTGCAGTAAACTTTACATTTGGAACACTGAGGATACACTAGTGAATGAAAGGGCAATGTAGGGTTATGACATAGCCTTTGATGGTTGAATTTGGTCCATCTTAAGCAATCTTTCCATTTGGAGGCTCTCTCTATATTAAGCAAATGCAGGATGTGCAAAAGAGGAATAGAGTTATGAGACTAGATATGACAAAATAGTTTAAGTCGTTCCAATTTCTTACTTTAGATGATTAATTGGACACACTGTATTCTTTATTTCTGTGTAACAGATGGCATTCTGGTACTCAGTTTGGAAAATATCAGTGCCTATCTGGGACCACTCTGTCCAAGGAAACCTTTCACCTTTTGCAAAGGCCATGAGGGTAGAGTTCAACAGTTGAGCTGCTACTTCTCAATTTCTTTTCATGTATTCTGAGTATATTTTTAACCTTTGTGGTGCTTCTCTATTGCTTGTTTAGCTTCCAAATTCTAAGAGGATGCTGCATAAGAAATATCCTTGGACCTTTGATATACCCTTCCAGGCTGACTACAAAAACAGATAAAGGGGGATTTTTACACTTCTGTGTATCTAGCTACAAAATACAAACTTGCCCTTCAACAAATCAGCCAGATGGAGTTCTACCCAGTACATGACTGAGCATACAGTCATGTATGCTGGTCCTGGTTGAGCTTAGCCCCCATTGTTATTGCACACATGTGTAATACACATAGTACCTCAGTCTGACCTGTGAGCTCCTCTTCTATATCATCAGAAGATGGCGGTGGGGGGCGGGGGCGTGCTGATTAGAGAAAATTGGTAAGTTATTTTCACATTCTAGCAGAAGTTATAACAGGACAGCAATTACAACTTGAAATGCAGTTGATGCTTCCTGGATGGAATGTGGTTGGCATGCATGGAATCTATTCTATGATAATCCCCCCCAGAACACAGCTTGCAACCCTAAACATATGCTGAAGGATGAAACGGATGGTGGAGAAGAGTGGAAACACTGCTGCCATGCTCTGTTGTAATCCTGGCAGGGATGGGAACAAGAGGTTACCATGTAGCTGACGCATCACGTAGCAGCTGTCAACAAAGGAGAAGATGTTCTTNACCAAGGAGAAGATGTCTTGCTGCTGAACCAGCAACTGGTGAAATCACTCTTCTCAGATGAACTTGGTTCATTATAATCTAATACCTACAGCCCAAAGTTACCTACCTTCAAGGTATGACTGCCTCTCACCAAGCATACACGATATATTTTATTGACTATATCTTTAAGAGCAAAGAAAGAGAATTTTACACCAATCACTAACAACTAGAGATACTCAAGTTCCACTTAAATGTAAAAAAATGATAGAAAAGTAAGTTATTGATGGGGAGAATTTAAGGAAGACTCCATCGTAACATCTGGGATTGTCAACAGACTGAACNTTCACATTCTAACAGAAGTTATAACAGGACAGCAATTACAACTTGAAATGCAGTTGGTGCTTCCTGGATGGAATGTGGTTGGCATGCATGGAATCTATTCTATGATAATCCCCCCCAGAACACAGCTTGCAACCCTAAACATATGCTGAAGGATGAAACGGATGGTGGAGAAGAGTGGAAACACTGCTGCCATGCTCTGTTGTAATCCTGGCAGGGATGGGAACAAGAGGTTACCATGTAGCTGACGCATCACGTAGCAGCTGTCAACAAAGGAGAAGATGTTCTTGCTGCTGAACCAGCAACTGTGGTGAAATCACTCTTCTCAGATGAACTCTATTCATTATAATCTAATACCTACAGCCCAAAGTTACCTACCTTCAAGGTATGACTGCCTCTCACCAAGCATACACGATATATTTTATTGACTATATCTTTAAGAGCAAAGAAAGAGAATTTTACACCAATCACTAACAACTAGAGATACTCAAGTTCCACTTAAATGTAAAAAAATGATAGAAAAGTAAGTTATTGATGGGGAGAATTTAAGGAAGACTCCATCGTAACATCTGGGATTGTCAACAGACTGAACCTCCCTTCTCTCCTATAGGGTAAGAACCTTACTCTATGTACGTGAAATGATTATCTCAAGCTAGCTTTCTGGTGATAAGAGCTTGTCTGTTAATGCCTTCAAATTCATTTTTGCAGTTAGTCAGTATCAATAGCAATCTTCAAACCTTAACCTCACAATTTTCTAATATCAGTGTGTTTACTAATTAACTGTGTTATTTAGTAAACTGACATGAGTCTTCCAAGGGCAATAGCAATCAAACACAGCAGATAATATATGCAAGAAAAGTGGGGAAATCTGGGAGGGGATACATCTTTCTAATTTGCAGTAAGAGATTTGACTCCAATATGTTGTTGTAGCATGTCCCTGAACAAGTTACTTCACAGAATCACAAAACATGCTGAGTTGGAAGGGACACACAAGGATCATGAGTCCAATTCTTGACCCTGCACAGCACCAACTCCAAGAATCACACCATGTGCCTGAG
>VYXB01010418.1:198683-271292 GCA_013397135.1 Pachyramphus minor
AACAGCACCAACTCCAAGAATCACACCACGTGCCTGAGGGTATTGCCCAAATGCTTCTTGAACTCTGTCAGGCTTGGTGCTGACTTGCTTGCTCCTGACTGTCAGGCTTGCTCCACTTCCCTGGGAAGCCTGTTCCAGTGCCCAACCACCCTCTGGGTGAAAAACCTCTTTCTAATACCCAACCTAAACCTCCCCTGACACAACTTCAGGCCATTCCCTCAGGTCCTCTCGGTGGCCACCAAAGAGAAGAGCTCAATGCCTGATCCTCTTCTTTCTCTCATGAGGAAGCTGTAGACTGCAATGAGGTCTCCCTTCAATTTCCTCTTCTCCAGGCTGAACAGATCAAGCAACCTCAAATGCTCCTCACCTGCTTTGGNTGGTGATAAGAGCTTGTCTGTTAATGCTTTCAAATTCATTTTTGCAGTTAGTCAGTATCAATGGCAATCTTCAAACCTTAACCTCACAATTTTCTAATATCAGTGTGTTTNACCCTCTGATACAGCAGACTGTTCAGTGGAGTGCCCGTAACAGGATGATGACAGATTGGTTGGGCGCAAGGGTCTTGGCTTTCCTGGGGCATTGACAAACACAAAGACTTAAATGAAACCCCTGTTTCACACAAAAATCATGAAGCCCGTTATAACTTTTTTCCAAGGAAAACAGAATTGTAAAATCCCCTTAAATGCNTTGACCCTGCACAGCACCAACTCCAAGAATCACACCATGTGCCTGAGGATATTGTCCAAATGCTCCTTGAACTCTGTCAGGCTTGGTGCTGACTTGCTTGCTCCTGACTGTCAGGCTTGCTCCACTTCCCTGGTAAGCCTGTTCCAGTGCCCAACCACCCTCTGGGCGAAAAACCTCTTTCTAATACCCAACCTAAACCTCCCCTGACACAACTTCAGGCCACTCCCTCAGGTCCTCTCAGTGGCCACCACAGAGAAGAGCTCAATGCCTGATCCTCTTCTTTCTCTCATGAGGAAGCTGTAGACTGCAATGAGGTCTCCCTTCAATTTCCTCTTCTCCAGGCTGAACAGATCAAGCAACCTCAAATGCTCCTCACCTGCTTTGGACAACTGCCCTCTGATACAGAAGACTGTTCAGTGGAGTGCCCATAACAGGATGATGACAGATTTGTTGGGCATAAGGGTCTTTCCTGGGGCATTGACAGACCAATCAAACACAAAGACTTAAATGAAACCCCTGTTTCACACAAAAATCATGAACCCCTTTATAACTTTTTTCCAAGGAAAATAGAATTGTAAAATCCCCTTAAATGCAGAAATAACTGCTTACTTGAAGGAGAGATAATCAGCAAAACACAGGTAAAGACTAGACCTTAGCCAAATCATAACTTTCAGTGTTTCAGAAATATAAAATCAGGTGCCTGCTAGCCTAACCTGTACACACACTACTTGGGTGAACACCTAGAGTTACATTTCTAACACAGATAGAGAAAGTCTGCCTCTTTTGATGTTCTTCAGCTATGGAGCTGACACCAGACATCTGTTCTCTGATGGTCATGTGATCTTCATTAATGCTATATTAAAAGTCTTTGTCATTGGCTTTTTGACTTGCATATTTGAGTTAAGCTATTCTTACGACAAAGAACTGAACTTTCAAAGGAAGTGAGAATAAAGGAGTTATACTTGATTGTGAGAATGGAGACTTCATAAAATGACAAACTGAACATCATCTCACCCATTTTTCATAGCTTCAAAAAAAGAACCATGTCGTACTATTCATAGAGCATAGGCAGTGAAGTATAAAACTACAGTACCATCCAGAAACCTTCATGATCCAAGACATCCAGTTCAATTACTTTTCAGATGTGTGAATGACTTACAAAATCATATCCATATTATGACAAATTTTCATGTTCTTTTAATACAGATATAGATCTTCCTATAATATTACTAATTTTTAAAAGGAAGTAATGGTTATTTATAAGGAAGGATGTTATTAACTTTTGTGCTTCATGAGTGTATGCATTTTGCATAGCCTCACATCTTCACTGCTCTCTGAGCTGTGATATATCCAGTAAATTCATCATCACAAAGCTGTTAGCTGTTATTTCACACACTTTTTATTACTTTCTTTCTACATTTTTACCTTATCATATAATCTTTTAAGAAATATAAATTCAGAAGTTAGGTACTTCCAAAAAAACCTAAATAGTTCTTTATAGGAATTATGTTTCTTCGTTAAATAGAAATATTTAGTGATATTTCAGTTTTCTAATATCTGCATGCTTTCCCAAGAAGTTAATCTTCACAACATTAATATCAATATAGAGTCATTCTGCTATGCATGCATTCTATGACATAGCTATATTATACTATTAACTCTTTTATACTAACTNACAAAAAAAACCTAAATAGTTATTTATAGGAATTATATTTCTTCGTTAAACTATTAACTCTTTTATACTAACTCTCTGATGATTGAAAATACTGATTTTTACTGGTTATTGTAATCTCTGTCCCAAAACTCTTGCAAGCTCTTGTGAGCATTTCAGAAACTATTACTTACTTTGCCACATGCTTCATTACTTTCAGGAGTTATCTGCAGAAAGTCTTTGAGAATGTCACACATCAAAAGTCAGACAGTGAACTCTGACTGAGTTCTTTCTGAGCTTTCAACCCAGAAAAGCAACAACATAATGGAAAAGTATAAAACACACACAAGACTCCACAGCCTGTTCACCCTGTCTGTACTGGGACTTTTTCAGCATCCAGAAATGACTGTGTAAAGAACTGTAAAGAACTGTAAAGAACTGTGTAAAGAATTGTAAAGAACTATAAAGAACATGTTGCTGCATCTGCGTCTACAAGGCTGTTAGGTCTGCTTTGGTTAAAAGTTAGTTGGAAAAGATACATGGTTATGATTCCATTTGAAAGCACTGAAAGCATTATGGCATTGCCAAAAAAGGATATGATCATCACAGGAAAGCACAACTCTCCTATGGCAGCTTTTTTTATCACCCTTTATTGTGAACCATTTGGAACAGCTTCTGCCTCAGACAATGCAATAAACCTTGGTCAAAACCAGCCTTACATACCTGCAATGTGTACACACCTACAATACAAGGATAATTAACAAAAGTAATTACTATTGGAGCCCAACGTATTGAGACCCCCCTGTGTTAGCACAGCAAAACCTCATACAGGAATATATGTCTGTGTGTATATATATATAGGGGTTTTTTTCTATACATAAAATGTTTTACCCTTGCCATTGGGCAATGCATCACAATACTCTATTCTCCTCTGTACTTACAGAAACCAATTTATGTCATGACCATTGAAATCTACCACATTTGATCCTTGTTTTCAACATCACAGAGAGAGGACAATGACATGCACTAAAAGATTGTGTACTGGGTGCTTAAGGGTCATATGGAGAATGGCAAACAACCATTTGCAGGAAAAGAGTTGTACTCTTAGCAGGGATTATAAGATTTGTTAGAGTAACGCCTTAGAGGCCATTGTCTGAATGACTTCATAACATGTACTATTGAATAAACAATATGATAAACTATTAGAAACATATCCTTATGACAGAATTTTCGGTATCTTATTGTGATTTTCTCTCACACAGTTTTGGATGCAATGTAAAATTAACCCTGTTAATGCCTAGATGGGCAAAATATATGACATCCTTGACCAATGAACATATCAGATAGACACATGAAAGATATAAATGTGTCAAGCAATTCCAAAAAGGCTTTGTTGCTTCTATTTGCCTAAAAAAACTGAAAGAAACATCCTTCTCTGCACTATCACTATCGTTGAATTCAACGCAATGGCATAGTCAGTCCATTACATATGTAGAAAATTTTATAAAAACATCCTATTTATGAGACAGAATATAATAGCTTTCCTTTCTTCCATAAGATTTATTTTATAGTTCTTTCACCTTGACATATTAGGCTATTCTTCCCTTTTGTGCAGACTATAACAGTACTAACAACAGGATGATTTCCATGCTAATATAAAAATATGTGCCTGTACGGTGACTTTAGTCTGTTTTCTCTCTCTCGAGGCACAGACGTATATGGAGATATTCAAAAATAGAAGATTATTAATATGTTATCTATTTAATTCCTGTCCTTTCATGATTAGGAATCACCATGTTCTCAATAAGACATTGGAAATATCCAGAAGCTATTCAAAAGTGAACCCTACAGTGATAACCTAATAAGTGTTTATCTGCAGACCACCAGGTCTCTACTCAGCATGCTTTCATGACATGAAAATCCAAATGAAAATGTGGCTGTTGCTTTAGGGAAAATTTGTGTAGAATGTGGCAACAGGTTTAATTGAATAGCATATATTTTGCACTTAGCCTGGGATGGCTAAAGCTAGATTGGTGCAACTGAAAAAAAAAAAAACCACCGCCACCAACCCCTCCCAAAAAAACCCAAACCCAAACCAAATAAACAAAACAGACCCAAACAACCAAAAAAAAAAATTCCCCAAACTGAAACAATGACAACAATAACTCAAATTAAGAAGCAACATACATTCTGCACAAAATACATCAGCTCAGTCAATAATTCCTGTGACTAAGATCCGGCTCAGCTGTCTGAGTTTCCAATATGGATATTGTGACACTGTACAGAGTCTTTTGGACTAAACCAAGGGCTCATAACGATACATCTCTGACATCAGAAGCGATAATAAGCACATTTAAGCAAAATGCAAATATAACCACAAGATCACAAAAATAGACTTAAAATATACATATTTACTACTTGAAATTTCCACTACAAGGGAGAAATTTGCTCTATGGGCTATTTTGAGCTGTATTAAAGAGCTGCTCTTTATTATTTCATATCTGGATAATTATATATGAAAATGAGACCCCACGACAAACACTATCAGTGCAGTAATTAATCTCACCTAGGAGCAAAGTTTTAGTATTTGAATACTGATGCAAGAGAGACTAAAAGAATTTATGCTGAACTTTTATGACAGTGTAATCATTCCATGGTGGAGATGGCCAAAGAAAATTATTGTCTTATTTAGACCATTCCAGAAACAGAAGAGTTCAACAATTGTGTGCACATGCACTCAGCATCTGCTTTTCAGAATAGTACTAAAAGCATTATACATAACACTGAAATTATAAAACCATATACTCACCTGAAATTTACAGCACAAATGGATGCCTTCAAATATTAAAGCTACTTGCAGACATAATCCTGCTCTCTAGTCTACTGGTCCCTTAGGCTCTCTTAATCTTTACAAGTACTTTAAAAGGTGAAAACATCCTACAATATAATTCCACTACACAATAATAAGGAAGAAAAGTAATTTTTAATTTTTCTATTTAGACAGAAATAAAGAAACAATGGAGAATAAAACCATAGGTGTTTGTAAGGTAGATACATTTGATTTCAATCAAATATGTGTATATCATACACTCCTATCTTTTGAAGTCTGTGGATTTCTTGAGTACTTCTACCCTGACTGAATGTGCTCATGAGACACAGAGGGCAAATTCTTGGTTGCTGAAAGTGCATCCTTGTTAAGTCCAAACTAATTATGCTATTGCAATTCAGGAATTTATTAACCCAGTTCCAGATGAGATGATGTTGAAATTTCATGAAATGTGAAATATTTTCTGCCTGCTCCTTAGCCATTGTAGTTCACCTGGCATATTAACTTGAACAAAAAATGATTGAGAGCTGCCTCGATGCATATGCTAAACTGGCCACAGAGGTAGTGCCCTGTCAACATATGTTAAACTGTCTGCAGAGGCAGTGCTCTGTCACTCCTGCTGCTACAGGAGCCATTGTTATTACTGCACTACTACAAGAGCTGTCACTACTACAAGTGCTCTGTCACTCCTTGCTGCAGAAAGATGGAAGCTGATGACACTAACCCCGTGTAAACTCTAAGGCATGACCAGACAGCAGTGGCTTCCCCTTCTGCAGCCATTTTCCTCTCCTAGTAGGCAGACTTTGTTTTAAAAATATGACTATTTAAGTATGACTATGATCACAAACAGATTTTACCTTCTATATTTAGACTTCTGAACAAATATGTGATTTCCAGGAGTTCTTGCTAAGCATATCTCCCATTCTAACACTTTCTAATTTGGAAATTTCGAAGTATAATTGTAATGCTTTGTAGAAATAAATATCAAAATTACTCAGAAGCTTTTCTTCTTTTTTTTTTTTTTCCACAAGTAACGTCATTTGATTGGTCTTTATCCAAAAGTAAGAAGATTTCAAACACATAAACAAAGGAAGAAAGCTAAAAGCAAAGTAAGTTTCCTTACTGTTCTAAATTTAGCCAAATATGAGGTACATATTTGAAAATATATCGGGCTGGTAAAATACAGTGATTTATAGTGTAAGAGTCAGGAAAGAAATCAAGCTAATCATTACAGCCAGAATAACCTTCCTCTCATCTGATTTACTACTGAATACTTACTTTTATATTCTGTAGTACATCAATTTCTAATTCATGATTCTGATTGCAATCAGGATACATCATTGCTCTATGTCTGCTAGTCTTCATTAATGTTCACAGCAGTTTTTGAGCTGGAAGGCTTAGAGTCCGGCAGAGCAGACAAAATGCCTAAATTTGTTTTATAGCTGAAGCTAGGGAAACCCTCCTAAAGAATGAAAAACAGATCATCAGAACCCACTGCTATAGCTTTATTTTTAGCTAGGATCTTATAACAATAATCCTGAAAAACCTATGAGGATTAAAGAAAAAAAAAGTTTGTCTCCTCTCCTCTACCTAAATCCTTTGATTTCCCTAATCAATTGTCTAGGTTAGAAGATTCACTGATGATTTGCTTTATCAGGGATGTATATACTGCATAAACCGCCTTTGAGATGATACTTCAAGCTTTCCCTGTTAAATAAAAGACATAGCATGGTTTTAGGCTTTTAACCAGGGCTTCAGTCATTCTAAAACTGCTGGGGTTTGGTTTTTTTAATAGCCTTATCTTCTTCCTTGCAATTCCAATTCTAAATATAGATTTATCATTATCTGATTTAGGTAAATGAAATAAAGCAAATTAATGTACCCTTGGATTTATTGGCTTGTTGTGACTTATTTACTAGAGCCAACATTGAGTTACATATATTCTGGTTTAACTAAATTGGTTGAGAAAAGATATATGTATTAATAGTAAATAAATATATCCTCAGTAGGTATTTATTGCCATATACCAGATGAAGACAAAGAGCCTGATTCTGACTTTGTATATAATCAGGGAACAGATATTTTTTTCCTGCTTACAGTAATGACTCCCATCAGCAGCTTGCATAAAATGAATAAATGTATTTCCATAGGGCAGAGGACAACCATGCTTCCTCAGGGGCTCAAGTAGAGGCTGCGAACTATGAAAATGTAATACTTAGTGAAGACCTCCAGAACTCATATATTTACTGAATATCTATCCTTTCCCTACAATGCCCCCGTGCCTCAAAATCCAATCAGTGAAGCAGCCCTGAGAACTTTCATTTCAGACAATGTATGTAACTAGTCTTTACAGAAATAATTTCCTCTGTCTTTCAGAGATCAGATGCCTGTCTTGGATTTCACTCCCTGAAAAGCATCAGGCCATTTTAATATGTTGAAGTAATTATGAAGGTAATAAGTATAGCATTATGAAGCATAATCTTAATGTCACTGTGTTGAGAATTATCTTTCTATGTCTTCACATAGATTGAATATTGAGATTGAATTGAGATTGAATATTGACTTGTATGGAATAAATATCTCTACAAACAATAGTTGTAGAGATATATTCCATATTCCATTCAACATAGAAGAAGAGCTGAATATTTCAGTAATGAAATGGTCTCTTCAAAATTTTAGGATTTGCTAATAAAATCAAATAAAAGCAAATAAAATCATTTATTGAGCTCTCTCAAGAAACTAATTTTTTAAGTCTAATGACTTTAAAGGTAGGTAACAGCTTTGCTAAATGTTTTCCCGCCTTTGAAAGAAATATTTTTAATGTATTTTTTACTACAGTTTTGATTCTTCTCCTATTTATGTGCATTATAGGTGCTCATATTCATGTGAATTATGGGTGTTCATAACTAGACAGCATGTGATGTAAATAACAAATCAAGACAGAAATCACAAATCAAGACAGAGCAACACATCTCATTACTTTTTCCTCTGCTAGTAAGACTGTCTTGATTTCAGTTGCTAACATATAGACTGGTACTCAACATTGTCACGTAAGTCACACATAATCTGTATTTTTCCAGATACTATGGATATCAAAATAATAGCTTTCTATGGATGGGAGAAACTATTGTTCTACTACTATATGAGGTAAGGCAGTAGAATACACAGGAGGCAAAGCTTGTGCTAAACATCACCTTGTTATGTTGAAAGTACCATAAACCAGAAACTAAAGGCAGGAAGAGAATCCTTGCATATATGAGCACCAGTGCATAACTGGAGACAGCACAGTGGGATCACTTAAGGTTACTGAAACTAGCTTGCACTGCTCACTGGTAAAATCAAAAGGAACACATGGTAGATAGTCATAGCATTGTCTTTAAAGGAACATAGGTAAGAACCTTGAAGTAAGATTTAGTTTCACTAAGCCTTGGTCAGGCGCACTAGAGACCAGTGATGTAGCTCAGCTATGAGATATTATTCCAGACTGAGATGAATTCAATTTGTTCAGACCACAACCAGCAGTTATTTTGTACTTTTAAAGTCTGATTATACAAGTGCTTTTGCTATTTGGTGTTTAAATCATCTACAAACCAGAAAGTTCTGTGATGGTGCTCTGAGAGTGCTTTCCTACCAGATATGGGCATCTACTATACTAATATTAAAATCATAAATAATCTAGAGATTAGATATTTGAAAGGAACAGAAAAGGCCAGAGGTTTAGAAAGAGGAGAAAGAACAATGAAAAAAATAAGATAGGGAAGCGTTACTGTTGGTAGCAATATTATAGGGAATAATAATAATAAAGAAGTTGTCAAAACCAGAGATCACAGAAAAAATAATATCTAAAATCAGCAAAGGTGTAAAAAAAATGTTAACAGGTTAAGAAGTGGATACTACAAGTAGAACAAGAAAGGAAACAAAAGCTATCTGCAACTCATGGGTACTAGCTCGTAGTACTTGAAGTTTAAGGACACCAATTAACAAGCATACTAAACTCCTGCCAATATATTTTAAAAAAACAATAGATAGCTGGAGTCTTCGTCTTCCTAGGAAGAGGAGGAAAGGGAAGCAACAACTTGGAGTTGATGTGCTACACTCCTATATAACCTTAAATACTCTGGTTTTCTTTGTATCCTTATTAAAAAATACAGCCAGCACTGTAAATTAAAAATAGACAAACATCTGGAGAATAACAAAATCTTAAAATGGAGAAAGTAAAATTTCAAAAACAAATAACCATGGCAGAGAAACAAAGCTGCTTTCTGATGTTAAAACCAAAAATGCAATGGGTGAGGGAAACAGTAGCCAAACCGTGTCAAGATCTCATATAGGCTTACGAAAAGGTCTCTGAGAAGGATCTTAACATCAGCTCAGCAAGCACTGCCATGTGAAGTAAGATACCAAGTGGAATGCAAACAAAATATGCTGATTAGCAGCAATGTGTATAAACTCAGAGATAAGTAAGCAAAATGTCCCAGAGGAAGTTTCTAGGTATTTTCTTATTTCACAACATAAAGATACGAAGAGCATTATTATTCTTACCACATGATACCAACTGTTTTGGAAACACACAAACATATTAGGCTCTAAGGAATATATCAATACAAGCAATGTAGTCATTCTCTTGTTCCAGAAAAAGTGCATCAGTGCTGTGCAAAAGAGGGGCACAGCCAGGAACACAGTATGTTGTAGTCATGCTTCCATCTGGACACAAACAAGGAACCCCTGTAGCTCTGAGCCAAGCTATTCAAGCAGTGCAAGCAACCTACTGGAAGTATTCCAAAAGGCATGGTGGAGTACACATGATAATTCTTTTCACAGTCACCGAGCCATACTGACAGGCACAAGGGAGAGTAGACTGCACTATGTCCTTTGGGAGATTGTAAGTGCTCTCACAGGTCTCTGTGGCTTTTCAACTCCTTCTCATGACTTGTAACCCAGAGAATTTCCAAATGGCCATCTTCAAAGGGGAACCAATACTGTCTTACAGGAGAAGAACAGTGAACAAAGGAATAGCAAGGATGGAAAAAACTCAGACAAACAAGCAGAATTTTATTTCAAAAGAAAAATGAAGCAAAGACAATGCCAGTGGACACATATAAATTCACATCCATGTTCAAAGGTTGGCATAGCTGATCACGGTATTTAAAATATTCAGATGTGCATATCCATTGGGTTGTGCCCATACATGTCTCTAGGAGAAAAATACAGGTACTAATATAGAAATTTTAATGAATAAAATAACTAGACACATATATGAAAAGGTAACAAGTTAAAGCTATAACATACCCAAAGCTTACCTATAATAATAAAAGACTCTCTCTACCAGCTTTACTTTTATAATTAGCTAAATACTTGTCAAGAATGATCAATGAGTAATTGATTACAGCTTGCTGTTAACCTGGGATTAAAGATTAAGAAGCAAATACTGAGTTAAATCTTTGTACCTGAGAGGAAAAAGATCCTGCAACAGTGACTGTGTGCAAGGACATACAATCTACTGAAGGAATTGCATGAGGAGTAATAACAACAGGATGGGGCGGGGGGCACCTTTTTCTGTATCTGGTTGGTTTAGGCATAAGGCACATAACCTTTGCTTCAGAAAAGGCTTCCAGGAAAGCTGGAAATGTTTCTCTTACTGTTCTGCTCAAATTTCCTATTGTTCAAATAATCTAAAATGGGCTTTGTCTGAAGAGAGTAAAATGAGAAGAAAACTACTTGTCAGTATTTCAGAAAAAACATTAAGACAGAGAAAAAAATGTTAAGTGATGTAAATGGTTCTCTCTATATATGTACTTTGTACTAGGAATGAATCCTACTGGCAATAATACATAATTTTTTGTCTGGCTTAATTTTCAAGTCTCCAAAGCAAATGACACATAGGATAAAGTACAGTGTCCAGTACAGCTGGACAATGATTTAGAAGTTATACCATGGTGGCAACATCTACATTGAAATGGACAAAACACAAAATATGCAAATTTTGTCCTTTTGGTAATTTCCATATTTTTTGACAGAACTATTTTGAGGTTCCCTAGACAATTACTTTGTATGATGACAGGAAATTAAACAATAATCTCCATTCAAGAGCAGGTTCCACTGCTGAAGTAATCCCACAGACTTCATCCAACTCTGTGAAGTAATTTTATTTCCACCACCAGGGAATCCAGCTTTATTTCTTGACTTTTCCTCCTCCTACATATTCTTTTGTGCTTTTATACTCTGTTCTCTCACTACTGGTAAAAGAATTATTTTCTTTTCTTCCACCTGCCACACATAAATTTGGATAGGCTCAGTTTGCCAAAACAGTGCAGTAACAATTTTCTGGTGATGTGGAAATGCATCTTGAAATTAAAAGTGTCCTGCAGCAGCAAAATGCTTCTCTGTCAAATTTTAGAGATCAGTGTCTTCTTACTCCAATTGCCCTGTCAAAGGTAAAACATGAATTTGGTGCTTTTTTCACAAAGATGTTTTCTTCTGCACCAGACAGAAACTGCACAGAGTCAGGCATTGACAATTGAGAGAATGTGATCTGATAACATTATTCAGTGAGTCACTGCATCTACTCAGGCATGAAAAAGAAAGGAACTGTGTTTAATGTGGTATGTACTGTCACAGGATTGTCAAAGGAAATACAAGCGGGTGACAATGTGCAGCTACATTAAATACCGTAGCATCTGAGTTCCTCAGTGCTGTGCTTTGTAAGCAGAAGCAGAATGTAAGAAACCTTTGGAGCATCAGCAGCATGTGGCACAGCCTGCATAAACTATAGCACAAGCCTCTGTGAATGCAAATCTCTTGTGGCAAAACTGCAGCTGTTCTCGCTCCATGAAATTAAGAGTCTAACAGCAAAGTTGAAAGCCCTCTTCATTCTAAGATTCAAACCTTCCTATTGTTTTGTGATGCTAGGGGCTTGTTTCTCAAGGACCCTCTTAATGAGTAGGATTTTTCATGACAGTAAGAAAGGCCTTTGATCCCCATGTCTTATAATATGAAATTAATCAAATGACATAAAAATTTATATGGCTATGTTTTTCCTTTAAAATAAATCTTCTCTTGAAGTTCCACACTAATTAATACAGTTCTCTGTAACTGTACGAGAATATCAGAGAATACTGTATAAGAAACTACTGTTCTTCTTGTCCACTCCTGCTGTCATTAAATTATTTAAGTAGATTGAAGTATATAACTCTTGTAAATGCCTGCTGAACCGTCTCTTATTTTGAAAAATGATGACCTGGAAAAAAACAAAAGGGAGAGGGGAAGAGAGAAAGAAAGAGACAGAGGGAGGGAGGGACTTGAATGACAGTATTCCTCTGTCCTGAGTTTCTCTTTTTACTGTAAGGTCTTTATTTAAAACCAGGTTGTATCAGGCACAATTAAGTAGTATTTCTCTGTATAATTTCACCTGACCTCCCTCCCCTTTTTTTCATGTAAACCAAATAGAGCAAAACAAATAAAAAATGTTTGGGCATTTCATTCTGTCAAATGGAAATTGCAAGTTCAAGTGTCACTGTCTTGAGTTTCACAATACACCCATTATTGAGACACCCTGAATGGTACAACGAAAGAATTTTTTAGCAGTCAGTTTTCAGCCCAGGTTTAAACTTTCAGTCTTTGAGATACACTTGAAAATGTGGCCAAAGATCATAGAAAGGATAATGTAGGGAAATAATAGTAAATGCAAATGGAATGAAGGAAATTTAGAATCCTTTAATCTGACACTGAGAGATTGACTGATTGACAGGGATTAGCGGTTCTGAAGGACAGGCTGAACAGATAGGAACTGTTATTCCTGCATGATCTAAGGTACTGGAAACACATGGTGATGTCTTCTGGGCCACTGTTTTACCCTAATGGTAGACAGTAAAGAAAGAAAATTGAAATTTCAAGAAATTACTTGAGCTCGCTCAGAGGAGGCAGGCTCTGAGGATCTTACAGAGTAACCACAGAAAGGAGACCACAAAATGAAGACACTTAGCAGCTCCTGAAGACCAGTCAAGATGTCACTATGCCCTGGATATTTTTGGATATATCTAAACAGCACAACATACTTGGAATGTTTTTTCTGGTGCCTTTAACCTCCAGTCTTGAAAGAAGTTACTTGCGTGCTATATAAACATTTATAATGACACTGAAGTGAAAAAGAAATCTTAAAGCACAGCAAGGAAGAAAAAAAATTTACAAAATTTAGTTTCTTGAGGTATTTCAGGCGCAACATTCATGTGTTGATACAGAGTTAGTTATTCATAATTTAGAAAGAATACTGTATCATTGTGTATTTTTTAACCTCAACAAAAGCAATTTTTTTTTTTTTTTTTTTGCCTGGCAACTTCTGGAGGAGGAGGGCAGAGATGCTATGTATTTTAATTGTGTGATATTGACTAAAATTAAATTACATTTTGCACACACTATAAAGATCTTTGTATACCAACAGTGCAGTTATCAAACAGGAACTGCAAAGGACATAATAATTTGGTGTATTAATATATTTTGTACATTTTTCAGGGAATTAATTGTACGTTGTGTGCTTTTTATTGATCATTGAATGTTTTGTCTGTGTTTAATTTGAAACACTACCGATTTGCAATATGTGTATTTCAAGTTTAGTGTTTGACTACATTCACTTTCCCTTCTGTCATTATCTACTGATGAGTTTATCTATAATTGAAGTCAATAAAACCTCCTTAATGTACTGTTCTGCTGTGTATAATTAAATATTGGTTATAATCATAGAACTACTTCAGTGGTTTGGAATCCCAAGAACATGCAAAGGATGCTCTGGTATTCTCTCTCTTACTGCATAAACACTTAAACACCCAAAATATGAAATAGTAGCAATTTTCTTTAAGTTGTAATCACCCCACTACCTTAAATTCTGATTTAGTTGCAAAATCAGTATACAGTCATCAGCTGGAACAAATAGGTCACCTTTAAGCAACAATCACACATACCATAAAGAGATCCCTGTTCAAATAGAATAGAGTAAAGGGTCATGTGATTAATGCCAGCTTCATCCTCCAGAGAATCTGGATTATGCACTTCTTTCTGTCCTGTAAATCTGTGTGGCAGGATAATGTCAGAGACATCTCCAAAGTACCAACCATTTTAAAAATTATTCAGTAAAGCAAAAAGTAAATCACATGCTAAAGTGTTTTGCTCCATCACGGTCTTAATTTCTCCACATCAGAGCAGCACAGTCCTAGAAGTATTGTAAATTAAGTTCTCCTTATCACATACTTAAGCTTACTTTACCAGGCTTTGGAAAGGCTAGGATACCAGGAATATGATTTAAAATAGCAAGCTGATCAGAGGGACTGTTGAACTAGCCAACTGCAAGAAATGGACCAATAAAGGGAAGGGATAGTCACCAGCTGTTTTTCAGTCATTAGACCATTTCTAGATTACTGCATCCAGTATCAACCACAAGCAATCAGTTTACAATTTGAGAATGCCCACAGAGAGAGAGAAAAAAAAATATATGCTTACTTTTCCATTGTCGTGAGCTGTCCTACCAGTCGACCAGACTGGGAAGAACATTACATTATTGTCACTATAGGACTAAAGTATGTTTATGTTTGGCAAGCAGGAATTGCTAAAAAGGGATCTTTCAGTCTTCTGCACTCTTCCATGTCACAGATTCGTAAAATGTTTTTTGTTGGAGACCTTCACATACTTAGTTAGATTCCCTTTAAAACTGCTAAAGTACTGAAAATGGCCAGTACAAAAGATTGCATTTAAGCACTCCATAACTTATGAGCAGCCTTTTAAATCTTAAAAAAAAATCTTAAAATCTTAAAACTATGAAATTGTTCAATTGATGTACCAGTATAAAAATATTGTCACAGGCTATCCATTAAATATAAGACCAATCAAGTGGAAAACCAATTTGTCAGTATGATGTGATTTACTGACAGGGTATTTTTCTTCTTCAGTGAAAAATAAAAATGGAGGACATAGTCTGCATTATCTTCTGGTTTGGTATCTGACCAATTTCTGATCAGCTTAACCCTTCCTGAGGGTTGCTGATAAGTAAAGTCTGAAAATAAAAAGTTATTTTATTATCTACACAGATGCTATGTTGATACATTTGAAAAGAACCACTCATGTTTCTTAAGTGTTTCTAATTGCTTAGATGAATTCACCAAGAAAATTTATACTTTGTTGCAGCCTTTTCTTTAGTTCCATTAGGTCTTCAACTAACAGGGTCAATGACTTGGTCTGGCTACATTATAGCTCTTTATGCACAAAATACTGCTCATAAATACACTATATTATCCAATAAATGAGAACTGTCAGTTCTGTTTCCATTCATCAGAGATAAAGGGAGAACATATCAAAATAAATCAGATTCTTCGTTATTAACTGGTTACCTAGTCAACTAGTCTGTACTTCCCTGAATCTTTCTCTTTGGCTTTTATGTAACAATACTTTCCAGTCACTCTTCCTCTCATCTGGAACTTTCTTTGACCTCCAAAACCTTCCAAAAATTATGGAGTGGCTTTGCAGTGACAACATTCAACCCCATTAGCAGCCTTGGATGCATCCCATAAATTTGCAACAACATATATCTATAGACATTGTTATAATTGGTACAAACAGTCCTTAACAGGCCCTCTTCTATTAGTATCCTTCATCATTTCTTCTTGGCATAGATCTAGGTTGACCTTACCTATGAAGATTACAAAAAGGTTGAGTATTCCATCTTTTTCTCTGTTATTTTTGATTAATTTGCCAGCCTCAGTTCTGCAGCAGTTGCTTGCTATACCTGTTCTTCTTCCTGCTTGGAAGATTGTAGCAGCTTTGTACTTCAAGAGTTGAACAATGGGAATATCTCCTAGCACTCAAAGCTTCTTCCTTATTTTTAAATAATCAGTTCAATAAGGCACTACTCCTAGTCAGCACACAGAGTAGTTGCATTAAGACTCGCAACACACTGCAAAAATCTCACTAATTGCTTGTGCATCACTGTGCTGCTTTGCAAAGTCCCCCATGAGAATCACAACCTGCAGAGCTGAGGATTTTCCAAATTGTTACTATTCAGTACTTAGCTCTGAAGAGTTAGTTAGAGTGTTCATTCTGACCAAAATAAATATTATCAAGCAAGAATACTTGTGAATGTCTACTGGTTCTGTGCTGTGCAAAAATTAAATCTGTAAAATATAAAGTCAGTCTTAAAAGTGGAGAAAGATAAACAAGGCATACCCTTTATTCCTTTCTCCCTATCTCTGAAGTGGGACAGATACACAGAGGAGTTACCTACACCATCTTTTATTCTGTCACTGTACAAGTATTGAGACTATTTGAAGAATGCACCTCCTTGAGAACTTACCTCTTTAAATCTCTTCTTAATAGTATCAAAATCTAATACTTGGTAAATATACTGAAGTTTGTGTTTAATGCAGAAAGAAGCATGTGAGAGCAAACAATTTGAATAATCTGTCCTTCTTTAAGCAATATTGTGGTATTACCTGACGCTCTATGACCCTAAGGGTAAGCAAAATTGGAACAAGCTTCCAGGAAGACTTATATTTGGATTTTTAAGTGATGATTCTTGCTCTAATTTCAATTGAGGTAATAGCAACATACTCACTGTAAACATCTATACTACCAACAGTAACATTTAAAATTTCCTATTATTAGAGGAAGAATAGCAGCTTTGCTTCTAATGACTGGAATTACTTTTACTTTGGAAAAGCCAGAGATTATCCTTGGAAAAAAATAATAAAGCTGGGTATTGTCCCAGAAAGTTTAAATTAAGATTTAATGGTTTGAGGTTTTTGTTCATTTATTCTCAAACAAAATATTATATTTGAGTTGCATTTTATCTTCCTTTCTATTTTTTATTTCACCTCCTTCTTTGTATAATCAAATTTCTACTTTGGCAATACTCTCATATGATTTTTTCCAGTCAAATAATATCCCTTTCTAAGTCATTCAATTTCTACTCCCAAATCTCATGAGTAATGCATAATAGGAGATTACACCACCCCTCAAAGCCAACTTACAGGCTTACCAACCCACTGGTGGAAAAACTTTGTATTCTTATTTTTGTATGTTTCCCAGCAGAAAGATGATTAGTTTTGGAACCCTTCAGGATCTCATGGAATGGAGATTTTTATGATTTATTTATAGATGCAGAAGGTTTCAATTAGATGGTAAGGGTGAAAGAGTCACACTTGAGGATGTGGGGGTTTCTGTTCTAGCTGCAGACCTAAAATTATATGATGAATCACCAACACATTGTCCTTTCTTGTCAGATCTGTAGTTTTCTATGATGGAAAATGTTGTACTAAAAGATGCCAATTTCCCTGCTTGTTTATCTCTGTATAAAACAAGAAAGCCATTCATTTGACAGACACAAAAAGTTCTAGAAAATATTTCAATGCTATAAAGAATTTGTATTCACTGTTTGTTTGTTTGTTTTTCTGCTATTTTGTTATACCTCTAGACATTTCAAGTCAGAATTCTAAGTATTGTACTGTATAGCAGTGGCTCTTGCTCCTTCTCTGGGGTGCTAACATTTGTGGCAGCACAAATCAACCCTTACAGAATACAAGGCAGTGATTTGAATTCTTTCTCCTATTGCCACCATAACGAGTTTGTGGAATATCCTGATACCTCTGCTCCATGTCCTTTTCCAATTATCCCTTGAGGTCTAAGAATTATTACAAAGACACTTTCAAAATGCTTAATACTTCTGGAGCAAATGAGTTTGTAATGTAGAAGCAGCAAAGCAGCATTGAGAAGGTAGGCAGAATTTGATCTCTGAGTAGAAAACAGTGATATCATAAGACAAATCTGTCATGACACACTCAGTAGGGAGGCATGATGCTCATCATAAATTCTCATCAGGCCGAATAAAGACACCAGCCCATGTGTCAGGGAGCTCTTATGCTTTATTGTATAATCACCTTAATTCTGGTGATTGGCCCACTATTTAGTCTCAAAAGTGTTGGCTAACAAGCTCTTAACTTTTACAACAAATTTTTCAAGCTCCCAACTCCCTCAACAAACTTCAGTATAAAGTATTGGATATAAGGATAGTCACATTCTGTCAGGACAGAGCAAAAGCAGAGAAATAAAGGCAGAAAGGGAGAAAGAGAAGAATGAAGATCACCAGACCTTAGATCCTGTGTTGGTACTGCCTCATGGATGCTCTGGATCTAGGGTCAACAAAGAAGCAAGACAAAGTGAGGGGGAAAAAAAGAGAGTAATGGGGATTTATTGACTTCCTTTTATAGATTACCTGGTGCATACCTCTCATGTAAAATAGATTTTTCATGCCATTCTATTAGCACATGCACAGCCATCTGTTTTGAGTCCCCCAGAAAGTAATTGGCATGGCGTGGGGAAGTTGACACAGGCGCACTGAGCATGAGTCTCAAGGTGTAAAAGTCAGCTCAGAACAGTGCTGTCCCACCTCCACGGGATCCTTTTTTCCAATCACCACATTCTTCTCGGAACAGTCAGAACAACTGAGACAATGCATGCTTATGCTTGGTCAAAACCGATATTATCTAGTTGCTGAATTTAGTAAATTATTGTCCATTCAGTTAAGATATACTACATGACTGAGTGTCACAGGTGAAAGTCTACCCAAAAGCACAGGTCATTTAAGTAAGTTCTTAAATGCACTGCCCAGATTTAACTGCTTAATAACTGAAATGTGAAGTATAATGATACACTTAATTTTAAGTAGTTCCTGAGATTAAATCTATATTTAAATAACAGGTTTTTTTGGTTAGACTATTGAAAACATAATCATAGATGCAAAATGCACAGAAAACATGGAAATGTTACAAGTATAGCATTTGTCAGATCAAACATAATACAAACAGACACAGGGCAGATCTAGATCTTCTTAAATTGAATGTAATCATTGGAATTAATTATCAAAGTACCTCTGCATGTATAAAAGAGGCTGGGGAATGAGATCACTGGGATTTAAACAAGAGACCTAGACAGCTGACTGTAGTTGAACGTTGAAATCACTTCAATTTCATTATAGCTAATTGTTGTAAGAAAATACAAGGAAAACTGTCTTGTTCCCACCTCTGAAAATTACTGTCTAGATGAATACTTTGAAGACAATGGTTTTTATGAAAGGAGTTATTATAACTTTAAGGAAGGAGATTGCTTACGCAGCAGGATACAAACTACATCAGTTCAGAAAAAAATGGCTTCTGGCTTATGTAGTGATTCTGCCAAGTTGATGATTTGTGAGAAAGCACAGTATACCTGCTGCAGTTTGTCACTGGTATGATTTACTTGCAAAATCTTTGTAATATGGCATCTACTCTATTCCTGAATGGATAACAGGTCAGCACAGAATTTGAGAGAGAAAAATCAACTGCTCTGTCCATACTGCTGTTTTCTCTGTAATAGAAAGTTTGGCAAGATATGTTAACATCAAAACCACCAAAAGGCAATGAAACACACAGATTTGAGTGCCTTTGATCTAAATCTGCCAGTTTCAGGAAACCTGCATCTCTGATCTTTTCATTACTTTCACCTGGGAGTACTATAATAACAGGTTTTTAAGCCACTATTGTGAACATTAAATTTTAATGTACTCATGGAGATTTAAGTGCATTTTTTTCGCCATGACTTGTATGAGGTGTAACAACAACAGCAAAAACAAAGAGGAACAAAGAAAACAATAAAAAAATCTCTTAATCTTACTCCTCAGTGTGTTCCAACAGGAATCAATCTTTCATACTCTCCTTAGCTTTTGAGGAGAAGTATTTTTAAGAAAGTCTTTTTGATCCCCTTAAGTACAGCAAGAAATCATGGAGAGGCATTTAAAAATGTAGCTCTGGAATCTCCTCTTTCTTTTCTTTTAAAGTTGAAAATGCTTTTAGGTTAAAGATTTATTGTTCTGCATTCTTGAGCAAGCCAGAAGGGCTTTAAAAGAAGTCCTGAACTGCTTCTACAACTCAATGATCTGCAGCTTGATGAGGCCCAGTCAACTCTTTCAAGGGGGCACTTGAGGAGAGAGACTCAGTGAGGCAGAAAAAAAATCACCATGATGAGCAAAAATCACACAGTATGTCTCTAGGTTGTAAGAATTTGTGGTTGGATGGTTTAATTTTGGAGCTGTTTGTTTGGGAAAGTTCTTTAAAATCGGACTCGATAAAGGTTTGCTAACTTATAATTTTTGCTGATTGAGCTCTGAGTAGGCAAGGTGATATAAGATCACTATTTCAGTCTTATCAGAAATCTTCACACCTTCATTTCTGTAAATAAATTAATTTACTCCCTCTACCCTTCTCCCCACAGTCTTCATCTCATTCTGAATACCTAAGGGTATTTCAAGCTGATCACAGTCTTCCCCTCTTGCTGATTTCTAGCTGTTTTCCCTAGCTCTTCATTCTGTACTTGCAGTAAAGTCTTCTCCTCCTGATCTAGTAATGTGTGATGCAATTTGAAAGGTATCTTTCTTAAACTTCTCTCTACTAATATATACTATCTGTCCTCCAACATCAGCTGATACTGCTTTTGGGGTATACTTGTGAGCTCTTCAAGTCAGAAACAGGGAATCCTGCGGGAACCAGTTTTTACGACAAAAACATTCTAGTCCGTCTGGAATCAGATACCTAAATCTTTCCATAACTTCCCAATCATTTGTGATGATCACAGCCAACAGATGAGGATTCACTGATATATAGAAAGACTAACATTTAAATATAGTCAGCCCTTGGCAGGTGTTGGGGTTTAAGTTGAGCTGGAAGTTAAACCCCACCCAGTTGCTGCCCTCACACCATGTTTTTTTCCCAACCAGAAAGAGACACCTGTCTCCTCAGAAATATAAGAGAAGGAGAATTACTTCCCCCTTGCCCCTGGCAATGAAAAGCAATGGCCAACAACAGGACCAGCATTACCCCACCACTTGATCTCCTGGATAAGCACAAAATGCTGGTGAATGCTCTGCAGGCTATTTCTTTCCTCCACAAAAGCCACATCCCCTTCTTCACGGAAGTGAGAATCCCTTACTTGTGCCCCTCCGTGATGATATGGGTGGTACAGAATAACAACCTAGACACACCCACACAGCTCCAGGCTCTGCCTCTCACAAACTTGGCCAAAACTAGGACACCTGGACACACAACGTTCCTTTAATATTCCTTAAGAATATGATTTTAGTGTTTAATTCCTTAAGAATATGAGCTGTGCATCAGAACTTTCAACTCCCAGAATGAGAACCTTTCTGGAATTGAAAGTTCCAACCCATCTTGCTTTGACACTGTAGTCACTAAGTGCTAACTAAATCTCTACTCTTTCTTCCTAGCATCTACAAAAACCAGATTCTTAGTTTGTCTGAGCATTGTTTACAAAGTCCTGCTCAAGAGTCTGGTGGCTAGGGCAGCTTGGATGTTTTTTCTTATTTGCAGTTTTTCCTGCAACTCAGTCTCTCTGGAGAATTAGACTGGTGTTTTCAGTCCCTGCCCTTTGTATTCTGCACTTCTCTCAGTTCTCATTAACAATGGTTTTGTCCCATCCACCAATCTGTACCTCGTCTGCATTTATACTTCTTCTTCTAAAAGTAATCTAAACATCATGATCAGTGATTTCCTTCCAAGATGCATGTGAAAGGATTTTTCAATGCCTTTCTTTTCAGCTGTGGAATCTTCCCAGTGGTTCACTGTTGAAATATTCACATTTCCTCTAGGCAACCCCTTCCATGTCAGCCTGTTCAGTGCTTTTAGATTTGCAGAAAGAAGCAAACTTGCAAGACAAGCAGACAGCTTGTGAGCTAAAACTCCTGAGCTTTGAGGGACTTGTTTGCCTGAAGGGTGAACAGAGTTCACTGCAGATCTACCAAGGTTTTATTTTGTTAATAATTGTACAGCATGAGCAGCTAAATGAAAAATGAAATTCAGTAGTAATTCCTGAAGCACCTCAGGGATGTGTTACACAGACAGAATGCCAATTCGTATCTTTAATAGGTTATTATACTGGTGAAACATCAAAATCATTTTATATGGGTGAATGTCACAACATGCTGAAGCATCCTTGTGGTTAGAAGAGTAATGTAGTCATAATAAAAAATCCCTTTATCTCTCTGGAGTGTGTAGTTTTTATGAACATGACTGTACATTTGATATTACTCAAATATAACATAGAAAAATCAGATTTTCAGTCAAAGAAATTTCAAGAAATTCTCAAACATAAGAACTCCTAAAAGACACTCCACTGACTCCATTAGTAAGGTCTAGAGTTGTGCTATCTCATGGAAGAAATAACATGACTACTTTAATATGTTGCTTCTTGTGGAGACACGAGGCTTTGCTTGGCTTTTTTGTTATTTTAATTTATTTTCTTCTTCTGTTTTGTATATGCAGCTGGTTTTGAGGAAGATTTTGGTCACCTTTTAAGTAGGTATTTACTCACTTGCTACAAAAATTGTCAGTGCTCACCATTTCTCATACTCAGGATACTGATGTTTTTTGGATATAAGCTGAGTTGTACAAACTTTGGGCTGCAGCAATGATGTAGTATTGATTTTAAAATTAGTTTACCAGTGTGGTGGGTGACACCAGCCAGCAGCCAAGCACCCACATAGTGGCCCTCTCATTCCTCCACCCTACCCAGCAGGTTGGAACAAGGAATAGGAAGAACAAAAGCAAGAAAACTCACAGGTCAAAATAAAGACAGTTTAATCAGTGAAGAAAAACAAAGAGAGAAAAAGAAATGATGCACAGGAAATCACTCACCATCTCCCACAGGTGGCCTTACAAACCAATCCCCACCCTTCTTCCTAAGCCCCAGCTTTTATTGCCAACAGTGACATTATATGGTACAGATTATCCCTTTGGCCAAGTCAGGTCAGTTGTCCTGTCCCAATCTCTTACCAATTCTCAGTGTACTCCATTAGCCAGAGCAGAGAGAGAAAAAAAGAATGCCCTAACACTGTGCAAATCACTGCTCAGTGGTAGTCCAGAAATGTTTGTTATCAACACTTGCTTAATCACAAATCCAAAACACAGCAGCACACTGGCTGCTATGAAGTCAGTTAACTTTATCCCAGCCAGACTCAGTACAATCTTCTTACCCAACACCACTGTTTACAAAGATTGCAGCCACTCTACTTACTGATCTTCTATCCAAGGATCCAGCCTGAAGCACTGTAAATTACAAATTATGATTTATGTTGACACTTGAACTTATTTTTTTGTTTGGATTGACATCCTTTAAAAGAAAGTATAAACAAAAATAATAAGTTACAATTGTGGAAGACATCAAAATATTTTAGCAAACTGAGATTTTTAGTGGGTTTTTTTTCTAATCTGATTTGGATCACAGTTTTAAGATCGCATTTTGTCTGGTCAGTATGAAAACACAGTGTCATTCTCTCAGAACCCATAATAAAAAGTTCTTCTGGGACATTTTCTAGTTTATTAAGTCAGGGTTCCAGCATTCTACAGCTGCAATCACAGCTTGAGCCGCAGTTTCCACAGATTTGCACTTAAAGTGAACAGTCACATGCAGAGTTACTGCTAAACATTCCAAAAATTCTCTTTCCTTGTTTTTATTTAATAATTAAGATTTTTCAATTGTTCTCTTATAATACTGAAATTTAAGTCCTGGTGATTGTAAGTGGATGACTCAGTAAGTTTATGCTTATACTACTTACATTCTTACCTCAATACAAAACCTTGGAGAAGAGAGTAAGATGATGCCCTCTCAAGGTTTCTTTTGAATCCAGTCTAGATTAATAATATGCAGAAACCATTGCTATGCTTACAGCTATTGAATAGTAACTGCAACTAAGTAGGTCTTTTCCTAGCAGGTATCTGTCTTTGCAATTAACTGGTACCCACATTGTAAGTCTCAAGTGAGTATATAAGGAAGAGGGACAGGTTATTCCATTGCCCTAAGGGCTTGTATGTTCCAAGATTATGAATCTGCCTCTTGACTGCATTGCAGTTCAAATTCACACTGCAATCTGTTCTCTAATTAGTAGCTAAACTGAAAAATATAAGTGGTGGACTTTTTGATTAAGCAAAATGAATCAGGTTTCCACTAAACAGAAACAGGACTGATTTTTACTACTTAGTTTGATCAGGGCTAAAAACAGGTCCTTCATTCTTCCTCTAACAGGGACATGGTTTTAAAAATAGTTAAACTAATATTTCAGATAAATAAATTTGGATTTATTTTACCCAATAAGATGGTTTTAACATGTATTATCTGACACAGAATAATTTTTACATTTACACAAGTATGGCGTTTTATGTAGCAAAGGAGAGATTAAACCTAAGAAAATTTACAGTGTACTTTAGTAAGAAAACTAAAGCATGATTTCAGCTGAACATGATTATATAATTTAATTGTCCCCTCACATAGAAAGGGTATAGTAATTGGTATAGAAAACCTACCATTTGTGGGAGAAGGTAGACAGCAAGAAGGATATGGTCACAAGAGAATATTCTCACGGTTTCAAAACAAAGCAGAAATATTCCCTTTTGTAATGACTGCCAGGGAATGCCTAGAGAGTAGAGGTCATTGGCACCTCTGTTAGCATCTTTTTTCTAATAACTCTCTTAGAAAAATCACTCCTTTGAGATGCAACAAAATCAATTCACAGAACAGAATGGTTTGGGTTAGAAGGAAGCTCTGGAGGTCATCTTGTACAATCCCCCTGCTCAAGCAGGGTCAAATTCCCAGCCATTGTTTTGAGCAAGAGACATAGTATTGCAAGAAAATGACCACCAATACTTCTGCTTTCCTCTGCTACTTCTGAATTTCTCATAAAGTGTAAAAGCTAGACAGATCTAGAATAGAAAGGCTTAAATATGAAAGCACTATAAACTTTCCTCTTCCACTTATTGTGCTGAAACAACTCCAACTGCTCTGGTACTTTTACTCAGATCCTGGTCAAATGGAAAAAACAAAGTGAATGTGATTATTTACCATTAGGAGAAAAAGGAAAAAAAAAGCTGGGAGGAGGACAGAAACAAGATAGGAAAAAATGTTGGTCAAAATAAAGGCAGTTTAATACAGCAAGGGTGAAGGTCATGTTTGAAAGCAAAGTAAACCAAAAGATTTATTCTCCACTTCCCATCAGCAGGCAATGCCCAGTTGCTTCCCCAGAAGCAGGGCTTCAGTGCACGTAGTAGTTGCTCCAGAAGACAAAAGTCATAAGTAACAAATTCCCACGCATACACTTCCTCCTCCGTTCTCTTAGCTTTTATTGCTGAGTAGACACCATACAGTATAGAATATCCATTTGGTCGGTTTGGGGCAGCTGCCCTGGCTGTGTCCCCTCCCAAGATCTTGTCCACAGCCAGGCTAATGATGGGGGTGGGGATGTCGGAGAAACAGCTCTGATGATGTGTGAGTGCTGTCCAGCAGTAGCCAGGTGTGTTATCTGCATCTTTCTGGCTACCAATGCAAAGAATGGCAGTGTGAGAGGTGCTACAGGGAAAATTAAGTCCATCTCAGCAAGACCCAATACATATCCACATTTTCTTTGCTTTTCTGTGTCCAGAAGCCACTCTAGTATAAGCCAGTATCAGCGACATAAAAGTATTGTACTTCTTTGAACATCATCAGCTTTAAGTGGAAGCCAAATATTTTAAGAAGTGAATTGAGGGGGATGAATATTTAAAATACAAAATGGATTTTTCTTGTTTCTTCTGTAAGTGTATCTTCTGATTTCTTTAAATATGGCTGACAATATCAGAAATCAAATTTCCAGAATTTGCATTTTTCCTGTGCTGCCACTTTTTCCCTTCTACATGAGAGTGGAACTTAGTTCCATGAAAAAAAAAAAAAAATGGGGGGTGACAAGCAATATTGAAAGCTAGCATGTGTAACATTTCAAATTATCATAGTTTAGAGCTCTATATTTTGAATTAGAAAATCTGCATTTGAACTTGGTAGTGTCCCTTAGACAATATTTATTTGAAGTCTTGAGTTGTAGCACTGGCTACAGAATTACAAATATATTCCAAGACCAACAGCAGGAGAAAATAGTCACATTTTAGTAACACTTAATATCCATTCATTCTTTACTAAACATTACATTCAGCCATTACAGAAACTAGTGGAATAGTAATATATCTTTCAAAGACAAATAACCATACTTAAATATAATGATATGTAAAACATTCTAAAGTATAGTTGTTGAGTCTTAGTATTTATGAGATAGAGAAATCTATGCTACACAAAAAAAAAAAGTAGTTGAAAATGCCTATATATATTAGAATTGCTAAAATAGTAAGCTTCATATGAACTGACCTGAGCCTGTGATGTTCTTCTAGATGCAATAACAGGCAAATTATTTTTTTCTTTAGTAAAGATAATTAAATATGTTGTATTCCATACAGCAACCACAGAAATTACTTATTACATGTCTCACATACTAATGCTGAACACTTGTCATGGAAACCACATTTTAAGATGGTTTAGATACTTTTCCAAATGACATTGGGAGACAGAGTTACTACAGATACATATATGTACTTTTAAATTATGTTGCAGAGAATTATAAGGACCTTCAACTATTATTATAGTCTGTTACTGTTTTAATAACTTTTTAAAGGTCTCTCAGTTCCCATACATCTTCATGTTTCAGGTTGGGAATTCATCAGAAGAGAGCACAAGGAAAATGAGATGCAGAACGAATGCTTTGGTCATTAAATTGTCATTTTTCCATGTATGCCACTGTCTACAGCAATGTGTGATAGTTATTTCCCTGAAAGACTTCAAAATCATCCACAGCAAGGACAGCTGCTGACATTTGATAATGTAAATATGTAGACAGAGGAATATTTTAATATCATGATGTGTATTGTTCTTCATTGTGTTAGCATGTTAGCTACAGACTGGCTGTGACTAATCCCTCAGCAAGCAGGTGTCCATTAATTTCAATCATAATTCACTAACAAGACTAATTATAAAAAAAAAAATTAAAAGTGAGGAACAAAGAGAGGCAAGGTTAGGATTGTTGTAAACGAAATCATTTGCTATCTCAAGGTAGATGGTTTTAAGTCTAATATTTTGTATAGGTGAACAATCTCAGAAAGACCAGTTTGACTAAAACAGCTCATTGAAATATTTCAGCTCTATGATTTAACGCTTGACAAATGGAACAGACATGATTAGTTTTGGTCTGCAAGTGTAATGTTTGCATTGATTTTCCTTTGCTATGAGGATCATTGCTGAACTTTAAAATGGAAACTACTATTAATGCTTCATTCCTTCATATTTCCCACCTTCAACCATAATTTCACCAATTGCCTTTTTTAATGAAGAAAACTGATGAAAAGTAGCAAACTGTCAGCAGCTATTTTTCCAGCTACAGATCTATGCATGTAACCACATATTTATTATTCACCAGTGCTTGTCTCCTGATCTGTCTTTAAAAATAACAATTTATTTTCTAACTACTTGTAGCAATATTTAACCACTGAACCCTTTAATTACTTACACTACTGACAAGCAGGGCTCACTCAAATGCTGAGATAACAGTTTTGTACACGCAAGCTGAATTAAAGGTAAATGACTGAATCTTTCAATTTTTAATAACTTGATGGTTTTGAGTAGTATGTGAATGTTCCTGGATGGTAAAGATGTCACACAAATATAAGCATGTGGGGGGAGGGGGGCATATATATATACATATATACAGAAGTATATGGTCAACCATAGTGGAATGGTTGACCAATTATTTCATGTTCAGCTTTTTTTTCAGCTATGCATCATCGTATAAGAGGAGTGAGTCTAAACTAAGGTTGTCACTTAAACCCCCTCCTGGTACCCTGAAAGAAACTGTCACCTGCAAAGGACATGTCACAGGACCTGCAAACTTGATTTAGCATAAGATTGAATACAGGCAAATAGTCCCTAACTTTCCTCTTCAACTAAGGAGTAATCCTAAATTTCTTTTCTGCAACAGATATTTTCTTTAAGAAGGATAAAATCCTGGGAGATAGGAACCCCACAGCATTAATTAGAAATGTATAGCCAAGAAGTGAACCTGTAATATGGTCAGGAACACTTCCCTAAAGCTTCATATTTTTATGTATCTTTTCTTGGTTCTTAAACATAGTATAAGACCACTTTTGATCTAATCAGCATTATATTATTTGTTAGATAATTATATTATTTGTTAGATAATTTTCACTTTTAATCCAAGTTTTCACATGATGGAAATGCATTCCACAATAATGCATTATCTATTTACTATTTCTCACTCTCTAGTGAGAAAATTATTATTAATAATAATAATAATGATTATGTAATGAGAGCCAAGAACCTCTATCATGTGACACTGGGATCTACTAAACTACACTTTTCCTACTTACATAGTAGTATTGATGATTTTTTAAATAGAACATAGAAAAGTGTACACCAGCTACAAAATAAAATATGGGAAGGGGATAAAAACTCTTTCATAGATAAGGAATTAAAAACATAGTTCATTCCTGCTTAAGTACATCATGGAGATTAAACATTATTTAGTTGTGTAATTTATAGATTACCTGATCTGTGACTTCACAGACACTTGGATTTCTTGGAGGCCTGAATGTCCTCACTGCCTAAATGCCTCATTTTGAACGTGAAGCTTTACCTTACCTAAGTAATTAACTGCTGAATTCTGTTCGCCATATTTTCTAAAACCATACCTACCAAACCAGATGTCTTGAAAAAGACTTCCAAAATGATAACAGAAAGGGGAAGAAGAAAATGTAGTGCTGCCATTTCAATCAGCTGGGAATTTTCTCCAGAGCTGAAGTGGGCTCCATCTACTTTCTTAACAAAGCATGAGGATATAGCAAATTTCTGTTCTTTCTCCCCACACCATCCATCTTGGTATTAAAAATGGGTTCAAATCTCACACAGAGAACAATCTCTTTCTTTTGCTTCAGAAAAGATCTTTAGTGGTAATCTTCCTGAGAAAAGGTAATCTTCCAAGTTCAATAGCATTTTGTGAGAAAGAGGAGACTGATAACTAACTCTAAGACAATTTTATGGTTGTGAGCCAGAAACGGGCAGGGTTTTTTCTGTGAATTATAAACTGTGCATCAGAGGAGCCAAGACTGAAACACATCCTTCAAAATTTCTTACTGATCACTTACAGTATTTTATACTTAGATACAGGTTCAGCTTCTTAACTTTGTGGGATGTATAAATGTTCAAGTAAAGAATGAAGTGACTCAGTATTCTGTTTATAGTAAGCACAGAGAGACAGGCTACACTGTACAAGTAGATTAATTTTTGAGTGACCTGATATACTCCCCACAGAACACGTATTTCTTCACTATTTGCAGAGGAAGCCTACCAAACTAAGAGATTCCTACTTTATATGCCTAGTTTAAGCTTCTAAAATACAATGAGTATGGATTTCGTTCTGCAAGATTTATGTTTATCTCTTTTCAGCACCTAACTTGCAAAAAAATGAGTCAAGTCATTTGTGTCTGAGCTCTAGGTTACTTCAGCCAATCTTTCAAACAGAAGTACTGTTAGAAACAGCAATCATATTCCATTTTCCTGAGACTGAATCCAGCCTGTTAAAGACAGAAATGAGGATTAAATCAGGAATTTTTTGTAAGTGAAAAATGCCATTAAAAATTGTTAACAGTGTTAATGATGAATAAGTCAATCAGTTCTAATAAACATGGTAAGGCAAACTGGTAAAAACTCTCTAGTCAACATGCAATTAAATACAAAGCTATTAATGAATTTCGAGTTTTATGTTCCAGATGAGAGAGCCCACCATTAGAAAAAAACAGCTAATGACACATTTGCATTGTTCTCTAAGGATATGTTCTAATTAAGCTTTAAAATTCAGCATAATCAGAGAAAAAAACCACTTGGGAATCAAGTTTTTGAAAAATAGGTATTCACAATGTAAGTAGCTAACATATATTACAATAAAAAATACATGGTTATTTTTGCAATAAGACACTGCTACTTATGGATTTATATTTTGAAAAGATATAAATCTTTTCAATCTTTTCTTTATTTGTTCATACAGGCATATGAATTTTTTTACATGAAAATTAAGGATTCATTATTTTTATTGCATTAAAACAAGACCACTCTGTCAATTGATATATCTATTGATAAATTGCATTAAATATGATACCACAGCCATGATTTACTTGTCTTGATCAAAAACAAAGCAAAACATTCAGGTAGAAATACAGAATTTTTCTGGAAATAGTTTTCATCTTCATGTAATGGAGAGGCAAGCTTTAGTCCATTATTATGGAGAAACAAAAGGGCAAAAGCAAAAATAAAAGCCAAATTCTAAGGATCATTGATTAGCAAAGAGGACTGCAGAGGTACTCAATGTGGTTTTGTCTCATAATGTGGCCCGAGGATGGAGCAACACTTTCAAGGAGATAGTATGGCTCCAAATTATCACAAATATATTCCAAAATCCATTCATCCCTTCAAATCAGTCTTTGCCTACATAATCATACCTGCACTAAAGAATAAATTTATGAGTTTACAGAGGAGGCAAAAGGACACCAGGAAGGAACATGTGTCCAGGTGACACACGACAGCCTGGCCACTTACTATCAAGTCAGAACTTTTTTAATAGTTTATTCCAGAATAAATTAGCACCTTCTGAGCAAAGACTTGCAATCAATGACAGCAACCTTTTTATCAAAGAAGATATATAACACATTATGCAAGAATTCACTTATTTTTCAAAATAATATTTTGTTGCTTTCAGCACAGTTTCCTCAACAGAGCTTTAGATATTCAACCACTGCCTAACAAGTACCATTTAAGTCTTGCTTAAATCTGACACTGGACTCCTGAATAAGGATAAACATCATTCTCTTAGAGAAATCCCTCCTATTGCTATGAGACCTCTTTTCTTTGGTTAGCGCTCCAGGAAGTTTTAAGCCAAGTTTTCTAGAGTTCTACTTGTGCCTTCATGGTCTAACCTCTAGATGAAAAGAATCCCTGAGGGAAAAAAGGATATCCATACATAGGTTCCCAATGCATTTATCTTTATTCCTTCTACACAGTGTTGTATCTGCTCTTCACATGGTGCTGGTTCACATTCTGGTCATGGAATTACCTAATGTTAGATACCTCCTAATTTTGTACCATTAATAACTTCAATATAAATCAAAGCATAATCCATACCTTTCCTATGTTCCAGCAAAAGTTCTGGAGTTTTTCTCTTCTGCTTCTGTCCTTCTCTGAGTCCTATTTAAGTGGTGAAGAATAAAACTTCTTTTTCTGGGTATAAAACATTCAGAGACATCTCTAATAGCAGTACTATCCTTAAAAATAAGAAAATCAAATATAACCCTGTGGGCTAGTATTTTACATTTAGCAGGACTATATCTGTGTTTCCATCTATGGTTCTGATAGCAGCTGATATAATGGTTGGCACCACCACTATCTTATTGATATGTCTTCAAACCTTAGTAGTTCTGAAGACAAAACTTTATCTCATCATATTTGCTCACATCACACAAGTTGTATCCAGTGATTCAGAGAGATAAAAGTAAGTACAAATCTTCATTTTCTGTATACCTGTAATGGGAAGTCAAGTATCACCTCACCAGGTTCTTCTTCCCTTTCGTCTTCAAACTTGAAGCAAGGAAGGTGCCAGATGATAGATGTACTCGGGGATAATGATTCAATCAATTTACTCAAAATAGTACTAGATGGGAGCTAACTAGTTCTGTTGTATTTTCTGACTGTTCTCCATCAGCTAACAGAACACTTTTAAAGGGTTCAACAAGTTGTGTGTTTAGTGTTTTGCTTTCCCTTAGGCAATGTACTGTCATACGTATAGCATGCTACTGAACTTGACTGGACATTTACTATCAAGTTAATAATAAGGTGATTCTCTACGGTACATTTAACAGAATTAGTAGTTTAGAAATGCATATTGTTCACTATTAGCTTCTTGTGATCTACAACAAGTAACAGAAACTGCAGGCTTTTAGATCATGTCACTGCAAAACTAGATCACCTCTTTTCAATAAAATCTCTGAGAAGATCACAGACAAATAAATTACTAACTTCAATTCACTGACATCAGAAACAGAACAAGGATATGTTGAAATTGGGAGCAGTTAGCTAAACAGAAGTTAGGTGCCATGATACTGTGTAGACTTGAGGCACAACTCAAAGTGAAGGCCTAGGCTATAGACACAGTTTACTAATACTTTGTTCCACAAGCCTCCTTATTGTGGCAATATTTTCAAGAATCTAATTCACAAAATTCAGAATGTATATAGCTATCTGTTAGAATTACTGAACATTTTGAATACTTAATTTGATGTATACCTTGGTAAGATAGTAACAAATTGCAGAAACATTTACACTAGAAAAAATTAATGCCGATTTGAAAAATAACAATGGGTTTTTATTATTTCACTTAAATTTAATATTTCAAACCCTTACTAAACCTAATAATGATATAAAACAATAATGTCTTCAGAATAAAATAAAAATAAGGCAGGAATAAGACAAGTCTATTTGCATTCAGGGTTTATCCATACAAATATGCATTTTATGTAGATAAGCAGTCTTCAATCATTATATATTTGTGTCTAAAATGGCTGTCTCTGAAAAACTGTGCTTCCGCAGTCATTCTTGACTGTGAATAAAAATATGCTTCAGTTTTTCTCCATATGACTTTGCCTGATGTGCAAACATAAGGCGCAATTCAGCTGCTCGCTCCTCAGCTGTGAAGGGACTTTGCTGCCATTGCTGCAGGGAAAAATAAATTAGTTGCAAATTATATAGCTGTTAATAAACAGCCACAGCCAACTGCTAAAAGGCAATATTTTGGGGAAAAAAAAATCCTTTGAGAGTGTTTTTCCTATTGGATACAGACTATACAGGGCTACAAAGTACCTTTCAGCAAGTGACCACAGTAGTGGGTGTAAGAATGACCTCTGCACCATCGTGGGCTTCTGAAGGTAGAGAACTGGAGCAATGAGAGGATGCTCAGGCTGATTAAAAGTTTGTTACTCTTGAACTGCTCTTTAAAACGTCTCCGTATCTGGCTCTTGCAGACTGAATATCTTCTCTTCTGTCAGACCCTTCATTTGATGTTCCAAAACAGTAGGTCAAATTCCTTCATCAGAATGTTTTTTTAAAAGCCTCCTTTATTAATCCTGTCGTATTCTCATTGCATATGCATTTATACTAAAACATGAGGTGAAACCACCCTTTCTCAGATATGACCTAGTTCTTTATCCTTATTCCACTGACTGTGTCCCTTAACCCTGCTGTCAGTCACACAGGGTAAAACATGCTCTGATGCAAACTGCAAATAAAAATTAAATAAATAAAAGTCTTCATGACTGTATTGAAGAAATATCCAGATGTATTCTAATTACTTCCTGGCCTCATCCACAGTCTGCAAATCTCAGCAATGTGGCACAGGATTATTAAAATTCACATTGCCCTGCAATTATATATGTGGAATATAGAAATTATTATTCCCTTTCTCATTTTCTAAGACATACTGTACTGCTACATCTCTTATGTCTTAGCAAGCTGTCAGTTCCTGCCTCCTCTCTGCCAGGTTCTCTTAGCTGCTTGAGGGTGTCTCAAGCATGCATGACATCCTTTTCCACTTAGAAAACTGTCTAAACAAAATAGAATAAAACCTTTTTCATTGTCCTTAAAATACTCATTTGAATTCTGTTTTGTCTGTGTGACCTACACAGCTCTGAAAATGAGATTATCATTTTTGCACTAACTGGTATTAGCACCCTGGAGTCCATCTCACTGTATCAACCTGCTTCTTTTCCCTAGTAAATCTTACATAGCAATCATCATCTTATCCATACTTGAAAAGCACCTTATGCACAAGATGTGAAGTGTCATTGGCAGATTCTGCAAAAAACTAACAAGTTAATGAGAGAAGTTAGAGTTGGGAAAGGACTTTTAAAAAAAAAAGGAAAGCTGAAGCAAACAAAATATGAGAAAAGGCAAGGGGAGGAACTGAGTAAATATCTGATCAGTATGGGGAAACATTCTCCTCCATTTAACTTGTAAAGACCATATAGGGAGAACTGTGAGAATGCCTCGTGGGCTTCAGATTCCCCCCTTTATTACTTGTAACAGAGCTATTACTTGCTGGAACTTTTTGTCTCTGCTCCCAAAGACAACATTTCTGATCACAGCATCTACCAATTTACTTTCACCTGAGCAGAAATAAATTTTTCTCTTCTAGAAAGTTGATCTGAATACAACATAAAGGATGAAAAACTCCCTCAAACATTTCTGGATCAAGAAACTGGGGAAAGGAATAACCCAATTCAAGTTCCAGTTTTCCACTCCCACTTTGTTACAGCTTGCTGTTGCTTTCCTTTCCAAAGAAAGGTAATAGTCCTGGCATAAGAAACAGACTATAAAAAATGCATTCAACCCAAATGTCAGCTTCCTCAGTGCCAAATCCTCATTTAAGGAAACATGTGCATGCTGGACTAAATTTTACTATAGTTTAATGGGAGGAAATCTTCTTCTTAAGGCACACCAGTCAGACTTGAAGCAACCTTTTGCATTCACTGTGATGAACCTTGCTGTTCTGCCTTGGAAGCAAAGTTTACCTCCTGATTGGAAACAGATAGCTTGGAAGTGATCTCAGACTAACGCATTTCATCGTGCCTCACAACTAGAACTGAGGAACCCAAAATCTTCAGGATCTCTTCAGAGTAGATCTCTAGATTTAAGCAATACATATATAAAATCCTAAAGTTCCTAGCAGCAAAATCTAGAAGACTCTGATTTTCCAACTGGGAATATTTAGTATTATCACCTAAAAGCCAGTATTGACAAGGTGTTTGAGGAAAAACTCCTTCTAGGCTAGGTGGTCCCCTTTAATCTCATTTGCCAGTTACACTCTCACAGACAACTTATAAGTATCCCTTTTTGATAGGACATTGATGAGTTAGCTAATTCCAAATATATTTAACAACCCAGTGATAAAAACAGTTTTGAATTCCTTCCCTAGAAAATTCTGCATGTTGTACTTCTATCCAGCACACCTCCATGTAAGATGAAGGACCTAACAACCAGAATCAGAATGATTCTTTTAGAAAGAACATTTCTAACAAAGACCAATGTCCTGCAGTGTTCAAATAAATAAATATTTATGGGCTAGAGGGAGAAGGGAAAAGTGACAGACTGACACAGAGACTTACAGAATTGGTTAGGATATTCCTGTGAGAGTGTTCAGTTCAAATCCATGCTTCAATGAATATTTATTAATCTGTACAATTGGAACAATTTGGAAAACAATCGGTATTTGCTGCAGAATACCTTGCCTTTTAGTTAGGACATTTCTCCAGGCTTACTGTACCAAGGAACCAGAGTAAACAATTTCTTGCTCTCTTAGGATGCCATGACATAAAGATGTGATTTAAAGACAATACTACATGAGAGCAGACTTCTCAGCTCAGTTGCTCTGATGGAACTAAGTTATTATCTGTCTTTGAGTAAATGGCCATAGGTCATATTATTCTCTTCAGTATTTCGTCCTGTTTACCTTATGTTATTCAGCTTTCAAATTTCTGTTGTTTTTCTCCCGGGGAACTAATTGTCTCCAGACAAGATCATCTTATTGTAGATAAGGGCGACCACCCCAGGGCTGTAGTATTTTCAGTGTTAAAGTACCTAAATTATTTTCTAAATCTGACCCTACCTGATTACTAATCAGAGATTTGTCTTATTATTCAAAACAAAAAAAAGCAAAAATAGGTTTATGCTAGATATTCAGACAGCTTGTTGTATCCTATTGGAATCTTGCACCAATCCTAGCAGAATTACATCACTCTAGGAATTATTCACCAGAAAAAAAGTAAAATCAGTTTTCGATTCCAAGTAAATAGAGCATGCAGAGGTGCTGGTCAGGTTTTTCCATTCTTGTCTGCTTCAAGTTCTAGTGCTCTTGAGAAAGGAAAACTGGAAGGAAAACATGCCAAAACATACAGAATAACATTACATAAAGATATTGTCTATAGGTTAAAGACAGGAACATGCCTCCTTCACTCTTACTCTTATTCTGCAGGTTCATACATGCTTCATGTAACTACTAGATTCACAACCACACAGACATATCTTAGTTTTGTTTTTTAAAAGAATCAGATTTCTTTTTGCAATTCACTGCATTCATTATTTCCCTGCCACTATTACAGTGAAGGATCAGTGCCACCTACAGACAGGGATTACGATGGAACCCAACTCAATATGAACGAAAGTAAGTAAGCATCTCAAATTTTAAATCCGGGACTTTCTATTTAAAACAATCCCTCAGTAAAGACAAAGAGCTGACATCAAGATTCACAGAAATATTCAGATCTCTCTATCTGCTTATACTTACTGATCACAGGCATTTCCTCAAAAAGTCACTACAAAAGATGAATTCTGGATGCTGCATTTGGCTGTATCATATTTCCAAATGCACAACTGAATAAAGCAGACTACACTGCTGTCATCTCCTTTTCTGTGGATCTAGTTAATTTTGGTTCTTTGTTATCTGAGTCAGTTCAAAGGGGAAGAAGTCTTCCCCCTCAAATATGACTGCCAATTAGATTCTGGTTTAATGATCCAGATAAAATTGAAACCATCCCAGCTTCTCACCCCAGACTAAACTACATTAAACCAAACCTAAAACTTCAGAAGAGATAACAGGAATGGAGTTCATTAATCACGCTGGTTAAGTGTTGTCAGTGGCATGTTTTTTCTCCCCTTTGGAGAAAGAAAGGGAGGGGCAGAGACAACTCAATGATGTTATAGTCTAATCTCTTGAAACCCAAACCAGTTTGCCTGCCCTTCCTGCCCCCATACATGTATAAACACATGAACACATACATGTGCAAACTTGAGTTACTGTGGTGGAAAGGTATTAAATAGTTACATGTAAACAATTTTGTGTATGTGTGTGTATAATAGAGGTTAATCTAGCACCATTGATACAGCACAGAATTCATCTGTCTCGCCAAGAGACCCGTGGTCATTGTAGCACGAAGGCCTCAGTTCAGAGAGGAGTGGCTGCTGTATATGTGGAGAAACAAATGATGACTGCAGCCTTTGAAAGCCAGCATGTGACTAATTGCTGGTGTTGGATAGAAGAAACATAAAGTAACTAAGCTCATGAGAATAAAGAAATCAAGCCTTTTGTTTCTTCTTCTCCTGTACAGTTCCTTCATAACCATGTTACTAGTCTCTCAGAAACAAAGTTTTGGTACATGTTAAAGAGGGTTAGTAGTACTTGCTTACCTGACAGATACTAGATTAGGTTAAACTAGGTAAAGCCCCGAGACTCTCATAGGGAAAATTCATTTGGAGAAGTAGTTATTAACTATTAGTGCTGTATTGGCATATTGCAGGCAAACTCAGCAGCTTTGGGGATTTTAAACGAGGAGAATAGGAAGTCATTACTGACCTCTACTTTTAAATCTTACTTCAAACTTTGACCTTCAGTTTCATATAATAAGACAAATATTGTTTTATGAGTTGCCAAGGATTTCTCCCAAATTATTTATTGCCATCATTCATTTTACCCAGAAACAGTCTGAGTACAAAAAGAATGAAGAAAAACAGGCTCAAAGATCTGCAGTGTAGCACAGCAGACTGTTAAAAAAGTGATGAGATTCTGCTGCAGAAACCATGTTTTATGCACTTCCCTTTTATTTTTAATCTTCACTTTGAATAAAAAAAATAAATAATTAAGACAGAATGAAACTTTTTAAAAATTACATTATATTTTATACATCATAAAAGCTAAAATTTCTAGTAATTTTATTTTGCAAATCTTCTAATTTTTTCTCTCTGCCTTTTTAGAGAGGTGCTCAACTGATAATAGCTCCCATAATCTTAGAGAAACTTTCCCGTTCTGTTGATTCATGTTAGTTGCAGTTAGTTGCAAAATACATAAAATATAATTTGGCTACCTGAACTTCAATCAGCGTATCAGTATGTTGTATTTTATAATTAAGGTAGATGTTATATATACTTTCACAATTTAGTGAATTTAAAAACCAAATATTATTAAATATCCTTATATCCATCTCACATAACACAGTTAAAATAAGCTGAACTGTCTTGTACTTTATAACTGGATCAAATTGATTTGAAATAGCAATTTCCTGCAGCTCTGCAGAACTGATATAAATCAATCATTCCAGATGAATGAAACTCACAACCTGCTCATCTATCTTGCAGTATGGAAAAGTTCTTCATTTATTATCACCATTGTCTGCTTTTGAAATATGGACTCCAATTTTTCTACATTTCAGTGATACACTATTAGGAAAGAATTCCAGAACAAATCCCAGGTTCTTAAACTATATTTTAATTATGTAAGCAACCATATTATAACTAACTGCTTCTCAGTAGGGAGAAATGAGTTCCACTTACAACAAAGTTCTACATTCTAACTTTCCCTGCCAACACTTTACAAGGTTTGGACCAAACAGTCTCCTTTTTTCTTCTTTATAGTAGAAAAAGTAGTATTTAAATCAAAGAGGGATGATAGTATTTAAAGAGAAGTCATTATTTAGGTATGTTGGCTCAAAACACTAGAAATTGTAAGGATTGTTATTCAGGCCAAGTGTCACCATAGAATTCTGCATATAATATTTATTAATCCTGAGTACTTTTGCATTTTTTGAACAACATTTGTCATGGGAATGAGGGGGGTGAGTGGGGAAATGGCATACTTCAGAATTGAACTAAATCTAAACTAAATAATAAGCTTTATTTAAATGTTATATGCCAGAAACATTGCTAACACAAGAACCTTATTCAGCAGTTAGTGTTACATGAAGAAATTACTGCTAGATGTTTATTTTACCCATTAAAAAGGTTGTTAGTCATCTACTTTTTCATCTTCTGCATCACATTTACTTTCAATCCGACATCCTCATTTAGAATTACATCTGCAGTTAGAAACTCTTTTTATTCAAGTTTTAATTATGTTAAGGTTTAGAAGCAGGAGTTTAAGTCAGACTTTTGATTTTTTTTAATGGATATATTTATTATTTATAGATATTTCTATATCTCTTGTCACAGTAGATTCTGTATGCCAGAAATTCAGTCTGCATTGGATTCCATTCCTGCATTCCCTCCCAGATTCTGCAAATAAATTCCTTTTGAATGTTAATCTCTCATGAAGCTTTGTACATTTTTTTACAACAGTTTTACTAAAATAATTACCATTAATACAAAAAGAAGAAGGAAACATAGAAACTCAGTCCTGAAAAAAATTTCCTCTTTTTCAAGTGCAACAATTGTTGCAGGGATGTTGACTGGATGTGGCAAGGTTGATAGGAGTTACTGCCATGACTGGAGTCACACCCTGGCAGGTGCCTGTTAGAACAAGATGCCTCAGGCTACACCTAAGTTTGGAAGCAAGATGTGCCTGGGGCCATTCCTGGACAATCACAGTAGCAGGCAGAGAACAGCCTGGCATGTACAACTGAATGCTCTTAGTCCCCAAAACAAAGTGGCTGCCTACAAACTGCTGACTGGGAAGGATACCTGGTCAGGGCTATATCAGACCAGGTACCACTGGGTGCTTGATGGTGGGAGCCACAGGCATTGTGGGGACCCCAGACCAGCCGTGACATGGCAGAAGGTGCAGTGCCAGCAGAGGCTGGGCAAGATTCTCATCTGAAAAAAGACTCTGAGAGCCAGAATGTGCCATGGCCTCCCCACAGGGTGCCCAAGAGCATCTCACCATGGCCAGCAGTAGCCCCGAGTCCCACAGCCCATTTTCAGGGAGTAGGAGCTTACCATTGATACCCTGTTTCCCGGTGTGAATGAGTTTAGCCATGTAGACTGAAATCCAACTTGCCAAAGTGTTTTATCATGTCAATATTAGGCAAAAATTTATTTCAGGACAGACCCTTTCAATGCATAATGGGTCAGACTGTTCAATGCATAAATCTGTTCATCTGTAAAATAAGATGTTAATGATATTCTCTAATTAAAAAGACACCCAAGCTCTTAAAAAGGTTATATATCTCTAAAAGTCTTCAAAAACAGTTATCTTCACAACCGAGGAATCAGAAAATTGAGTAGCAAGTAGAAGTTAAGTTAAATCTTCACGAGCATTTGACAGGAAGGATGTAGGCATGGTAGATCTTGCCCTAGGACAAGGGGGTGGATTAAATAACAATGCAGATGACTTCTAATTCCTTAACACTATGTTAGGGAATGACAAGTTGCCCTGTCACTCTGCATATAGGCTAATCTCTATGCAGATGAGGGCATGTAATGGCCTAATCAGTTGATATTATCTGCATCCACATGTAAATATAGGTAGAAAACTTTATGCAAAAAATGTTAATGCAACAGCAGTTATTGACATTTTGAAAATATGACAAGTAGGCTCTGAATTTTTTATGAAATAAAGGGTCCTTTCCCTTTGACAAATATTTTTCTCAAGAACTTGTAGAGCCAAGCAAAATTTCAATAGATCATAAGGGTATAACATACTGCATATCTGTTGGGCAATGCGATCAATAATCTTCTAGGTATGTACCATCTGTGTCTAGGGCATTGAAAAGTTCTTTGAAAATTCAATTATTTGATTACAAAATATTTCTTTTTGCTGAATTCCTCAAAACTGCTTTCAGAATTAAATAGTACAAGCCTAGAAAATAGTCTGTGTCCCTGGACTGATATATAACAGATGTTGATTCCTCACAAAGCAGACAATGAGCACTCTGTAGGACAGCATTATAAATAGGAAAGAAGTCTGTCTCTTTTTTTAATATAACACAGATATAACCATTTTATCTTATATCCAGAAATACAATGAAAAACCCTATACAATCAGTCCAGAGAAAGAGTAAATGACCTTCAGTTTGTTTTTCTGTTACAAATGTCAGACTATTTTTAATGTCAATGTGTTATATTTTCTTTAATCAGTCAAAAAATTCTGCCAGAAATGTAGTTTCATATTATTATCTTTTGAACAGGCATTATACAAACATGAGCGAGTTGCAAATGCAAAATTGTCTTAACTGACCTGCATGTCATATGAGTTACCATAAATACAAACAAAAATCACCTGCACTTTGCCTCCATCTGCACTTTTTAAATGTCTCTAAGACATCAGGATTACTGAGAGATTTCCACCCTTAGAAGGCAGTGGGTATCTAATAATTCTAAAACTGATATTGGAGACAAGAATTTGGAAACAAATCAGTTTAATACTGTGCTCTGAAGTGCTCTGAAGTTGAAAATTAGTACAAATGTCAAATATCACTTTTTTTTAAAAAATAATTAAGATATTTGAGGAAATAAGACTTTGCAACCAACCACAGAGGAGGAAAGAACATCTTAATGTAGCTTATTTTACATACAAACTTCCAACATTTTGTGAGAGTATTAATAGACAATTTATTTTACTTTTAAAGTGCAGAATAAAACTGATGAAATTTTAATTCTGGAGTCACAGAACATTTCATTATAGCAAATATTAAAAGGACACCCTTACCTGTCCCTACAGTTTGTGTTCACATAACACATTCCTACAATGGACTCTACATTTTTGTAGATGATCTTGCAACATATTAGAGAGAAGAAAATAGATTGCATGGATTCTAGGGAAGGTCAGACAAACAATGTGAAGCAGTAGACAAGCTTTAATGTTTTCAAGCAATGCAAGATGAAAACTTTTGGAGGCACAGGCCATCTGGGAAGAGGAAAGAGGCAGATAATGGAAGGCACAAATACTTTTCTTGCTCTTTCCTTCATGGCCACCACTGAATGTGGAAGGTTGAGATAGAAAAAATCCTTCAAGTGAATAGAATTACATTTTTATTTTTTAATATGATGAAAGAGACAGAAATCTTGGTCTAACTACTAATCAGCCAACTACAACTAAGAGCCTTCATTTTGGGAAACCTCTATTAAAACTAAGAGCACAGAAAGAAAAAGGTATTTCCAACATTTCTTTCAAAGAGACTTTTTTAGGTATTTTGGCAATAATTACCTAAGGAAGATTATTTTTGCTTGATAATTTTTAGAAGTTGGGTCACAGCAGTGGAATTACTGCCATTTGCTTTAAGGCTAAACTATGAAAACAGAATGTGACTCAGGCAGAATATTCAAAAAAGAATCTTTAAAATATATTTGCAGATAATATATTACATGGAATTTAATAGATTTATATTCTGTATCTCAGTAAAAACACTATATTTACAGTATATACACAATATATAATATACACTCAGTGTATAATATACACTCAGTTCTCACTATGACAAAGGAAAATATTTGTTCTAACATTCATGCCTACAGTTTCCACTGAAGACAACTGATGTTCCGCACAATCTCTATCTGAATGGAAAAGCTATGAAATTATAAAAGTTAAAATATGTGAAGACATCAAATATTTACATGTGGAATTTTCACAGAATCACAGAAAATGCTGAGTTGGAAGGGACCCACAAGAATCATCGAATCCAACACTTGGGCCACAGGATCATCCCCAAGAGCTCTGTTTGCACCTGTAACATTCTATTCTTTGGTCAGTGTTTGTCTGGGTGCTTCTCTGGTCATACATTCTTTTATTGATATGTCACTATTCTGTAGGTTTTGGGATTTAACTGTTGCCATAAAGAAACACTTTTATATATATATATATATACATTCTTCCATGAACAAATTTTATTTAAAATCAGGCAAAAGTAGCCTGGTAAATCTGCCAGAGAACTTAGTAATGCCTTCATTTACACTCCTTAAAGTTTGTGAGAAAGCAAGAGAGGCATAGTAAAATTTTAATCAATTACTACAGCATGAAAGTCAAAAGGAAGATCTATTGCTCTTAACTAGAGCAATAGATGACTAACCTGTTTTCAGAGGACTTTTTAGAAGTGTATAACAAGACCTGATATTCTAATGTACATACTAAAGTATTTGTACTTCAAGATTCAAAAAACAGATTACTTGAATTTTTAAACTCTCATTTTCTTTAAAATGCAATTAAATAAATCATGACATTAGCTAAAACATTCCAGAATTTTTGTGAATGATTTTTAGAGACTATGAACACAACATTGTGTTGACATAGGTCAAATTAAGTAATGGCATCCAGTGGAAAAGCTATTTATTGTTCTTTAATATGCAGTACATGTGTGGAAGCAATTGTGAATTATTTGCAGACAGAAGGGTCTAGACACTTTTTTAAAAAATGAAGATTTTGAAATGAAAATATCATTACACATAAATCAGTTGTGACATCGTGACAATAATTTGACCACAAATCAATATAGTTGAAATGCCCTGACTCTTCTCTAAACACCATAATATTCCCAAATGCTTCTAATAGATCCTAAAATTATTTGGTTTGCTGTAGAATCTGCTTTACTATTGCATGGTACAGAACTACAGCAAAAACAATGAAGACCGCTGGTTCATTATTCATACAAAATGAACTTTTATTGCCTTTAGCAGTTCTGCCTTTATTAATTTTTTATTTCATCTCTAAAGTTCTCCCTCTGCCTCCGTGATGCAAATTTTAGAATATGTTTAATTCAGACTAATTGCAGATAACTAAAAATCTGTTCATCACATTGATATGGCTAATAATCAGCAGAGATACTATTATTAAGTCACATAAGATCAAGATGTGAAAATTTGTGACCTAAAAGCGTTGGCAGGTTATATCAGTAGTGTAAGACACAAGGATTTTTTATTTTTTTTTTAAGGCCTATATTAAGAAAAATTAAAGCCATTGGGTCTCTCACTCCAAGAAAAACATTGAGGCACTTGAATGTGTCCAAAGAAAGGGAACAAAAGTCATGAAGGGTAAGGAAGGGGCTGGAGCACAAGTCTTATGAGGAGCTGCTCAGGAAGCTGGGGTTGTTTAGCCAGGAGAAAAGGAGGCTCAGGACAGACTTTGTCACTCTACATCTACCTGAATCAAGGTTGTAGTGAGGTGTGTGCTGGTCTCTTCTTTCAGGTCACAAGCAACAACACGAAAACAAATGACCTCAAGTTTTGCCAGGGGAGTTTTAGATTGGATATTAGGAAAAATTTCTTAACAGAAAGGGTGGTCAAGCACAGGAACAGGCTGCCCAGGGAAGTGGCTGAGTCACCCTCTGGGGAGGTACTTAAAAGATGTGTAAAGGGGCACTTAAGGACATGGTTCAGTGGTGGACTTGACAGTAGGTTAATGGTTCAGCTCAATGGTCTTCTCCAAACTAAATGATTCTTTTCTATTCTATTTATTTCTGTGATTCTTTAAATTATTGATCTATACCTGCTTAATTAATCAGAAATTGCTAAATATAATGTTGGTCTAAGGAATTCCTACAGCATTTATTTCAATCCACAGGACCAAACATGAAGTCTCTATAAGAAGAGGTAAAAGACCGATGCAATCATATGTGATATAGAAGAGCAATTAGATATTGAAAAGTTATTGGACAGTAAGACCCTACTTTGTAGAGTTCCAGAAAGTTTCTACTTCCTTCCCTTCTGTTATAACATGAGGGAGCAGAGTTTCAGCAAGCAGTATTTTGTTAAACAGAGCTCTACCTTTCTATCAGTAGAAAATGTCCTATAATTAGCATAATGGGGGGAAGCTTATGCACAAATACCCAGGTCATATTCTCTGAAGTTTCTGGTGTCTTCCGTCTATTCTTTTAGAGTAGGTTCATTTTAATTCCAGTGGACTAAACTGAAGGAAGGCAGAGAGGATTCAAAGCTGTGTATGTTATGAAAATAATTAAGATAACACAGGATAAGTTACAGGTTTTGACAAGTTGGTCTGTTGTTAGCCAATGCACTGAGATCTTAGTAGTTGAAGCTTTGTCATTACCCCAAAATAGAAAGCCTTACACATCATAGAATATTCATGGTGTTAGGTTAGACAACAGCACAACCACTGAATTAAATCAACTCTTCTGTTTCCCAGAATTAGCAACAATATTGATGCAATATCCAGAGATCATTGTTAGAAATCTAGAAGTTGTTCATCGAAAGAGAGGTATAACAAAAATAGTTTCTTATTTAGTTCACACTTTTCCTGGCAAAACACAATCCCATTCCAGCACTTTGAATCTTCCCTGAATACTTGGGAATCTTTACAATACTAAGACAGTTTGTCCATTGTCTGTTTCCACCACGCCTAGATTCTGTGCAATTTAGACATGAATTAGTAGGTCAGAGATACATTTTTATTTAGGTTTCCTGGCTATCTTCCATGTGTTCCTAGAGTTATCAGCCCTATGGTTTTTCTCAATTTACCAGTCACTTGTTCCAGGGAATCATTATGTTCTACAGGACCACTTATTCTTCTCATGAAACTGTGTGTTACACTGGCATCTTTCCTAGAATTAATTTCACTTTTAGTTACATCTCCCTATGGCGTCAATATGTTTTTTCCTATCATTTTTAGAAGTTCTATTTTCTACTTCAGTGACTTCCTGTTCCTTTCTCATTCAGGAGACTGTACATTTTTAATGTATTGTAAAAGTTTTCTTTCATCTTGGTTTTCTCATCAGTTTAGAAAGATAGCCTAATTGGTTCTGTGCCTCCCTCCAAGAAAGTGAATGATCATAGTATAGATTTTAGGGTATCTATCTATACTGTTGATTTTTTTCCTGCTGTCCTACAATCTTTACAGTGAAGCGTAATAGCAAGACAACAATAAGCCTAGCTTCTTATCATGTTATAGAAATGGTATAGGTTTTAGAGTAGGTGAAGAAAGAAATACACTGGGAGGTCATACAAAAATATAGACACTACACCGTGAATTAGAAAGAAAAAAATGTAACATTGGTATCATAAAAAAATCCATTACAGTTTACTTTTAGAGAACTGTGAATCACTAATTGTCTGATTAATCCGATAAAAGGTCATGAGTACCTGTACAGATATATCAGTCCAAGCAGTCTTACTCAAAATTTTGTACATACTCTCACAAAGAACAGTAGTCCTTTTTTGGGCCAGGCCTTAGCGGAATCAAACGCTGTGTGCAGAAATGCATTCTTCCACTGCCTTTCTTTCACTAAAACCAACTTAAAATAGTGCGAACATTACCTCAGAAGACTGTTTGCAGAATTTTATCTTTATTAAAGAAAATAAAAACCAGAGTAAGATAGCCATTCACTTTTTTTCCTTAGTTCTTTTTATGGGACATAATTCAAATCAAGAAATTGGCCACCACTGCTAAATGTGTGTTTTATCCTTTATATAAGACCACCACAAGAACAATACTTTTTAAGATTTCCTGATAATTGCTTGCCATGGCACAAAGGGCCTAATATTCTTTGCCCTGAATTAATTCTTAATTCCAAAAATTTAAAGGAATATTAGTAATGAAATGCATTTGTAAATTCTCCAAACTGAGCTCTGTTCAGAGTAAAAGAACAATGTAATTGTGAGATACCAGGATAATGCTAGAGTACAGTCTAGCTGTGCCAAACAAAATATGCTGTTGCTGAAGAAACCTTTGTTTGAAGACAGACTATAAGCAAAGTCCATGCAGTAAATTAATAAAAAGAAATAAACCAAGAGATCTCTATACAAGGAAACCTTACGATGGCACATGACTTCAGACACAGAAACCCAGTCTTTCAGCTGTAGGAAGAGGACACTACCCAGAAAACCAACACTCAGAAGTGAGAATAATCAAATAAACATATAAGTCTGAACGTTCGTAATTTCATGGCCCAGATTCTTTTCTTTTTTGCAAGCAACTCAAAAGTATGTTCTGCAAGCTTTTTTGTATTTATGTATTTAGTGTTTTCTCTTTTTTTCAGTCAGTCCTCCCATCCTTAAGTCTCCTAGTTGGTCAGAGAAATCTTGAATTTCTCTATGTGTTTATATTGAATTAGATTAGTCAGCAAGTCTTTTTATCAGTCATGAAAATTTCTAGCAGACAAGGAAAGAAACAGCTGAAAGTGCAAATAAATTACAGTCCCCTAATCTCGGGAGATAGCACATTTCCAGGAAAAAGCACCAATGTAATTTGTTCTGCATACCCACAACAAAAATGTAAAAGCATAAATGAAAAGTCCTAAGCCAGATCAGTTAAAAAACATTTATAGATATGGGTTAGAGACAGGAATTGTTCAGAAACTGAGAAGTATTCAAATTGCAAAGCAAGTCATTTATATATGTCGATTGCTTGCCTAATGCATAATCTCGAAGTATGTACTTATAACTGTGTCCTCAGTGAAAAATTTGAAGTTGATATTAAAAATACATGGAGAGAAAAATTCTAACCAGCATTCTCAAATTAATGGGCTGTCAAAGGAAAAAATAGAAGTACAAGCAGAAGTCAAACATTTCTTTCAAAAATATATATAACTGCATTTTAGTTAATGTGAAGCAACACCAATTATTAGGAACATGTAAGGATATAGGTGTTAGAGAGACACTAGTGCTGCCATGTTTAATTTTTAAACACCTAGAAAATTAGGCACCCAGCAGTAATATTCAAAGCATTCAACCAGCTGATTTTAAACCACCATTGGGAAGTGAAGATTCAAAAAAAATTATTTCATCACCCATGTGTAATAAAGATATTAAATTTCTTCATGCTTTTCAAGCCTGAACTCTCTCCTAGGATTACTTTCCTAAACCAGAAATCCTTTCATCAGGAAAAAAGGTAGTTCTAGAAACATGTCTTTAGTATCTAAATAAGATGCCAATTACAACAGCATACATTTATAGGTAATAAGTCATATGACCTATTCCACTTGATTTGTAATTGTTATGACAATTTAACTACACAAATAGTCTTTGCCTTTTACTCCTCTTCCTTAATCCTTCTTTGGTCTTCCTCTCTTTATCCACTTAGAAGCTTACTGCTAATCCAAAATAAAACAGGAGACATGGAGAAGAGACACAGTCTTTATAAATAATGATGATGTTTTGTGTAACAGTAGCACTACAAATATAATACTCAGGCTGCTGAATTCTGCCTGTACTTCTCTACATCATGGTGAACAACTGCACAGTGTTTTGTCACTCTCCTTGGCACAAAGGGCAGGTTAGATTAGGTGTTAGGAAGAAACTCTTTACTGTGAGAGTGGTCAGACACAAAAAGTTGCCTAGATGTCCTATCCCTGGAAGGGAACTAGATGATATTAAGGTCCCTTCCAACCCAAAACATTCTATGATTTTATGATTCATAGCTTCCAAAAAGTGATAAGATGGCGCAAAATCAATTTTTAGAGTTGAGCAGCTATGTAGAATAAAAACTGCAAGTCAGTAGCACTGGGTGAAAGCCTGTACATGTATTGTATTTTTCCTCGTGGGACTAAAGTAAACTGCTTATATTACATGTCCATACCAGGTCTGAAATAAATAGCATGATGATCTTATTTTCATAGAATCATAGAATCAGACGGGCTGGAAAAGACCTCTGAGATCATTAAGTCCAACCTTTGATCCAATACCACCACAGTTACTAGACCATGGCACTAATTTTGATAATTAACATGTAGTTAATATAATAATGAAACTTCACTGTTTATTTTCCAAATCCAAAGAGGAGTACATTCAATACTGGATTTTTTTTAATTGGAAATTGTGTGGAAAAATTGTGTTTAGATTTCATTTTGATTATGCGTAATAGTCTAATTCTGAAAATATTTTTCATTCAGAAATGGATAAAAATATATCAGGAGGATACCAGGGAATTGAATCCTGGCTTGTTTTAAAATACATGCTACTGAACCATGTATCACTGTAGTTCATTAGTGTGACCAAGGAAGCAGTTTAATGACAGCCCAGGGGCTGTCCATACCCTTTGTAATTCTGCAGAAGCTGGTACTTGCCCCAAAAATGAATTGTGTTTGGATTTTGCACGCACTGACTGACAATAAATAATTAGTTTTCTTGATGTCTTTCAATCTAACATTTTTAGTGGGAGTTTTTTTCCAACCATGAATTCATGAGTATAGGAGATTAAAAGGGAAACTGTTCCCCTTGGTGCAGTCTTGAATATCACTGGGTCACTGTTGCTTCAACAATAGTATGAAAGAACACTGTGCTTCTGATTTATGAGCCTTATAAGTTCTACAGACCAAAGCCTGAACAAAAGCCTCCCTCATGTCATTTCCTAGGAAATGCTTACACAGCCACAGCTTTGCCAACACTCTGATAAGTATTATTACCATAACAATAGTTAATATCAGTGGGAGACATTGTCTGACCAGTGAAATTATCATGGGAGGAAAGCATCCCCAAAGTAAAGAACAATATTTTAACCCTACACTTTACAAATAAGAAACACTTGGATCTTATTTTTGTTACTGGTTATTTCCAAACAATTTCTTTTAAGAGAAGTGTAACAAATGTTTTTTGCTACTTACTTTATGGCTTGAAGACTTAAATATATGTATTTTGAGATCTAAAACTGAATGAGGCAATGTGAATTACATATAACAAAACCCAAATATATTCTATCAAATACAAGCATCTTTCTGCCCTTAATACTTGTGAACTTCTGTTGTGCACTGCCAAACAACTGTTGTCATCCACTCTGAATTAGACAGGGTATTTTATAAACTTTTGCCACTTTGGTTTCTACAGTGTGATTCTTATTTGAAGATGTGTTCATACACATACACACAACTGTTCCCAGCACCCCACACTCAAAGGCATAAAAAGCATAACGCAATACTTGAGGCAAATCAAAATCAAGGATGTACAAATAACTCACAAATAAACTATTTCTCAAAAAAGCTCTTCATGTTCCTTCCTAGTAAACAAATCTTATTGCAATCTATGACCTTCTTTAATTCCTTAAGTGTTTCTTAAGTTCCGACATACATAATGAAAAGTCAACACTAAAATATGTGAGGTATTGAATAAATTTAAAGTTAGAATTAATTACAATCCTCAAATTAAGGAGCATATGAAAGGAGTATATGACAAATAGAATAGTCATCCAAAACTTATGGTAGAGAGGGGAAGTGCTGTTTATAGCCCTCATCCAAAATTTAAAAAGCTCCACATATGCTGTTCTCTTGAATCTCTAGTGAGACCTCTAGTGAGACTTAATCCCATCTCTCTCTAACCAAGGTATCTGTTGTCTAGCTACTGTGAGCTGTAGATATTTGGGAAGCAACAGAGACACGGGGAACAACTTTTTCTTCCTATTAGAGTAGGACTTTTTTACAGAATAGACTTAAAATTTCTATAAGGTAGACCAGAAACATACATTTAGTCCAATACTTTAGAAATTTGGACAAATACCTGAGTTCTGGCCCTATGTCAAGGACTAGTTATGTGGTGTATGTTTATCAAGGAACTATAGAACATAAAATGTATAAACAGCCTCTGGAACAGGAATTGAAGCATAAAGTTTTGTATTCCATGTGATGGATTACATTGACTGGGATATAGTCAAGTGTCTTCTCTTTCCTGCTCCTAGTAAATATTGAAACCTAACACAAATTAGCACATTATCAAAGAAGCTAAGAGCTGACAGCAGACAGTTGATTGGGCCTTCCTTTGGGACCTTGAGGTAAATACCTACAGTTGAGTGCTGTAGCTAGTAGCAGTCTGTTGTCACTTACATAAAAAGACTAACTTCTGCTCCATTTTCTGCAAAACATAATTTGAAGACAATTTCAGAGAAATTCTGTGATTTCCAGACCTGTTTTAAGTATACTCACTTTCCTCAGAAAGTAAGTCCCTCAGAAAACTAGATGATGTAGGTCTGCAGAAATAGTTGCATATTTGATGCTGAACTAGAAGGGGAAAAGAACTCAAAATCCTTCATACAGCTGTGAGTCTTCACTCTGCATTAAGTATTTACCTTATTAAAAAAAGAAAAAAGTGCTTTGTACCTTATACAGGATTGTCATCTAACTAGCAAATGGTTTCCTGATGATTGTTCACCCTGAGGCTTTTCTACTTTCTGTAAAAGACTGAGCAGCAAATCCGTCACAGAGTAAGAAAATTATTGCTAGCATGGTCAGGGAACTGCAGGTTACTTTTCCTACTGTGAATAACTCAGTATCTAAAACCTAGGCACACACCTACTATGTAGTAGCAGTACTTTTTATTCTTCATTTTTAACCGCTTAATTACTCTTGTGGATTATACAGAAAGGAAATAACTTGACAAGATTTTAATTATGCCTTATATGTATTTATGAAGTAATTTCCTGATGAGTACCTGGCAGGAGCTGCCTATCTGACACCCAGATTTGAGGAGCTGACTAAACTTCAAATTTGGCTACAGTGAACTCAGGAACTTTTCAGGCTATCAGAGGGAATGCCAAACAACAGCATACCAAGTCCATTTCCACATCATCATCACCACCCCCAAAAAAACCAAAATACACAAAAAACTGAACACATCACCACCACCAATGGAAAAAAAACCAAAACCAAAACCAACCAACCAAACAAACAAACAAAAAAAACCAAACACAAACAAAACAAAAAATATAACAGACAGACACAAAAGCTCCAGATGTCTCCTTTCCCCTATGACACGTGCATTTCAAAATTTAGACCTCAGCAGACTCTGACATACATCCAAATAATAATTTGCCTTCATATCTTCCCAGTATTACCTTTTGAAGGGCCGTGACAGCTTTTCAGAGCCGATCCAAGACAGGTTTTTCAGTGAGGAAGATCGTCTGACCTCTTAACTAACCTTGCTATAGCCATTGTAATCAAGCAAGCCTCTCTATCCTGCAAAGTAGGTGTGGAAGAGGTTGGAAAGACTGAGAATCAGCACGGTTGATTCTTCTACTTAGCACATTTGCTCCAGGGCTGTATAGGATGCTCCATAGTGAGACTCCTGAAATAGCAGAATTACTTCCTCTGTGGGGTTTGCAAGGTGCAATGGGGTGGGGGTAGGCAAGTAGTTTGATCTCAGAGAATTGATTTGGTGTTCTTTTCCACCATATTAAGTTGAAAGAGCATTAATTCTGAAGGAGTTCAATTTTATTTAGATGGAATAAATTGTAACTTTGTTAACCAAATCACCCACGAAACACATAACCAAAGGCCCAAAGTGAAATTACTTGGACTGTGGCTAAATGAATAACAAACTAGAAAGAGGCCGTTTCCATGAGCACCATTCATATACTTCACAAATCCTTTACTTCAGCACTGTCAAAATACAATAGGATAATATTTTAGAGGCATAATCCTTTGCCCTGGGTATTCAGTGACATGTCAAAGTCAGAAACCACTTTGGAAGGTAGGCCAGGCCACACAATTTGTAGCCAGTCTGTCTAAATGGATAAGCATTATTTTAATAGTAAACAATAAGCAAACTGAAATACTGGCAGTAATACTTCCTGAAGGACAATGACAATTACAGCTCACTGTCCTCTAGTAGGGATTAGTTTCACAGCTTTGAGGAATTTCTGATATACATGAGTAATATGTCTCCAAAGAGTAAAGCTGGCTATGATAGCAGGATGGAAGTTAGCATTAGAAATCCCAGGAAAGAATAAATTCAAGTAAGCCAATTTTTTGGCACACAGAGACAGATTGAGTAAAGGTTTGCACAGTATCAGTTTCTTTCCTAAGTCAACAGGAAAGTAAGGACATGTGACTTCAAAGTAGGGTCTTGAAAGAAATTATGTTGAGCAATTTGATATATTTCTTGCAGCACAACTCTAACATGGTTTGAGTCACTAACTGTGACCCAGTAAAAAGAAAACTCTTCCTTCAGAACCAAGAAGAGACTTACTATTATAAAATCCTGTGGTTTCTGAGCAAAACCACTTTAACTCTCTACAGAATACTAGGATGTAAGATATCAATGTCTCTTTGTTAAAGCCAAAAATGTAATAAGTATACAAAAATACAATAGCTGCTAGCATTCGGTCCCAGCTCACACAATCACAGAAACACAGAATATGCTGTGTTGGAAGGTACCCAGAAGGATCACTGAGTCCAACTCCTGACCCTGCACAGGACCCTCCTCAAGAGTCACACCATGTTCCTGAGAGTAACTCCTTGAACTCTGTCAGGTTTGGAGCTGTGACCGCTGCACTGGGGAGCCTGTTCCAGTGCCCAACCAGCCTCTGGGAGAACTTTTTTCTGATATCCAACCTAAACCTTCCCTGACACAACTTCAGGCCATTCACTCAGGTCCTCTCACTGGGCACCATAGAGAAGAGATCAGTGCCTCCTCCTCCCCTTCCCCTCATGAGGAAGTTGTAGAGTGCAATGAGGTCTCCCCTCAGTCTCCTTTTGTCCAGGCTGAACAGACTGAGTGATTTCAACCACTCCTCATACGGCTTCCCCCTAAGGCAAGTGATTCTTTAAAGACAGCAAAATCCAATGTAAATTCACAGTTGTGCTATGCTTTGTAATGCCATGTTCCTGTAACTGGAAATGTTAAAATATTTCTAGAAAAAAAGTGCTTAATATTTGTTTACAGCTGTCAGCTGATGTAATAACACCTGCTATTACAAAAAGCATCACTTCTATACTTTCTTTCTATTTATTCCGCTCTTTCAGATTCCAGAAAATTCTGATCTTTCAATGTCCTTTCACCATATGCAAGGTCCTTATGGGGGGAAACCAGCCTGCATGATTTAATAGAGTTCACCTATAAACCTTCGAAAACCTCATTGTTGCAAATGATGTCAACAGGCTCGTGTATTACCATTGACACAAGAGTCAGCGTGCAACAAAGATTTCACATTAGATAACCACAGTACAAAGCACACGATGTTTTTTCCATTCTGGATGCTCAGTTGAAGCACATTGGCTTAACTTGACTGGTGCCACTGAAACTTGCTAATTTACATACCAATTTAGGCTCTTCTGACTGTTGCTTAGAAACTCATAGGGTTATTGCTGGTTCTTTTGACACAAAACTTCCCCATGCCTAGCAGCTGGGTGAAGATATTTTTTAAAATAAGGGAAGTCACCAATATTCCATCTGTTATCAGCCAGGACATAATTAGAGGGGGGTTGTTCCTTTTTTTCCAATGTGAAATTAAATACTCTTGAAGTGGAGAGAAATTGAGAGTTCTGATTAGGGACTTGAGTCGAGTTAGAAGAGCACATAATTTACTCACCATACATGAAAAAAACTGATGAGTAGTCTTGGTACTGTCTCAACAATACTGAGCACAAGAATTTTCTTTCCATGTATGTGCTGTAGCAAAAGCAGTGTTAACAAAACATTATGGATAATAACTATTACAATAATGGGATATCAAGTTGTGGAGTATCATTTATCCTAAAGTTAAAAAAATATTTTTCTTCTTTTTTTTTCCTTTAAGGAAGAAAACTGAAAGTTTAATTTACATAAATTTTTCTCATTATATACCATGTGCACTTGTTCAACAGCCCATGTACCACCCTCACATTTGGTTGCTAAGTAAAATATATGCAGAATCATAGCTAGTAAACATTTTATTGCAAAAACACTTGGTTCAAACATCCAACTCCTTGCATATTTTTAAAAAAATTAATTTTATACTTTTTATTCTGTCTTAGGGAACAATATTTAACATAACAATGTCCATGGATGTTTTGGCTTAGATTTGAATTCAACTGTCCTGTACTTATTTAGGAAGTTAATGGGATCATATCAACTTTTCTTATGATCTCAGATGCATGTTAATCTTCCTCTGAAATAGGCAGGGCATTATGAAAGCCTGATTGTAGGACCGAAATTGTTATTATTACTATTAAGATGCACTGCAGATCTGCTGCATTCTGGGAATGCTGTAAAAACCCTCTGCATTTTCCAGAAGAAACAAATGTCTGCAGCTGATGGGATTACCTTTCCTGTAGGCTCACTATGGCATTTTTAACTTCATTTAAATTCTGTCTTACAAACTGCTTTCATGGATCTATCTGTATGTTCTTGGACACCATTTGTTTTGTTACTTTTTTTTGTAACATCAGTTCATGCATATATTTATGCATGTTTGAATTAATAATCCACAACAACAGGAAATTTCCAGAAATTTCCTCATATATGATGAGACATGTCTGATAAGGGAATGACTGCAGAGATTGCATCTCTCTCTTGCACGGAAACACAAGCGAGAACGAAGCAGAAGTACTCTGTATTTTATTTCTTCAGTTGCAGATCACAAATGAAATCCATGTCCTAGCTCTCCAATTGACCAAGGAAGGTACCTATGCAGAGAGATGAGTTATTCACATTGAAAAAATGATAAAACATATGAATATTTCATTCACAGTCAAGCAAATTCTTAAGTGTATCTGCTTCAACCTTGAGAGGTACTTTGCTGAAGTACTCTCAGGTATGTAGCATAGAAAATGTTCACCTTAACTAATTTTTGCTATTTCATGTGTTATTTTAAAGAGTCTTTCAAATCTCATTAAGCTCTTTGTTAATTCATGAATGCCTGTTGTCCTAGTTAGAACAGCTGGGACCAGTTCATCACTGTGTGGGTGTAACCCAAACTGTGTATTCTACACCCTCTATGCCATTTTCCAGAAGCTATAAACCATCTGCAGCAGCTGCCCAGAGCACACCTGACTCCTCAGGTATGAGCTGGGTATGAAGAGGCCTGTGAGATAAGAAGNAAGGTCACACCCAGCCTGTGAGAAAAGAAGATGTTCTTGTCCCCACACCCAGCACACCCATTCACTCATTGTGGAACTCCTCATCCTGGGAAAGTGGCTGGACATTCCTGTCTGAACCTGAGGATATATAATCTTGGGGTATTGGGACTTCTGGTACCACTCATGGGATCCAGAGGAGGACCAGAGCCTCGATCGGACTGGGACCACCGCTCTCAACTCGACTGCAACCACTGCTCTCAATCAGACTGTGACCACCACTTCCAACCAGACTGCAACCACCACTTCCAACCAGACTGCAACCATCACTGGCATCAACAGGTTTTCTCCCCTCTTTTTACATTTGGACTCAGAGGGGCCCCCATGAGGTTCAACGCAGGGGCTGACGAACACCATTCTGTTCGTGCCCCAGGGTGCTGAGTTTTCTGTGGGTTAAAACCAATTGTTCACCTGTAAAATTTTATTTATTCATCATGGCTTGGCTTCGTGAACAAAGATTTCGAAGGGCTCTACCCGCGCTTGCTGCAGGCTCGCTGATGGCTGAAAAGGCCAATGCGCGACAGACAAGNTATTTATTATATTATTGTTATTAAATTGCCATTCTGACTTTTAATCTCCTTTGAGTTGGGTTTATTTCTCCTGCCAGTTTACCTTTAAACCAGCACACTGTTTATAAAGAACATGAATAGTCAACATGGATTCATCAAAAGGAAATCATTCTTGACCAACTTGATTGCCTTCTATGATGGGTCAACTGGATGGATAGATGAGGGGAGAGCAGTGGATATTGTCTACATGGACTTCAGCACAGCTTTTGAAACTGTTTCTCATATCTTCACAGGCAAGCTCAAAAAGTGTGGGCTAGAGGAGGTGGATTGAGAACTGTCTGAATGACTGGTCTCAGAGGGTTGTGATCAGTGGCCCAGAGTCTCATTAGAACACTGACGTCTGACATGTATCTGTCATTCACTCAGTTGGACTATTGGAAAACTGTCATATATTCTGGAGATGGTTTCTGAAGATCTCTACAAATCTGCTAACAGTTTTTGCAGACATTGCAAGTTTTCATAGCAGGACCTGCTGCCTGTCAATGGGAGACAGTCTTGTGCATTTCTGGCCTCCTTTGTACCTCATAGAGCAAATCATAAAGCAAAAGTCAAGAGCAAGGAGACAACATGGTACAGAACAACCCCACCATTCAGCCAGTTCCAGACTACTCTGCAGTGTTATTATATGCAAAGCAAGCTATGTTTGAGATCAGTTGCATGAAATGAGTTGCAGAAATGAAGTTTCACTCTGTTAACATGAATTGGGGAGTGACCTGTAGGCCACTCCAGTGTACAGGCATATAGGGCCCACCTTGCATGAAGGGAATATCCTATACTTGAGTAATTAAGTTTGCAGCTTAATGCTCCGTATAGTATGACATAAACCGCATGTAACTTGGTCAAGAACTTAGCTTGGCAATATTAAGCCAGCAGGATGATGAGACAAACAACATTAAAATGCAGGCCACATCCTCACCCCCACACTTATCAGTCTTCACCTTAACTTCTTCCCTTCATTGTGAAAAATCAAGTTTGCAAATCTCTATCTTGATAGTATCTAATTTTCAGGTCTATTATTCCTACCATCGCACTGGGGCATTGCTGAAACTTCAAATGTTTTCTTGGCTCCATTTTGGAGCAAGAAAACTTGAGGATAATTAATAAGGACAGTACTGATTGGAAACTGCCAATCAGAGACATCAGTTAGGCAAAAAAAATTTCTCTCTTCTGATATTTTCAGATGCTAGATAATTCAGGATCATTTTTCATTAGCTGAACTTTAAGATGTCATTTGAGTTTTTAGAAGGCCCAGTCTCATTACTTCAGATTGTATGGAAGACTTGTTTTGTATCACTGAAGGTCAACCGACAACACTAAAGTGTTGGTGAAAGAGAAATCATTACATGTAACATTATTGATCAATGTGTAATTATCCCATTAAAATTTTTGAAGTTACCAATAATTGTTTTTCTCTAATAAAAATATTTTACTAGGTGAGTGTGCATTTGATGTCATATTGCTTAAGAGAAATTTACAACCTTCTTGTTCTGTTTTGGGGGTTTTTTTAATCAGACAAACATGATACCTCAGATTATCCAATATTTCCATCTTTTAACATAACTTGCAATTAGTTCATAAGAATCAAAATGTGAGTATTCATTTTAATACTTAGCTTAGGAGTCTCTTCTTGCTATCAGCCATGAAAGAGGCTAACCAAGAAATGGTTAAACATCACCTTTGACATTTTAAGGTCACCATAATCAACATTCATTCTCCCTGTCCTTCCATTTCAGGTACTAGAAACAAACTATGTTTTCTTCAGTTATGAGACCCCTGGACTATGATTTTGTCAAATATAATCTCTGTTTTCTTTCTCTCATTTTTAAGAAAACATCTGGGAAAAGTTACTGAGCCTTTCTTGCTACCCTATGTCCTTGAACATAATCCTAATTGTTCAGAAAGATAAAACATAATAAAATTATCTTTATCTCTTTAACTGCTTATGTATGCAGCTGGAGAACATATCATGTTTTATTGGTCCAGTAATATAGATTGAGGACCCGATGGGAAAGTACAGTCTGTAAAGGCATCAAAGGCATGTGTCCCATCAAAGTTTGATTTCCATGCAAAAGTTGTGAGACTGGCACCTAGGTGGAGCTCCTCCCTGATAAGAAATTGAGACATGGGCAAGATATGCAACATAGAAATGCTCAAAAGATCTCCAAAAGTGGATGCGATGCTCTGTGGATCCTCATTCTTCTTGAAAGTATCTTATCCTATCCTTTCTTTTTGTTTCCAAATATTGCAATATTTTCCCAAAACTTCTTGCTTAACTTTTAGTTTAGGAGGGAGAAATTTATTTAATTAAATTCATTGATATTCCTCAGTACCATGAGTTTTATGAAGAAGAATTGTTACAACCATTATAGCTCTACATATATATCAGCTGAACCAGTAAGTGAATGCTCTTCAGGAATAGCTAATCTTTTTAATCATAGGTCTGTTACTGCTCACTCTGAGGGCACAACAGTGCTAGCAATGACTTTTAGCTAGCATGCTTTTAAAGAGTATTAGTGTGCTATCTGAATCTTAGGTCTACTTTTTCCTTATTACTTGAAATCTGGTACATCGTGGAGTATTATTTAATTCAGTCATTTTACTCATTCAGCAATCAAGTGATGGTGAAGAAAGGAATGGAAGCAGGGGAGTTTCTAAAGGGAAGTAGCTGCTAATGACAGGAAAAGACCTATGTCACTCTTAACCCAGACACATTTCAAAATTCAGTCTTTCAGGAAGGAAAAAGCTCTGAATGCCTTTTTAAATAAAAGATTTATATAAAATGTAAATATACATGTTTGATACACATCATTCCCAACAAAGAAATTTATGGGTAAATATCAGTGGGATTTTTTGAGGAGAACTGAGGAATTCTGTCAGGGAACTATTTATTATGTCAGACAGGCACCACAGACACAATGTTCTGTAACTCAAGAGGGGAACTTGTAACATCTTTTTCAAAGGGTTTTCTAAGATTAATGTTCTTATCAATATTGTTTATTTTTTCATAATATTTCTAATGTACCCAGGAAATGCTACTACCTTTCGTAATGCTGAGATGTTTCAGTAGGGTTTTCTTCCACCTGTCCTTAAACCTTACCATCTCCTCACAAAAAACTGTGCAGCGTACATAGGTTTAGGGAAGTTGACATTGTCTAGATTCTCTGAGAAAGAGGAGGTTGAAAGTGGAAAACCACACTTCTTTTCAAGGTAAGACACAATCCTTCCCCCACCTTAGGGTATCCTTGTTTTGATATCATACAGTTATATACAATGAGTGGAAGTAGAATCCACCTCTCTCTCTCATAGATGGCAAAAGAGAATGAAGCATTTATTTTCAAGAAACTTTCTACCTCCTCTAGTCAGCTAGAATCATTGTAATATTGTAACATTGGATATCATGCTAAAATGACATAAAGAAGAAACAATGAATACTCTTAACTTCCAAAGGATGTTTTTGCCTGCGTTTGTTCTGTTTTTAATCAATCAGAACCATTGCATCCTGAAATTTTCAGAAGTAAAAATAGATTTACTCCATTTTCCTGGTTTGATGGGCTAAGAGACCTCTCAAACCCACCCAAGCAAGTAAACACTATTAGAACATAAACTAAAAGGCTTTGTGTTATATTAATAGTTTTTGCATCAATATTCATCTACTGTCAACTTTTAAATTCTTGGAAATGCTTTTAAATGACAGCCTAAAATATACAGGCAGCATCAATCAGTCAAGCTTTATTGCATCTCATTTTGTAATATACATTAATAATATAATAATATACTTATTATAATATACAATAGGAAAACAGGGGAATGGAAGTATGCAACCCAAATACAAACTGTAATGCCTACCAAAACACAGGAAAAGATACATTGATTTATAGTATGAGGTTAGCACAGCAAATGCTCTATAGCAGCACTGCTAAAAACACTCTAGCTTCATATTGCTATCCTCTCTCTAGACCTGTATCACACTCTTACCTCTCAGGAATTTATGTTTACTTAAACTTTTAAGTTCTCATAACTGGGCTAATGCCAAAATGGAGTTTTTCTCTCCTCTCAGCAAATTGCTAAGTAAAGTATTTATTTCCTAGCAATCTGTTTTAATACTAGAACTGGATTCAATTCTCCTTTCCTATAGAAAAGAAAATACTCATATTTCTACTTCCCCTGCTTTTATAGAGATGCTTCCTTTAACTGGCAGTCTTTGCTTTTATGTTGCAGATGAATGATGAGAAAGAGGGAGGAGCAGATGAAGAGGCTCTTTCTACCTTTAAGCAGCCATGACTATATTATTTTTTTATTTTACTTCAGTTTCTGTCTTTGATCCTCTATCCTCAGTTCTAAAGTCAAAGTACACTCCTGTCACTGACTTCTTTTCCTTTGACTATGAGCACAGCAGATCTGATCCTCACGTTTTCTTGTGCTAAGAACCCCAAAATTCATTCTGACGTGCCTGTGCCTGGATCTTCCTTAGCAGACTTTGGTAGCAAGAGTTAGCAGAAAGACTCTTCTCTATCTAGATTTTCCCTCATCTCTCTCTTAGACTATATTACCTAACAAAGGAAGGTAAAACCAGGACTTTTTAAATCATCTTATATAGAAGCTAACCATTTTACATCAAAGAATAAACTAATCACTTACGGCTTTGTGTACTGGAAAGATTAAATGTGGAGCCATAGGTTTGGTCTTTCTGTTGTCTCACAAAGTATAAATGAACTCAACCATACTGAGAGCAGAACTAAGCCTGGATAAGCTTTTACAAAGAAGTCACATTTTAGTCATAACACAAATCAATGTATACCATTTCTGCAAACAAGGCATTTAAATTCATGCAGCAGTTTCTAAACTGCTATAATTCTTATGGCTCTTATAGATTTACTGAGATTTTACACATGCTCCAAACCCACATCAAAGATTCTTAAATATCAACATCCCCTTTGTTTTGCTTAAAAGTAAAGCAAACATCATAGTCAGAAGAGCTTCTTCCTGCAACAAATCACACTTCCCTGAGATGAGCCATTTCCCCTTTTCTGCCCAATTGAGTTGCATTTTGACTGCCCTGTCTAGGTGTGCAAGCACATGCATGCACATAGATACACTTCGGAGATTAGTCCATTTTCTATCGCCTGACGTAGTGATTGCAACATTAGTTATTTAAGCACTTGATCCATACTACAGTTCCCAGTGACGTTAGTAAACTGGTGATGTTGGACCAGTCCCTGTACCTTATCAGCAATCTAAAAAGGAAAAGGTATCACAAAACACTATTTCTACTTAAATTCTGTGATTGCTGGAACCTATTAAAATCAGTATGTTGCTGAAGTAATGAACTGTATGTAATGCCCCTGAAATGTAATAAAATACTGTTTGGGTTTGGTTTAGGTTTTTTTTACATTCTAGAGTACTCTAAAAGTATTTTCAATTTTTATTTTTCATTATTTTCTTCTCTATTTTGTAATAAGCAGAAGGCATAATACACACAGGAGTTTAGAAAAAGACTATAAACATCCTGAAATTTTCCTATTGGATTTTAAATCACTGTATTCTTAGAGCAAGTGTTGTAAACTGCACCCCCCACAATCAACATCAGTCTTATTGAGCATTTGGGGCTAAGATCTGAATTTTGCATACTGAGAAAAGTACATTAGGATTTGAATTAGGAGCCAAACCCATCTTCAGGATTTGTTCTTTTAAGTCTTATAGCCTTGCTTTCAGTGATGTTAGAGTATTTATTCACACCTGCTGCCTAAACATCGTCCAAACAAGCTCAGAAACTGCAGTGCTGCAAGCCTGAGCTGCTTCCTCTTGCCTCCCCACTGCAGCACAGACAGGTTCAATGAGAGCCAAGACAACAAGGCAACGCCATTTCCAAGGAGAAGTTTCTCTTATCTGAATCAGAGAATTAAACAGGTTACACCTTACTGTATAGACATGTTCATTGTTGAAGTAATTTTTTTTTTTCAAGGATGACACTAGAAAAATATATCCCATAAGCAGCTCTTTTAAGTAAATAGCCTTGGACTAACTTTTGTTAGAAGTTATCAGCTACAGTAGCTTGTTTAAAGGCTTTATAGTCTAATGATGACTTTGAAGTAGTCTTAGGCTGCAGCTGTAGAAGATGAACAATTGGAATGCAGGTGATAGATGCAGTTCTTGGCTGCATTACAGGTTTTTCAACTCAATCAAGATTCAGCCCTCAAATTACAGGTTTTTCAACTCAAGTGAGATTCAGCTCTGTTACACATCTCAGGTTGTGTTGCATCAAAGCTTTGTTTCCCTCTTCTTTTCTACTTCTGACATGCTCATATGCTCCTGTCAGTCATTTGGCATTTATTTTGTATTGACATCTACATTTAGAAGTTTAAAATTTCTTGCACCTCTTAGGTGACCCTGCACCCGTGCTCAGCTCACAAAACTCTGACAGCCTTCACAACTCAGATTTGCATTCAAGCCTTTCCATAGTCTTTATCCTACTTTCAGGATATTTACATTCCTCCACTGCTGTCCTTAAATTCCTCATTTTTTGTTATATGTGAATTATAATTACCGTAGCCTACCAGATTAGAGCTGCCATTCCTGAAGCAGAGAGGAGGCTTGAACACCAGATGAAAGCACTGATTCCTTCAGGTTTTGGTTGATAGATTAGTAAAGTGTAAGAGACAAGATTTAACAAGTGCAGGATTTTTCCAGATGAGAGTAACATGGAATGGCTGTATGGATAGGGGTGGCCGGCAAAAGGTGTAAGTGATTATGACTATCAGCAAGGTTATAGATAGTTTGGGGGCTTAGATAAGAAGCAAAAGTGATTTCAGATTTCAGTGGGGGCAGGACTGGAACAGGGAATATGACAGCACTGTGGATTTCTATCCACAAGTGTAGTAAAAGATGAGAGAGACGCCTCTGAGGCAAGCCATACACTACTGAAATATGTCACCCTACACGTTCTGGCAGAAATACAAAAACCTTCTACCAGCTCGAGCTTCCTAGACTTCACCTATGAACAGTGACATCTTTTCTGTGATGCACTCCTTGCTGGATATGTAAAGAGCTTCACATACTTCAACTTTTAGGTAAAAAAGGCTCTAAGCATTCTTTTTGTCTCAGTCCAGGATGAGTCTATGACTCGGTCTGGGTTATTTAGATGACATACGGCTTCGTCTCCTGGCCAATCACTCTCACTAGATGGCTATTCCATCCTCTCTTGCCTAAGAGATAAGACGAACACAACTCTAGTCAGAAGGACATATGAAGACTGAATGAAGTTCAAGAAAAAAAAGGATTTATTACAAAAGAAATGTACAACATGTAAAGAATGATGGAGTGCACAGTTGAGATCCAAGAATATCAGGATGCTTGTTGACTATCTTGTTGTGGTGTGGCAGTGTCGTGGAAGTTGGTGGTTTTTTTCTACCAACTTTTTCACACCAATACACTAAGAGTTCAGAGGAAGATGTACAGGCACAGTTATCATATGGCTTGGTTCCAACTTTTATGACCGCACTTATAGTCACAAAGTCCTGGATCAGAGTACGAGTTCTCTGGAATGTTCTCTGTCTATGGCTCAGTACAGGCTGCCTGGCAAAGCAACTACAAAAAGCAGGTGCAGAAGGTGCTCTTCTACTCTGTTCTTGAGGAACAGTTTCTGTTCCTTCTACTCTGTTCTTGAGGAAAAAGTTTCTTGTTTACCTACTGGATTCAAAGACAGAGATGGCTTTTAGTGAGATTTTACTTTTCAGGCTCCTTGACCTACCAAAGAACTGTGGTAACAAACCATCTGAGTACTTGATTTCTTGCACATATAATGGGGCTGGGTCACCTTCTGCAGTATCTCCTCCACTCTCCTCCCCTAGCGCATTTCTTAATTGATATCTCTGAACCAGCTTCTGCTGACCCTGAACATCAGCTTGAATCCAGGCTCAGGCACAGATCAGTTGCAGAATGCAAGGATCAGGAATGTCTGACAGAAGTCAGGAATGGGAAAGCTGTAGTCACTCACTAAGATTGTTTTCGTATTTAAATTTGAACTTGTTTTCAGTTCTAACCTCTTCTTGGTGGCTTGGACATGTTTCTGACCCTCATCATTCACAAGCAGAGAGTGCAGAATTTATGAACACAGTAGGGGATGACCTACCCGTTTCCTCCAACGTCAGTTCTGGAACAACAAAAAAGATCAGAGTGCATAGTTAGTGTGACATGTTATTAATAGAGGGCTCACACCCACGCTGTGACATGCAGTGGGACATAAAGCAACATCTCCTTGCTGGTAGTGCCAGTTCTTTTCTTTCTGTTCTGAGCAATCCTGTTGATCCCTGGGCCTTGCAATATTTCTTTAGAAGTGACGGTGTTGGGTTGACTCTGGGGTCTTTTTACAAAAGAGTTTTGACAGCTATGACGAAGGGTGGATCTGAATGCAGAAGCAGGTGAAAGGTGGAGGGTGAGGGAAGGGTAATGATTTGTAGGTGTTCTGTGAATACCCTGCAGGCAGAAGGATGCCTAAATAACAGATCAGCCTAAAAGAATTGACAGATTTCCATAAGAGTTGGGCTCTTTATCTTTGTTGTGTTGAAATTCTCAGCTGTAAAATGGGGAGAATTATATTTTCTCCCTTTCACATGTTTTCTTAATAAATAGAATTGTTCTTCATCTCTGCGACCTCCTTGACATTTCCATAGCAACACACAACCCACATAAGTATCTGTAAATATTTCTTTCAAAAAGCACATAGAGAAGGAAACTACTATTTCTGTGAAAACAGTAAGATTTAAAATATATATATGTATGTGTATATATATATATATCCTTATTTCCAGAACTGCATTTCTCCAGGTTCAATAACTCAGTTTGAAAAACAAAATCCAACTGAACTGTGCTCTCCTCTTACTATAAAGATCAAGCCTGTGCTCTTTATGAGCAAACATGCTTAGCTTGTTCATTATCAGCAAGCTGATTTTAAGATTACTGAATGTTTTGTGGTGCAAGTGTACTACATGTTAAGTATTTGTAAATATACCTAACATTTGTAAATATACCTGTACATACCTAACACTAGTAAATAGTGCAAGTCCCATAAGAAGCACTACAAAGCACAGGTAATGTCATTAAAACAGTTGAGTTTTGTTGGCACAGTGCGAGTATGTGAAAGCTGAACCAGTCCACTCTGTTGTTCCCTATTTACAGTGATGGCTGATGAAATACTTTGATTTGAAACCACAATATTTTGATATGTGGCATGTAATCACAAACCTGAATCTCAATTCCATTTTTAACAAAACTACAGAAAACTTTCCCTGATTTAATCCCCTGCTCCCATACTTCCTCCCCCACTTAGTTAGCAGTAAAGTATCTAAGCATTGTATCTAAGCTACAAAATTTTGATGCAATGGTAAAATAACTTTAAGTTATTGCGTAATTATTACAGACTGATGTACAACATCCACAAGGTAACATAGACCACAATATTCCACGAGCTGTCATAGGAGATATCTGAGACCTTATTATTTCTTCATGAGGCCCATTGGTTACAGCAGCTTGTCAGGAAGATGATGTGAGACTACCCTAGTGTTCCGTGTTGCTATATATACCTGACATCCCAAAGAAATACCCCAGCTGCAACATTTCCCACTGCATATGCACGTAATTAAGAGCACTTCTACCACTTAAGAGTGAACTGAGAGCATTTTTGGTTGTTTTATATCTTTTTCTTTGTATGTCAGTTCAAACAAACATGCATTATGTGAAAACTGAGATTAAAGACTCTAGTTCTGGATATGATAAAGGTGGCTTTTATTGTCCCAGAAAGGCCACCTAATAAAGCAAGGCCTGAGTAAGTTTGATGTGTCTTAATTTGTAGGTTGGGCCTCATAACCTGACACAATGAACTTACTGCTTGGTACATAGTTGCAGCTAGAAAATGATTTCTAAAAGTTGACAGACATTAGAGGGTTTTTATAACTACTTTTAGTTACTTTGACAGCTTAGAATTGTGATGTGAGGAAGCTGCCAAGGTTTTATAGTGCAATTAAGTGACAAGAAAACTTTAAAGGGATTTAGAGTTGGGCTGTAAGTTGAAAACCAGGCTCATTTCTGTATTTAGATTTTATTTCAATTGAATGCTTTCCTGTTTTCCTGGCTTTAAGTTTTGGCTCTAGCAACAGAGGCAGAAAATACGTTACAAAATTGAGGTCCTGGAGAAAAGCACGTTCACAAGAAAATGCTATTCACAAGGTTCTGGAATTCTCGTTGTTTACTTTCTTTATTCTGTGTGGACTTTCCATATTTCTCATTTTCCTCCATTTTAATGGTAGTCCTATAGTACCTTTCTGACAACTTCAGAATTTTTTAGTTTCCTGCTTTTGTTCCTCATAGATACAATTCTTCTTTTCAATGTTTTCTTCCTCTATTGTTCCTTTTTTTTCTTTTTCCTCATTCCTTTTTCTAAGATTTCAGTCATGTGCTAGTTAAACTCTTTGTTTCCTCACTGATTTCTACTTTCTCAACCAACAAGTATTTTTTCCTAGTCCCTTACATTAGCATAGCCTGATTTCTGCAAGATTTCAGCTGTGTGCTAGGTTGATGTTTTTTTCCCCCACTGTCTTTTTTTCCTCAAATGACAAGTATTTTTTCCCTAGTCCTTTAAATTAGGCCACCATAACATAAATTAGGCTCTCCATAACATTCCAGGGCTATTTCCAGTACTGATGTTAACTTATTTTATGCTGGTTTAGTTATCTGTACACAACAATGCAGTCTCGTACAGATGCTATCTGTCTTTAACCTGCTTAGCTCAGCTATCAATCACAGGGCCTTAGCCCAAATGCCAGATGAGTGGCCATCTATCAAAAGGTTTAGCCAGCCCGTAAAGCCCATATTTTCATTGTAATTGTTACATGAACTATATCAGTTTGAATACAGTCTATAAGTTAGATCAGCTATACACCTATTCATGACTGTAGTGTCACAAATTTTCATTCTAAACATGTCTTAAGGTGCTCTTACCATGCTGGTCTTTTTATTTTGGCTCTTTTGGAGTACCCCGCCACTACCTGTCCTTATGGTCTCCAGTCTTGCCACTTTCCACTTTCTTTTAACTCTATGACTACATATTATTAAGCACATTAAAGGAATACTTATTATTAAAGAATTTAACACTTTTAAAAACTGAAAATCAAAAACTTTTCACTCCAGTGAGCTTAAAATCTCCACAAAACTTCGCATGAAAATATGGGATATTAAAATCAGGCTATGGAGCAGCAGGTGTATAATTGTTACGCTGAAGATAATGGCAAGACTGATTAACACCAGTGGAGCCCAAATTCTACCTAAGGAAACATGAGGTGTCATTCTAGGACTAGTTAGACTTTTAACATGATGAAGAAAAAGGAAGTATAAGGCTTTTAAGGAACCATTGGAGCCCAGTAAGTTGAAAATGCAACACCTGCTCCCCTCAACTGCAAAATATTAAGTTACAGGTACCTACTTACAGAAATGTCCCTGAAGCACATGCCAACTGTTTTATTATGATAATGGTAACTGAGTCTTTTACTTGTGGATCTATTCCACATTTTAGTCCTAGATACTCTCTTCAACAAGGCATAGCTTAAAAAGATTTGGCTTTGAGTCAAGCAAGTTAACTCCTCATTTAAATGCAATGAGCATATAAGTAAACAGAAAAAAGCGAACTTAATTGTTACAAAAGAAAGTTTAGTCTCCACTAGTAAAGTATTTTTCAGACAGTTTTTTAAAGATGGAAAAAGCAGCCCCTCCACTAAAGAAAAGGACAATGTGACTTACATTATACCACAAGACTGTCAGAATGATGAAAAATACATGAGGCATTCTGAATGCCACTAATAAGCAAAGCAATGTAAAGTCCACGTGGGATATAGCAGAGGGGCTGGCACAGTGCCTATTGAACTTTGGGTTATAGCATTGTGGATCTGCTTCAAAGAAACTTTCATGCTCAGCATGTAACATGAGTCTGTCCCTTTAGCTTTTTGACCTGCTTTGAGAGCTCAGCTTTGTCAGAGTTACAACTATAATTGGGTCAGGGAAATCCAGTCCAACCTGCCTGTCCCCAGATGCAGTTGTAGGACTGTTTCTAACTTGTCTAGGGAAGGACAGTTAACTGTATTCCCATAATATGTCCTGGATATGGGGATATGGATCAGTTCTGCATGCTATGTGGCTCTTAAGCTGTGCTATAATTGCATCTTGGAGCTGGGAATCTGGAATCCTTTACAACTGCAGTGCAGGACTGACCAAAAGCAACCTAAAATTGCTGCATTCAAAAGGAAGGGCATTTCTTTGCCCTTTTGTGAGAATTCCAAGGAGCATGAACTTTTTATCTACTTAGTGTTTATGTTAGCCTGCTTTGAACTGCTCTTTCATACCTTAAATACCACTACAAAAATGCTTGCTTTCTTCTTTCCCCTATATAGTGAACTAATCAGAACTTCATCTTTATTTATTAGGCTCTTCTGATTTAAAGAGATTGTGAGTTCCATCAGACATCTGGTGGCTGAAAGCCTACCACAGAGACCAGGAGTGCTAACAGCCTGATGCTGTTCTTTCCAGCACATCTGTCAGATAGCAGTTCAGGACTGAAGTGACCAATGTAAGGCCACTGGCAGCCTCTGACAAAGAAGTTCCTGCCAACCTTAGGATGCAGAAATATTTATAGGCTACTTGCTTATGTTCCCTGATGCTGTAATTAAGACTTTGCTCTGGGAATGTGAGGGCAATCATTGTCTTGTGCAAAAGCCTCACAGCTCCATGACAGAAGAAGACTGTTTAGAATCATAGAATCAGATGGGTTGGAAAAGACCTCTGACATCATCAAGTCCAACCCTTCATCCACTACCACTGCAGTTACTAGACTGGCGCTAAGTGCCACATCCAGTCTCTTCTTAAATACCTCCAGGGATGGAGAATCCACCACCTCCCTGGGTAGCCCATTCCAGTGCCTGATTACTGTCTCTGTAAAGAATTTCTTCATAATATCTAATCTAAACCTCTCCTGGCAGAGCTTAAGACCATACCCTCTTGTCTTACTGCTGGTTGCCTGGGAGAAGACACCAATCCCCACCTGGCTACAACTTCCTTTCAGGTAGTTATAGAGAGTGATGAGGTCTTCCCTGAGCCTTCTCTTCTGCAGGCTAAACAACTCCATCTCCCTCAGCCTCTCCTCGTAGGGCTTGTGTTCAAGTCGCTTCACCAGCCTGGTTGCTCTTCTCTGGACCCGCTCCAGCATCTCAGTAACCTTCCTAAACTGAGGGACCCAGAACTGGACACAGCACTCCAGGTGTGGCCTCACCAGCGCTGAGTACAGGGAAAGAATCATGTCCCTGCTCCTGCTGGCCACACTGTTCCTGATACAGGCCAGGATGCCATTGGCCTTCTTGGTCACCTAGGCACACTGTTTGATTCATATGTTTTAGGATCATGACTGTGAGAGACTGAAAGACCTTTCTCATAGAACATTAAGAGAGAGAAACACCTCTCATTATATACTTTAAGGATACATTAAGTGTAGATCACACACTTATGAATGACCAGCTTAAAGACTCAGGTGTCAATGGTAAACTTTGCTCTCTATATCCTTCTTTCTTGTTTCACAGTAAGTTGGTGATATATTTCCTGCAATGGGAAAAAAGTTTCTCTGACAAAGGAGGTGCTGTTGTTTGCTTTTTGATTAGTTATAAATCCTAAGAAACTGACAAAGAAAAAAAATAAAAAAAAAACAAATCAAAGAACATTTCTCACGAATTAAAATGTCTTATGCATAATTAAAGATTCAGGTGTATTTTAAGGAAATAACAGATAGCTTCCCTGAGGGCAGCTTCTGTCTTCAGTTTTGTGAGAAAGATAGGGTACATCAACATTCTCCACTAGGGTCAACTCACTTGGAAATGTTGCAGTTTAAAAAAGGCAGTCAAGTGTTCTTACACCAAATATCTGCTTTACAGAAAGTATATTCATTCCTCTCCACAGGTGAGGGTAGAAATACAATGCCAAACACTTGACTCCTACTTTCAAGATTTCAAACATGTCCTTCTTTTCGCAGTAAATACCAAGACTACATAGTCTTGAAAACAACCTGTTCCAAAGAGAATTTAACAACTCTTGTGCAATGCAGTGAAAGTTTTTCTGAATGACTTTCACATAATTTTCTGGGGAGCAGCAAAATATCAGACTGCAACTTCCTTTTCCTGATGTTGAGCAAATACACAAGGCGTTTATTCACTACAAGCAATGGTCTGTCAAGGTAAGAAAAGAAGAAAGACGCAAACAGCACTTCTCACCAACTTTTTGCTGTATGAGAGGTTCAGCCTGATGACTTGTATAGTATACTAGTTTCATCAGTAAATTTACTCCATCAGAAATTATGAGTTTCAATAGTTGAAAGTGAGAAATTCAGTTCTGATAGTCATGACAAAACAGACCCGTGAAAAAGTTCATTTAAGAAAGTTGGTTTTGTAAAAGGAAATCTGTCAAAAATATCAGTGCTTAGGATGACCTTAATTAGGACTGTATTGATCCCCAGGAGGAAAATTATTTTAGGTCACAGATTGTATTGAAAATCGTGCTGTTCTCAATTCCTCCTGTGCTCAGTCTTTTCCTCTTCTTCTAGTGGAAGAAGCTGCAAGATCTTGAAATGCATAGAAAAGGGCAAGAAAATTAATCTTGCTATTCCCAGTGTATCACAAAATCCTGGAAGCTAAACTTTTCACACTCTGGACCAAATTGTCTCTCTTGTTGGCATGTTGTTGTTCTGAAGCATACTGCTGAAGCATCCTGCAGAACAAAACAGAATTCTAACAGTTGTCATGACAATTGATATTGAATTTTTTGTGACACACCCAATGTTTTCCCCCACCTACACTGTATGGAGTTGAAATCTGGACTCAAATCAGGCAAATTACCTGAAGACATTTGGTTTTCAATCTAGGATATTACCACAGACTCAGATAAAGGGAGAAACATGCTTGTGTTGAGGAATACATTCTGTGCAAGCAGATTGGTGTGCAGCTGCAGTGCAAGCTGCGAAGTTGAACTCTGGATGGGGAGGAACCTCAGGCAAGAGGCTATGAGTTGGAACTGACCTTTTGCACAACAAAGGGCACAAGGACCTGTGGCCCAGCCAGGGGACTGGACACTCAGAGACACAGCAGTAGCCAAGGACCCCAAGATTTTCCCATTCTTTAGGCTACGCAGGCATAATAGCCCAGGGATTTCTTTGTTCACGGTCCCTTCTTGGAGGCACCGAACTCAAGTGATTATTTTCTTGTTGGGCCATGATTAAATTATTTTAAGGATCGAGACAACAGAGACTCCACCGTGGAAAAGCTGGAGTCAAGCTAGTAAGGAAACCTGGCCTGACTGTGTGTGGGGTGTATAGCTGCGAAGGAGCTTTGGTCCCAGCTTAGATGGTGTGAGTGACTTCCAGAGCGGCTCCTGCAAGGTCAGATAGGGAAGTTTCCTTAACACTCAATCTCTGACAGAACTTGCTTTGTTACTACATAGTATATTGATGTTTCCCATGTTTAAAGAGGCAGTAATGAGTGCTACCACTGGCATTATGCAATGCTATTGTAACTTAGAAAGAAAAGACTTACACAATCTGAGTAAAAGAAAAGAACAGTAAAACTAATTGCACTAGGGGAAGTTCAAGTGCTGTCTCATCTTTCCACTGTCCTTTCAATCATAAATTTATTTCTTGTTCTCTAAATCTGGTAGATGGAGGTTCACAGCTAATTGGGCCTGAAATTACTTTTTTCTACAACTGATTGAGGGTGCAAACCAGGGAACACAGACTTGAAAACCAGACTGAAGGCCATTTAAAACTTGGCCCCATGGTGTTAGCTGTTCTGTTGGCTGCCTTTCAGAGTAATTTGAAACCGATCCACTCTTCAGTAGTACAATGGAGCAATTTTCTACCTGGTTATCATAAAGAGGACAAGTAAACATCAGTGTCTAAGAGGGGTTAGAAAGCCTTGTATACTCAAGGTCACTGTCTGGGTGAATAGCTTAGCTTAGCTCAGTTCCAACAATTCATAACAACCAGTGGCACAAAAGCATGTAAGCTTTTGTGCACTGAGGGCAGGAAGATAAGCAGCACAGGTGAGGAGACTGAAACCTCTACAGCATCATCAAAACGCATATGTGTTTGGCACAGGGAATGCAGCCACCTCCTTGAACTTTACTGAGAAATGTGCAACTGTGGTAATAAGTCTCAGTGTATTTCAAAGCATTACAGTGTTCAGACAGGCCCAAAATAATGAGTAGGTCCTTTATATCTCATTTCAGAAATTAGCGGTTTGGTTAATCCTCCCTGCTTTTGCAGCATTTGGGGGGGGGGGGGAGGGAAAAAAA